>SJXQ01012191.1:235343-276195 GCA_006408695.1 Aepyceros melampus
GCACGGGGATAATCCAGAGAGATGGTGTGGGGCGGAAGGGGGTGGTGGGGGTCGGGATTGGGAGTTCATGTATACTCGTGGCTGATTCATGTCAATGTATAGCAAAATGAATACAGTATTGTAAAGCAAAACAAACTAAAAAATAAAAATTAATTAAAAAAAAAAAAGACGCTTACTCCTTGGAAGGAAAGTTATGACCAAGCTAGATAGTATATTCAAAAGCAGAGACATTACTCTGCTGACAAAGGTCCATCTAGTCAAGGCTATGGTTTTTCCAGTAGTCATATATGGATGTGAGAGTTGGATTGTGAAGAAAGCTGAGCACTGAAGAATTGATGCTTTTGAAGTGTGGTGTTGGAGAAGACTCTTGAGAGTCCCTTGGACTGCAAGGAGATCCAGCCAGTCCATTTTAAAGGAGATCAGTCTTGGGTGTTCTTTGGAAGGACTGATGCTAAAGCTGAAACTCCAGTACTTTGGCCACCTCATGGGAAGAGTTGACTCATTGGAAAAGACTCTGATGCTGGGAGGGATTGGGGGCAGGAGGATAAGGGGACGACAGAGGATGACATGGCTGGATAGCATCACCGACTTGATGGACGTGAGTTTGAGTGAACTCCAGCAGTTGAGGATGGATAAGGAGGCCTGGCGTGCTGCAATTCATGGGGTCGCAAAGAGTTGGACATGACTGAGCGACTGAACTGAACTGAACTGAAAGCCTTAATATGCAAATAAACACAAAATTATTGATAAGGTATCTGAACAATGCTGTATATTTTTTGCACCTTTATTCCTCATTAAATTAAAATTTGATTTATAGTCAGATCATTTTAATCAGTTTAAGAAAGTTTAAGAAGTTGTTGCAGATAACTTCTTACATACTCACTGAACTTGTTAACAAGCAATACTTTTGTATCATAAGACTGCATCTGTTAAACACAAAGTTTATCCAATTGCTTTATTTGAAATTTCATGTTCTGTTGTGCATCTTTGGAAGATTAAAAAAATAAAGAGTGTGCATATATGAAAGGATTGTAAACTGAGCTGGCACTGGAACATGTTTATGAGTATATAGCTAATTTATAGATATTTACATGTCTAGGATTAAAGTTTAAGACATTTTCATTATATTTCTAGTTTGTTTCCTTTTAAAGTAAAATGATTTACAAAACTTTAGTGCTTTAAAGAGGAATTCAAGCTATATTCTCTAATCTACAAAGCAATGAAGTCAGTTTGGGTTTGGGTCAAAAATTGACCTGTTAATCATATCCAGGTAAATTCTAGACTGATATAGAAGGTATCCATTGCTGCTGAAGAGGTTTGTCCATATTTCCAGATATTTGTGTATCAATTTTTTATTCTTTTTATTCCATGTTCAGTATCAGGTTGTATACTTTCTAGGTTTGCTATTCCATAGACTGTGGTGCTCTTATACTACAATTGATGTTTACTCATGCCGTTGTTGAAAAGGCAACACAGCAGTGTGGTTAAGCATATTACTTCTGAGTAAGGTAGCCCTGGATATAAATGTCTTCTCCACTTATTAGCCATATAAACTTAGTAATGGAACTATTATAATAATATTTACTATGGGGCTGTTGTGAGGATAGAATGAGATAGTTCTTAGTGTCTAGGCTGTGGAAAGCCTCAATAATATTAGCAGCTGATGATATGATTGTAATTACTGTTCTTATTCTGAGAGTTCCCATAGATGCGAGAGAGAAAATAATACTCATGCCATAAGGCTAAAGTCTTTAAAAAGAGCTTCTGAGAGTATGTTGGTGAGCAAATAGTGAATTGACTATATATTGTAAGAAATGACATGGCCTCAAATATCTCCATTCTGCTGCCCATATATGGTCTAGAATATACACATCACTGTATGGTATTCTGTTTATTAAAAGGTGAAGAAAAAAACTTATGTTGAATTAAAAAAATACTTTTCCAAACTACTAACAGAATAAATGGTTTTTAAAATAAAATTAGCTCAAAGTTTTAAAAATCATATATACATAAAATTTGTGATTTCACTAAATTTGCAAATTTTTTTCTTGAAGCATGAGTGATATATTACTACACGTCTACTTATTTGGTATGATGAAATAAGTATGTTTATTCCTCCTAGCCCTCCAATAGTTTTCACCTAAACTATTTGAGAGCCTTGATATATAGTAATCACAGAGATTTACAATAAAGGATACTCCCCTCTCAAATGTTTTCATCTCTTGCTTTAAAAATTTTACTTTCATAAAATTTTAAAATTACTTTTTAAATGTCTGTCTAAATATAGTTTGAGCACCTCTGATGTTAGGGGCACTGACCCTCTGCACAGTCAAAAGTCCAAGCATACTTCATCTTGCCCTCCAGTTTCATAATCTGTGGAATCAGTCAACCTCAGGTGGTGTAGTACTATAGCACATATTCATTTTCAAATGGACCCATGCAGTTCAAACCCATGCTGTTTGAGTTGACTGCATATTATGTCACAATATAATTTTGTTACTCTTCTTAAAATTTCAGTGGAAATATAGAGCAGCTGTCATTTCCCACAATGTAATTATCTTTAATGTTTTAGAAAACAATCAAGCTTGTCCGTCTGGAAGGAAAGGAAACTAGGGTTATTCCTTTATTCATTTCAAACCCGAAGGGGTGCCACGAGCATACTCAGATTAAATGTTCAGCAATCTGTTAAAATACAAAATTGGAGAATATTGTAGGTTTAAAATGATACAATGACAAAAACACATTAAGAAAAAAATATGACTTTGAGCAGAAGTATAAATGCAAAAAACAAAACCATGTTTATACTGTGCAATTCTCTAAGGATCCTTTTTCCCACCTGTATTAGCTTAGCCAGCAGCCTAAACAACAAAAATGCATTTTTTCATAGTTCTAGAGGCTGTAAAGTCTAAGATCAAGGTCCAGCAGAGTTCAGATTCTGGTGAGAGCTATCTTTCTGGCTTGCAGATGGCTCCTTATTTAGTATATACTCACATGACAGAGAGGGTTGTGTGCATCTATTCTGGTACCCTGTTTGTATAAGGACACCAATCCCATCAGTTTAGTTCAGTTCAGTTGCTCAGCCATGTCCGACTCTTTGTGACCCCATGAACCGCAGCACGCCAGGCTTCCCTGTCCATCACCAACTCGAGTTTACTCAAACTCATGTCCATTGAGTCGATGATGTCATCCAACCGTTTCATCCTCTGCCATCCCCTTCTCCTCCCACCTTCAATCTTTCCCAGCATCAGGGTCTTTTCAAATGAGTCAGTTCTTCACATCAGGTGGCCAAAGGATTGGAGTTTCAGCTTCAGCATCAGTCCTTCCAATGAATATTCAGGATTTATTTCCTTTAGAAGGGACTGGTTGGATCTTCCTGCAGTCCAAGGGACTCTCAAGGGTCTTCTCCAACACCACAATTCAAAAGCATCAATTCTTCCATGCTCAGCTTTCTTTATAGTCCAACTCTCACATCCATACATGACTACTGGAAAAACCATAACCTTGACTAGACAGACCTTTGTTATCAAAGTAGTGTCTCTGCTTTTTAATATGCTGTCAAGGTCGGTCATTGGAGAAGGCAATGGCACCCCACTCCAATACTCTTGCCTGGAAAATCCCATGGACGGAGGACCCTGGTAGGCTGCAGTCCATGGGGTCGCTAAGAGTCGGACACGACTGAGCGACTTCACTTTCCTTTTCACTTTCATGCATTGGAGAAGGAAATGGCAACCCATTTCAGTATTCTTGCCTGGAGAATCCCAGGGATGGGGGAGCCTGGTGGGCTGCCGTCTAGGGGGTCACACAGAATCGGACATGACTGAAGCGACTTAGCAGCAGCAGAAGCAGATCAGTCATAGCTTTTCTTCCAAGGAGCAAGCGTCTTTTAATTTCATGGCTGCAATCACCATCTGCAGCTATTTTGGAGCCCACCAAAATAAAGTCTGTCACTCTTTCCACTGTTTCCCCATCTATTTGCCATGAAGTGATGGGACCAGATGCCATGACCTTAGTTTTCTGAATGTTGAGTTTTAAGACAACCCAATCCCATCATGGGGACCCAACCCTTATAACTTCATATTCTTGCCTGGAGAATCCCAGGGATGGGGGAGCCTGGTGGGCTGCCGTCTAGGGGGTCACACAGAATCGGACATGACTGAAGCGACTTAGCAGCAGCAGAAGCAGATCAGTCATAGCTTTTCTTCCAAGGAGCAAGCGTCTTTTAATTTCATGGCTGCAATCACCATCTGCAGCTATTTTGGAGCCCACCAAAATAAAGTCTGTCACTCTTTCCACTGTTTCCCCATCTATTTGCCATGAAGTGATGGGACCAGATGCCATGACCTTAGTTTTCTGAATGTTGAGTTTTAAGACAACCCAATCCCATCATGGGGACCCAACCCTTATAACTTCGTTTAAACCTAATCACCTCCCAGAAGCTCCACCTCCAAATGCTATCTGTGGTGGTTTAGTCAATAAGTTGTGTCCAACTCTTGTGACCCCAATGGACTGTATCTTGTCAGGCTCCTCTGTCCATGGTATTCTCCAGGCAGGAATACTGGAGTGGGTTGCCATTTCCTTTTCCAGGGCATCTTCCAGATCCAGCAATTGAACCCAGGTCTCCTGCATTGCAGACAGATTCTTTACCATATCTGGAGGTTCCAAAATATGAATTTTGGAAAGCAACAAAAACATTCAGTCCATAACCCCATCTTCCCTTCCCCTAGTCTTTTGGAAAGAAACTATTCAACAAAGAGAAGAAAATAGCCTTTCTTCTAATAGATTTACTAAATGAAAGAAATCAAACACTACCAGGCAGGTTTAGTGGACCAGAAGTGGAACTTGGAGGGCTTTCACAATGGCCCAGATGGTAAAGAATCATCCTGTGATTCAGGAGACCTGGGTTTGACTACTGGGTTGGGAAGATTCTCTGGAAAAGGGAATGGCTACCCACTCCAATATTCTGGCCTGGAGAATTCCATGGACAGAGGAGCCTGGCAGGCTACAGTCTAATACCTGGAGGTTCCAAAATGTGAATTTTGGAAAGTGACACAAACATTCAATCCATAAAACCATCTTCCCTTCCTCTAGTCTTTTGGAAAGGAACTATTTAACAAGGAGATGAAAACAGCCTTTCTTCTAATAGTTTTTACTAAATGAAAGAAAACAAGCCCCACCAGGCAGGTTTAGTGGACCAGAGGTGGAATTGTGGTCTGTTATGAAATGAATAATAGCTCTATTCTTAAATTAATTTTCTGTTCTATTTTATATCATTCAAAATTTTAACCCATGTTATGAGTTATGTTACATGTTATGAGTTATGTTTTACCAGATTGGAAGCAATTAGAAAACATGTGCTGTCAACTGCATTTTTCAAATGCCACTAGCAAGATCCACTGTAGAGTGGAAATAGGTCAACCAATGTTAAGCTCTAATTTTTAACAAGTTTGCCACATTCTAGCCTCAAAATTGCTGGTAACAGCTCCTATGTCTTAATCTGTAAAATGTGGGCAGTAAATCTGCTCTGATATTAAATATATTATGAAGCTTGTACTTCAGTCAACTAACATTTAAGAAGGACCCAGTAAGTGTCACGCACTGTGACTGAACTTGGGATATGGTATCTTAATGAAACAGATATGCCTCCATTGATAATCTTACTCTTTTGTTGAAAAGATACTCCAATTAAAATAAATAAACTAATTTAACAAAAAAGACACATTGGACAAATATTCACAAATACCCATATATGTCCAAACAAAGTGATTTCCTATTCATCTACTTGCATATATAAACTTGTAGTGATGTAAACAAGTTAGTCAGAAATTTAATAATGATACTTAGATTTATTTCATGTATTTAAATAATAAGCTATAAAATTAAATTGACATGGGAATTATTTTCTCATGTAAAAATTTTATTCAATAGGTGTTGTAGTAGGTATCTAAACCTACTAGTGACAGAGGTAATTTCAGGCAAGAGTTATTGAACAGTTTTATTTTAAATAGGTAATTGATTGTCTATGCCTCCTTTCTTATTTCTTGTATCAAGCCTGTTACTGCCTTAGAATTTTGAAAAAGAATTAGTTTTATTTATTACTTTATTTTGACTTTCCTCTGGCTCAGTGGTAAAGAATGTGCAATGCAGCAGGTGTGGAGACATAGGTTCAATCCCTGAGTTGAGAGATCTCCTGGAGGAGGGCATGGCAAACCACTCCAATATTTCTGCCTGGAGAATCCCATAGACAGAGAAGCCTGGCAGACTACATCCATAGAGTCGAGAGAGTCAGGCATGACTGAGCGACACAGCACAATATACACAAAGCATATTAGATATTACAAAATTTCAAATATATAATCTGATACTTTTCTGACGGATAAATTTTATCATTAAAATAGCTACTTTTATTTGTAGACATGTAATAATTAGTGACTGAGTGTGTGGAAGTGTAATTATGAAATATCTTGCACACATTAAATATTATTATTGAACAAATCCAGTAAAAACTTGGGTAATATTACAGGTATAGAATGGGCAGGTTTTGACAGGTTTGAGAGAAATTTTTGCCATGAGCACTACAGCACTTTTTTAACAAAATTATTACCACAGTTTAGACAATGGACAGATCCATTATCCACAAAGTTCAGTTCAGTTCGTTCAGTCGCTCAGTTGTGTCTGACTCTTTGCGACCCCGTGAACCGCAGCACGCCAGGCCTCCCTGTCCATCACCACCTCCCGAGTCCATCCAAATCCATGTCCATTGAGTCGGTGATGCCATCCAACCATCTCATCCTCTGTCGTCACCTCCTCCTGCCTTCAATCTTTCCCAGCATCAGGGTCTTTTCAAGTGAGTCAGCTCTTCGCATCAGGTGGCCAAAGTATGGAGTTTCAGCTTCAGCATCAGTCCTACCAATGAACACCCAGGACTTATCTGCTTTAGGATGGACTGGTTGGATCTCCTTGCAGTCCAAGGGACTCTCAAGAGTCTTCTCCAACACCACAGTTCAAAAGCATAAATTCTTCCATGCTCAGCTTTCTTTATAGTCCAACTCTCACATCCATACATGACCACTGGAGAAACCATAGCCTTGACTAGACGGACCTTTGTTGGAAAAAGTAATGTCTCTGCTTTTTAAATGCTATCTAGGTTGGTCATAACTTTCCTTCCAAGGAGTAAGCATCTTTTAATTTCATGGCTGCAGTCACCATCTGCAGTGATTTTGGAGCCCAGAAAAATAAAGTCAGCCACTGTTTCCACTGTTTCTCCATCTATTTGCCATGAAGTGATGGGCCCAGATGCATGATCTTTGTTTTCTGAATGTTGAGCTTTAAGCCAACTTTTTCACTCTCTTTTTTCACTTTCATCAAGAGACTCTTTAATTCTTTTTCACTTTCTGCCATATGGAGGTGGTGTCATCTGCATATCTGAGGTTATTGATATTTCTCCGGAAATCTTGATTTCAGCTTGTGCTTCCTCCAGCCCAGTATTTCTCATGATGTACGCTGCATATAAGTTAAATAAGCAGGGTGACAATATACAGCCTTGACGTACTCCTTTTCTTATTTAGAACCAGTCGGTTGTTCCATGTCCAGTTCTAACTATTGCTTCCTGACCTGCATACAGATTTCTCAAGAGGCATGTCAGGTGGTCTGGTATTCCCATCTCTTTCAGAATTACCCACAAAAGTTTCCTCGAAATGTCACTCTTCCCATTCCAAACTATTACTGATCTGCTGTCTGCAGTTATAGGTTATTTTGCATTTTCTAGAGCTGTAAATAAGTGGAATCATACAGTATGTATTATTTTTTATTTTTTTTCTCTCAGCAGTAGTGTAAGAGGGTATATCTCATGTTATGTGTTCCTACCACAATAGGATAAAATATTTTTTAAAAGAAATCCATTGCTAATTGCAATTTTTTTAAAAAAAGCTTGTTTAGCATTGATAATAGCTCTTGAGTTATACCAGTTGCTCAAAAATCAGTTTTGGTATTAAACAGAAGTACAGTTATTGAACTACAACTGACTTACAGTCATTGAAGGGTTAGTTTGGAATTCTGAGTTTGCTAGTTGATACAATTTTGGCTTAAGTCATTAATTGTGTTAGGCTGCATAGTAAGTGTACCAGAGAGGAGAGTGCTTAGTCATCACAGCACCCCCTCAAACATAAGTCAGAAAAAAACCACTAAATAATGCCTGCATCCAGTCATCAAACAGTGGAAACAGTGTCAGACTTTATTTTTTTGGGCTCCAAAATCACTGCAGATGGTGACTGCAGCCATGAAATTAAAAGACGCTTACTCCTTGGAAGGAAAGTTATGACTACCTACATAGCATATTCAGAAGTAGACACATTACTTTGCCGAATAAGGTCCATCTAGTCAAGGCTATGGTTTTTCCAGTGGCCATGTATGGATGTGAGAGTTGGACTGTAAAGAAAGCTGAGCACCGAAGAATTGATGCTTTTGAAGTGTGGTGTTGGAGAAGACTCTTGAGAGTCCCTTGGACTGTGAGGAGATCCAACCAGTCCATTCTGAAGGAGATTAGCCCTGGGGTTTCTTTGGAAGGAGTGATGCTAAAGCTGAAACTCCAGTACTTTGGCCACCTCATGTGAAGAGTTGACTCATTGGAAAAGACTCTGATGCTGGGAGGGATTGGGGGCAGGAGGAGAAGGGGACGACCGAGGATGAGATGGCTGGATGGCATCACGGACTCGATGGACGTGAGTCTGAGTGAAGTCCGGGAGATGGTGATGGACAGGGAGGCCTGGCTGCAATTCATGGGGTCGCAAAGAGTCTGACATGACTGAGTGACTGAACTGAACTGAAATGACTGAGTCATCATCTCCAGAGGTCTTTCTAATTACCTGGTGCTATCATAAGTACTAACGTGAGCACCCCTTATCACTGTCTTATTTCTCATAAAGATCAAGTATTGCCTCTGATTTGTTTTGCATAAGCACAGTGTCACTCTGGTAACAGAGCAGACTTGCACTATCTGGAATGAAGAGGGCAAAAATGAAGGCTGTTAGTAGGGCTAACTTGGAGATGCTTTGTTCTAAATCTGAAAGCAATAGCTTAGCCGAGGTCTGAGCTTTTCTTCCC
Source organism: Aepyceros melampus (assembly GCA_006408695.1). Lineage (NCBI taxonomy): Eukaryota > Metazoa > Chordata > Mammalia > Artiodactyla > Bovidae > Aepyceros > Aepyceros melampus. The sequence continues at coordinate 244,443 of SJXQ01012191.1, forward strand.
TGATGATCTTTTTGGGGGTTACTTATTTAAAGTGGGAGGAACATCTCAGGGCCTTGGACCAAGTGGTAATGAAGGGAAATGGCCTATGTATTGATTATGTCAGTTTTAACTACTCACCAAAGAAAAATATCTTAAATTCCCAGAATAAATAAAGATGTAAACTTATTTTTCTTAACATTTAATTCCAGTTAACTTGGTACCTTCATACCAGAAAAAAATGACATACAACTACCACTATGAACCAGTAGTAGTAGCAAAATATAAATTTTACTGATTACCAACTCCATAAAAGATATGATGCACTATATTTTTCTATTTATCCTTTTATGCTCATTTCTATAAGATATCCCTTTAGTGACCACCTATGTCAGAATTAGCTGCATCAGAAATCACATTATTACAACTAAGTGGAAAAGTTTATAACATATAATTGTAGGTTGGAAGATAGAATAGTCAGTAGGCCAAATAACTCTGGCACATGATGTGATACATAAGCTTAGCTACTTGGTAATTCAGAATCAACACAACCTGGAATGATGAACCACCCTCTGTTGTCTGGGACTATGCTTCCTCAAATCAGATATATCTTATGCACACTGATGTTCAAATAGGTTTTTCAAAAGGCATTTAAGGCACTTGATAGTTATACTAATCATTGACGCTTAGCTCTGTTTTCATCCAACTTTCAGACTTGTTTTTACCCTCATTTTACTAGATATTTCTAATTGCCCTTCTCCATATTTGTATATATGAAATTTCATGAAACAAATATTTGCAGTTAGAAGGTCAGATACATTAAGATCCCACTGCATACTGTCATATTGGGGAAGTGGGAGAACACTGATATGCCATGTGATACTGCAGGAGAAGGGATTGTACATGTACTTTTATTCTTTATTTCTAACAAAAGCTGTAAGTCTGGACATAGGGAAAAGGCTGAACAGATGACTGAGTCTTGAAAGTTTGAAGGGACCTGCCAGATAAGCCTCTTCACACAGAAAAGTCGTAAACAATATCAGGAACTTTTTGAATGAGAGGCATAATAGATATAAGGTGGGGGAGAGAGGACTGGAGAGAGATCACTAAACCACCTTAGAGATGCTATAGTGTCTACCTTACCAGAGGAAGCCCCTTCTTCCCTCTTTTCTCTTTCCAGATTCTAAGTATTGTATTGTGTTGCCACAGGGACCTTTGATATTTTCTGGTCCAAATATTTCATTTGGAAAACCAAGGTCAAAAGTCCTTATTTGGTCTTCTTTCACAATTAATAAAATAACCCTTTATCAGTTTTTGTACCTATTTCTTTTTTGTTACTGCAAGATGAGCTTGTAACCAAGCAGGACCCTAGGAGGCTTTCCCAGGGTTAGCCCTTCACCCATATCTTCTGCTTTAGCTCCTCTCTAAAGCACCTATATAACAGAGTCTGATGCATACAATTTCTGAGTTGTTTCACAGACATGAAATTCCACCTCCCCCCTCCCTAGCACCGAATGAAAGAACTACTTGGTGACCATTAGCCATGAGCACATAAATCCCAGGCCTCCTAAAGCTTAAGGATGGATAACACTAACCCTTGTGACACCATCCTGTTACTTCACCACTAAGCAACCAGAGATTTGTGTACCAGCTGATCAAATACCCACTCCCTCAGCTGGCCTTTTAAAATGCTTTGCTGAAAGCCTTTGGGGAGTTTGGCATTTTTTGGCATGAGATCCCCAACTTCTTGCATGGCCATGTAATAAACATCTCTCTGTGCCACACTCTGATTTTTTGATGTGTTTGACCTCACTGTGTGGGGCACATGAATTTGCATTTGGTACCAAGCTCTGTCCTAATGCACAATTGTTATGTGTCACCATTCTCATCAAAACCAACTCACTGTTCTCATACAGTAAAATAACTTAAACTACATAAGATATTAAGTGATTTCTAGTATTTGATTTCACCATCTTCCCACATATCTCATTTTCTTGATGGGAGGCTAAAGAGCAATGCCCCCAACATAATTAGAAGTTAAAGAAGTATTTGTTATTACCAACTCCCCTCTCTCAACATTACTCCTTCTTCTCTGCATTTGCTTTTTTGATTGTACGGGTCTTTCTTCCTGCAATGTCTTTTCCTGCATATTTGTTTGGGAATGTTCTCCTGAGTATTCAAAACCTTTCCTCACCTTATCCACATATGTGTCGCTTTTGATCCTCCCACTCTTTGCTTATTCTGTTGTTATTAGAAATCTACCCACATTCTACTTGTATTATGGCTAGTTGGGTATATATTTAGGTGGGTGAGAAAGGAAGTTTTACACTGTCACCTCTTTGCTGTGGAAATCATACCTTGTTTCATATAGAATACAGTATATAACAAATGCTCAATATATGTTAGGTGAATTGCAAAGATCATATTGCTAAGGCATAAAGTAACGTGTAAGGGGTAATCTGGGGCAATTTTCTTCATTTTCTCAATTAGGATTATGTACCAAAGTGGCAATACACACTTGAAAGGATTTGTTGCTACTTATTTGAAAGAGTTAAAGTGTGTTTTGTATAAAATAATGTTTTACTTGTCTCATTCGCTTCATACAGATGTGTGGAAGCAACATATGAAAACCAGCATCAGGAAATTTTTAATTCACTAAAAGCCACTCAGATAGTGACAATGCAAAGATCAGAATTTTGAGGTCCTGACTCCTAGGTCAGCTCTACTTCCATTTCTCTTCCTGCCAAATCCAGAGGCAAGCTGACTCAGGAGGGAGATAAGCAGTTTTGAGGGCCAATAATTTAGATTCCAGAGCAGAATACCATAAACATAATATTCTTGTTCTTTTTTTTTTAATCCCCCACAGAACAATTCTTAGATTATTATTCAACAAGTTTAGCTCCTGAATTCAGCTTCTTATTCACACCCAGATTTACACATCCTTTTGTGGAAGTGACTAACTTTATGTCCTTCTGCTTTATTTCTATCAGACCTTCCCACAGAGGTGCTAGTAAGCAGTGCATTGAAGTGAGAGTTACAGTTTGATGACCAAAGAAAAGAATCAATAATCATGTGCATTTCTCTTTTGGATTAAGGAAACTGATTCCATCTAATTATTTCAAACTTGGCATACTGAGTCTGTAGTGGCAATACAAAAGTTCAGGGTTTTTGTTTTTTGTGGTTTTTTTTTTTTTTGATAGTAAAGAATTGTCATTTTGTTAGGCTTGGTATCAATATGTTTATAATCAGTACTTAAAAATGATGCTGGGACATCACCAGCATTTCTTTCTAAATTCATGTAGTGAATGAGATTTGATTTTGTACTTTTCAAGTATGTATCTGAAAATATTGCCTTTGGAGTACAGATACTTTTATTACTGACTGTGTACTCAAAGCACTTCAGTTTTTTCAGTATAGTTCATTCCTCAAGCACAAGAAAATAATAAAAAAAGCATGAAGAGTTATTAAGGAAAATGTCCGTAGGCATTTAGATAGTGATTTTATGTAAAGAGTGGCATTTACACCTACCCCTCTGAGTTGGGGCCAGATCTCCTGACCAAAAGAGGAGTCAGCATTCTTCATCTTCTCAGCCACTTCTGGGTTATTCCAATCTCCTAGAAGTTTATTAAAAATGACAACTGTCTCATTTCAGTTAAGATCTCAGTATTACTGGGACAATATTTTTCTTAATCATAGTTACCTTCATTTTTCATATCATTTTGTTTATGTTATTAAAAAATGTACCACTCACCTCCAAACCCAAGCGCGTCTCACATCATCATTCTTAATGACTGATCTTGAAACCCTCTTCAAGAAAAATAAACATTCTCTGGTAAAGCTCTCTCAGTATCCACAACATCTGCCTCAGAATGTACCCATAGCTTCCTTCAGTACTGTTTTTTCCTCTGTGGAGAAAATATTTTTCAAAGCCAACTGAGTTCTTTTCCCTTGCACCCATTTTCTCCTGCTTTTTCTGGAAAATAGTTTCATCAATTTCCTGTCTGTACTTTGGATTTCCCTACATTTTACAAATGCTTAACCTTTCTCATTCTAAATCGACACCTTTCTTTACCTTGATTTTAGCTCCAGTTATTATCTAATCTTACTTTGCTTAACTACACACGCTATAAAAAAGTAGCTTCCAGTCCAAGTCTCTGTGCAACACCTATTCATTCACCACTCGAACACAGTATAACTTCTCTTCTCACCATTGTTAAAAACACCCTCTTGAAGTTAATTTCCTTCTAAGTTTGGTCTCAATTTCTCAAACTTTACAATCTGAGTAAACATTGACTTCTTTTAGAAGATCTCTTCTGTTGGTTTTCTTACTCTATGCCTTGGAGGGTTCTATTACCGAGCTCTTGATTCTTCCCTCTTCATCTTTCACATCTAGTTATCAAGTCCAATTGCTCACTGCCCACCTCCCCCCCACCCCCGCAGGAATTCACTTTTTGATGACCAGTCTTATTCTCCTGGTTGAGAATATTATCTCTTGTCTAGACGGCTAGCTTCCTAACTGGTCTCCCTGAATTTTGCCTGTCTTCTATAAATATGTTCTTCACGATAGTCACACTGTGTTTTAATTTTTAAATAGTTTTATTATCTTAGTAAAAAGAACACATGATAATATATTTTCTTATAAAAGTAATCAAACAGCACTGAATATTAATAACACCAAAAAAAAGAAAACACCGCAGGAAATATAACCACTAACATTGCCACCAGTTGTTTATTGAACACCTATTAGGATGATTACTGTAAAGATTCAGGTGATTAGCTGCTCAGTCAACAGGTATGTGTATATCTATACACACACACATACAAACACATTTAACATAAATGTTAATATACCCACGTTATTTTTTAAAGCACAGAAAAATATAATCAAACCATTCTCTCAGTGAAGCAACCTCACTTATTTACCATCATTGAAAGACAAATTGAAAATCTCAGGCAATCTGGTAAACTTCAGAATCTAGTCCAATCCTAGTTTACCTGTCAAAGTTTGCCACTTCCATCTGGACTGCCCATCTTTTGCTGGACAGTCTTTGTACTACCACGTCTTTGAGTATTTTGTTTCCCGTTTCCATGGAATAACCTCTTTCTTTCTCCATATGTTGAAATTTTGCTTTTCTTTTTCTCAGATGCCAGTTTGGGTTGAATCTTCTCTTATAAAGCACAAAGGATGGAATAATGCAAACTGGGGATATAACAGTATATCAACACTTCTATTATAGCTATTAATATATGTTTGTGTATTACTTGTCTATTTCTTATCATAAAATATAAATATCTATAGGGTAAAAGTCTTATTTATCCTTAATTCATTAGACACTAATGATTTTCACTTCAGTTCAGTTCAGTTCAGTCGCTCAGTGTGTCTTGACTCTTTGTGACCCCATGAATCACAGCACGCCAGGCCTCCCTGTCCATCACCAACTCCCAGAGCTCACTCAGACTCATGCCTATCGAGACAGTGATGCCATCCAGCCACCTCATCCTCGGTCATCCCCTTCTCCTCCTGCCCCCAATCCCTCCCAGCATCAGGGTCTTTTCCAATGAGTCAACTCTTCGCATAAGGTGGCCAAAGTACTGGAGCTTTAGCTTTAGCATCATTCCTTCCAAAGAAATCCCAGGGCTGATCTCCTTCTGAATGGGCTGGTTGGATCTCCTTGCTGTCCAAGGGACTCTCAAGAGTCTTTCTCAGCACCACAGTTCAAAAGCATCAATTCTTCGGCACTCAGCTTTCTTCACAGTCCAACTCTCACATCCATACATGACCACAGATAAAACCATAGCCTTGAATAGACAGACCTTAGTCGGCAAAGTAATGTCTCTGCTTTTGAATATGCTATCTAGGTTGGTCATAACTTTTCTTCCAAGGAGTAAGTGTCTTTTAATTTCATGGCTGCAATCACCATCTGCAGTGATTTTGGAGCCCCCCAAAATAATACTTAGATATCAACAAATATTTGCTGAATTGAATTTCACAAATTTAAAATTTGTGGCATTTTGTCTGCTTGGTATAATTGAAAGAATTGAGTGAGTTTATACTTAATGTAGTAATACCAAATGGGTTTGACTACATTATTCCATGTTCTCCAGAACTTTTGTTTTCCCAAATATATTTCTAGAATCTCTGCCCATGGACCGTAGCCCATCAGGCTCCTCCGTCCATGGGATCCTCTAGGCAAGAATACTGGAGTGGGTTGCCATTTCCTTCTCCAGGGATCTTCCCAGGGATTGAACCCAGGTCTCCCGCATTGCAGGCAGACGCTTTTAACCTCTGAGCCACCCGGAAAGCCCTCTAGAATCTCTAGGAGTGCTTAAATTCCTGTCCCAAATGTCTCCCAGGATGGACCAATTTGTAGATCCTCACTGAGGACACTTTATTAACTGGCCAATGGAGCCAATGAAAGAAAAACTTTCCCTTGCCAACTGGAAGAATCTTAACTCTCTTCTAAAAGTACCCCAAGGTTCATCGCAGCACTGTTTATAATAGCCAGGACACGGAAGCAACCTAGATGTCATCAGCAGATGAATGGATAAGAAAGCTGTGGTACATATACACTTGAATAGACAGACCTTAGTCGGCAAAGTAATGTCTCTGCTTTTGAATATGCTATCTAGGTTGGTCATAACTTTTCTTCCAAGGAGTAAGTGTCTTTTAATTTCATGGCTGCAGTCACCATCTGCAGTGATTTTGGAGCCCCCCAAAATAATACTTAGATATCAACAAATATTTGCTGAATTGAATTTCACAAATTTAAAATTTGTGGCATTTTGTCTGCTTGGTATAATTGAAAGAATTGAGTGAGTTTATACTTAATGTAGTAATACCAAATGGGTTTGACTACATTATTCCATGTTCTCCAGAACTTTTGTTTTCCCAAATATATTTCTAGAATCTCTGCCCATGGACCGTAGCCCATCAGGCTCCTCCGTCCATGGGATCCTCTAGGCAAGAATACTGGAGTGGGTTGCCATTTCCTTCTCCAGGGATCTTCCCAGGGATTGAACCCAGGTCTCCCGCATTGCAGGCAGACGCTTTTAACCTCTGAGCCACCCGGAAAGCCCTCTAGAATCTCTAGGAGTGCTTAAATTCCTGTCCCAAATGTCTCCCAGGATGGACCAATTTGTAGATCCTCACTGAGGACACTTTATTAACTGGCCAATGGAGCCAATGAAAGAAAAACTTTCCCTTGCCAACTGGAAGAATCTTAACTCTCTTCTAAAAGTACCCCAAGGTTCATCGCAGCACTGTTTATAATAGCCAGGACACGGAAGCAACCTAGATGTCATCAGCAGATGAATGGATAAGAAAGCTGTGGTACATATACACAATGGAGTATTACTCAGCCATTAAAAAGAATACATTTGAATCAGTTCTAATGAGGTGGATGAAACTGGAGCCGATTATACAAAGTGAAGTAAGCCAGAAAGAAAAACATCAATACAGTATACTAACACATATATATGGAATTTAGAAAGATGGTAATGATAACCCTGTACGCGAGATAGCAAAAACAATGGAGTATTACTCAGCCATTAAAAAGAATACATTTGAATCAGTTCTAATGAGGTGGATGAAACTGGAGCCGATTATACAAAGTGAAGTAAGCCAGAAAGAAAAACATCAATACAGTATACTAACACATATATATGGAATTTAGAAAGATGGTAATGATAACCCTGTACGCGAGATAGCAAAAGAGACACAGATGAATAGAACACTCTTTTGGACTCTGTGGGAAAGGGCAAGGGTGGGATGATTTGGGAGAATGGCATTAAAACATGTATAATATCATACATGAAACAAATTGCCAGTTCAGGTTCGATGCATGATACTGGATGCTTGGGGTTGGTGCACTGAGACGACCCAGAGGGATGGTACAGGGAGGGAGATGGGAGTGGGGTTCAGGATGGGGAACACGTGTATACTTGTGGCAGATTCATGTTGATGTATGGCAAAACCAATACAATATTGTAAAGTAATTAGCCTCCAATTTAAATAAATAATTTATATTTTTAAAAATGTGATAGACAATAAATAAATAAACTTTCCCTAGTGTACAGGAGGTAATGATACATAGAATCTGAGCCTCTGTCCAGAGTTTTACACAAGTCTTTTGATTCACTTAGGTATGCTAACATCCTCGCTGCTGTCTTGCTGTTGTCCTTGACCCCTTTTACTCTCAGATACACTTATTTGTGTCTGGTCCTGCTACCTAGAGTTTCCTTCCAACTTCTGTTTATATTTAGGGTTCATCTTATCCTAAGCTGTACTAGGATCTCCTTTTCTTTGTTAGCCTTTTATTGCTGGGGAAGTTACAGTAGAGACAGGTCTCCTAGTGATTTTTTTTTTCCCACTAAGTGCTTTTAGAGGGGTGAGAGTCTTCAATACAATGCCCCAACTGGGTCTCTCTGCAACTGAGCTCCTAATCACATACCCTTTAAAGAGTTCCTAAGTCATGTCTGTACATATCTGAAACCAATTTGTTGACAAGATTCAAGTTCTTTTGCATCGAGCTTTTGATTTCTGATGGAATGATGACTGAGGGCTCAGATCAGTTCAGTCACTCAGTCATGACTGACTCTCTGCGAACCCATGAACTACAGCACGCAGGCTTCCCTGTTCATCACCAACTCCCAGAGCTTGCTCACACTCATGTCCATCAAGTTGGTGATGTCATCCAACCATCTCATCCTCTGTTGTTCCCTTTTCCTCCTGCCTTCAATCTTTCCCAGTATCAGGTTCTTTTCCAATGTGTCAGTTCTTTGCATCAGGTGGTCAAAGTATTGGAGTTTCAGCATCAGTCATTACAATGAGTATTCAGGGTTGATTATCTTTGGGATTGACTGGTTGGGTCTCCTTGAAGTCCAAGGGACTCACAAGAGTCTTCTCCAACAGCACAGTTCAAAAGCATCAGTTCTTCAGTGCTCAGCTTTCTTTATAAGGTCCAACTCTCACATCCATACATGACTACTGGAAACACCATAGCTTTGATTATATGGATGTTTGCCAGAAAAGTAATGTCTCGCTTTTTAATATGCTGGCTAGGTTTGTCATAGCTTTTCTTCCAAGGGGCAAGCATCTTTTAATTTCATAGCTGCAGTCACCATCTGCAGTGGAGCCCCTCAAAATAAAGTCTGTCACTGTTTCCACTGTTTCCCCATCTATTTGCAAAGAAGTGATGGGACTGGAAGCCATGATCTTAGTTTTTGAATGCTGAGTTTTAAGCCAACTTTTTTCACTCTCCTCTTTCTCTTTCATCAAGAGGCTCTTTAGTTCCTCTTCACTTTCTGCCATAAGCATGGTATCAACTGCATATGTGAGGTTATTGATATTTCTCCCTGCAATCTTGAAACCTTGTGCTTCATCCAGCCTGACATTACATATGATGTCCTCTGCATATAAGTTAAATAAGCAGGGTGACAATATATAGCCTTGACATAATCCTTTCCCAATTTGGAACCAATCCATTTTTCCATGTCTGGCTCTAACTGTTGCTTCTTGACCTACATACAGATTTCTCAGGAGGCAGGTAAGGTGGTCTGGTATTCCTGTAGCTTTAAAATTTTCCACCGTTTGTTGTGATCTACACAGTCAAAGGCTTTGGCATAGTCAATAAAGCAGAAGTAGATGTTTTTCTGGAACTCCCTTGCTATGATCCAACAGATGTTGGCAATTTGATCTCTGGTTCCTCTGCCTTTTATAAATCCAGATTGAACATTTGGAAGTTCATGATTCATATATTGCTGAAGCCTGTCTTGGAGAATTTTGAGCATTACTTTGCTAGTGTGAGTGCAATCGTGTGGTAGTTTGAGCACTTTTTGGTATTGCCTTTCTTTGGGACTGGAATGAAAATGACATTTTCCAGTCCTGTGGCCACTGCTGTGTTTTCCAAATTTGCTGGCATATTGAGTGCAACATTTTAAGAGCATAATTTTTAGCTATTTCATCTTAGGATTTGAAATAGCTCAGCTGCAATTCCATCACCTCCACTAGCTTTTTTCCATAGTGATGCTTCCTAAGGCCCACTTGACTTCTCTTTCCAGGATTCTGGCTCTAGGTGAGTGATCACACCATCGTGATTATCTGGGTCATTAAGACCTTTTTTGTACTGTTCTTCTTTGTATTCTTGCCACTCTTGTTAGTATCTTCTGCTTCTGTTACGTCCATAGTTTCTGTACTTTATTGTGCCCATCTCTTCATGAAATTTTCCCTTGGTATCTCTAATTTTCTTGAAGAGATCTCTAGCTTTCCCCATCTATTGTTTTCCCCTATTTCTTTGCATTGTTCACTGAGGAAGGCTTTCTTATCTCAGCTATTCTTTGGAACTCTGAATTAAGATATGTATATATTTCCTTTTCTTCTTTGCCTTTAGTTTCTCTTCTTTTCTCAGTGATTTGTAAGTCCTCCTCAGACAGCCATTTTGCCTTTTTGTATTTCTTTTTCTTGGGGATGGTCTTGATCACTGCTTCCTGTACAATGTCATAAACCTTCTTCCATAGTTCTTCAGGCATTCTATCAGTTCTAACCCCTTGAATCTGTTGTCACTTCCTCTGTATAATTGTAAAGGATTTGATTTAGGTTATACCTGAATGGTCTAGTGGTTTTCCCTACTTTCTTCAATTTAAATCTGAATTTTATAATAAGGTGTTCATGATCTGAGAGGGCTAGACACATATATCCAGGTATCCTGTGACAGTTTGGGAGGCTTCATCTAGAGAAACTCTTAAGAGGTGTTGTCTACTTCTACATGTCATTGCATCAAAGACTCAGTACTGTTCCAGCTAAAATACTTTATCACATATAAATTCAGAGTTATAAAGCATCCTTTAGGTCAACCAAATATATTTTCTTAGAATTGCCTATATAAGTGGTTATGCTGTGTAAACCTCTAAACCTTTACTTACAACACAGTACTTTTTGATAGCTTCTTCTTGTCTTTCATGTAATAGCTTTTATTTTTTATTATGTTACTTTCTATATACTTAACTTAGAAAAAATAAAATCCTAGTTGATAATAAACCATAATGGAAAAGAATATGAAGAAGATTTTATATATATATATATATATTAATTTATATATACACATACATATATATCTGTTTGAATTATTTTATACCAGAAAGGAATACAACATTGTAAATCAACTATACTTCAATAAAAAATTTTTTTAAAGTAAACCCTATTTGAATGAAGTTTCCACATCAGTAAATCTTCTAAATATGTCACCTTTATGGGTTTTTGGAGAGAGTTAAGTTATGTCTATACACAGTAGGAACCCTCAAAACAATGATAACTACTATACTATTGTGATGATTTGGAGAGTTCTGATTTTTCAGAAAAGCCTGTTTCAAATATTCTATTTTAGAAAGTCTCTTTTAAATTGTTGTTCTTTCATTTCCTACACTTGAATATCCGTTTGAAATCTTAGAATAATTCTTTCCCACATGCTGCTACCCTTTCCCACAGAGTTCAATTTTCCCTCAGAGATTACTAAAAAAAAATCATGTCTGAAATTTTTAATGGTAAGATTAAATTTATATGTTACTCATTTCTTAAGCACTATATAAAAGTTTTTATCTACTCAGATAAATTTAGCTTTTTGGCAGGAATATTCCTCTTGATAAGAAAATGTCACTTGTAATCTTAAGATTTTGATGAAATATCACTTGAGGTTGCCTCTTCTTATAAAAGTATTTTCCTTTATTATGCCAAGAACAATTAAATACCAGAAATATCTTCTGACTACAGAAATTAAAAAAACACTGATATTACCCAGGACAACAGTGGAAAAATGGAATGCTTTTATGAGCATAGACAAGTTTGTTTGAAGCTTTTTCTTCTTTGTGTTTACATGGAGTCTGGTGATGTGATGATGGAAATCCTTTGTAGTCACCTCAAGGATATGGTGAAGTCACTCAGGTGTGTCTGATTCTTTGCGACCCCGTGGACTGTAGCCTGCTCAGGCTCCTCTGTCGATGGGATTCTCCAGGCAAGAATACTGGAGTGGGTTGCCATTTCCTTTCACTTCACTTCAAGGATATGGTCTCTTGGAAGCTACAGTTCATCCACTCTTCCTCACTCCTGTCTTATCTCATTTCTTTACTTTCAACCTCAAATTCTATGGCCAAATATTAAACTCTCTTTTAAACTAATCTTCCAATCTTCTGTTTCTTATCTAAGCTTGTTCTAACACACTGTATTAATGTTTTCTTCCCCTTAACTCTGGTAGTTAATAGCAGATAGTCAATCAACAATTCATCACTTTATGTAACATGTATACATACTAGGAATATGCACTCTGTGTGCCATATAATCTAATTATTTGACATAGAAAAGTAGATGTTACTATAACTTTTATTTTTGAAAAGGAATAAACAATTTCAGAAAACTTAGCTAGTTCAAAGTCATTATAATTACTAGGCGAACTATTTGCAATAAAGGAAATGGGGCAAATGGATTGGTATCTGGTTCTTCACGTATCTTTTAAATTGTTCCCAGGTAGAATTAAAAAATTAATTTTCTTCTTCACTTACTCTGCAGAAGAGCAGCCTCATTCCATCCCCAGTGGTCTAATTTCAGCAGTGCTGTGCTGTAAACTGTATTGGCAGAAGTGAGTGGTTTATCAGTGACTCTTCCTTTCTTTATCCTTTTCTCAAGAAGTAGCCCTCATTTACTTGCTTCTTACAACCTTTTATATTCATTCTGTGTGGAGAAGGAAATGGCACCCCACTGCAGTATTCTTGCCTGGGAAATCTCATGGACAGTGGAGCCTGGCGGGCTATGGTCCATGGGGTCGCAAAGAAAATCTGTGACACCTCGTCCTGGCAAAACCACCTCCTTTGAAAGAGTTTGTTGACTTTCTTCATACTCCAGTGTAGGAGGCTGTGAATTCATTGCAATTAACTCCATAACAGCTTTTGTTTTTTAGAGAGGACAATGTCTCTTTTGAATTAAGCCAAAGGGGATACGTTTCACATATTGAGTTCCAGCTTCAGCAAGCTGCTTGAGATAGTAAATGGGAGAACTAGAAACTTTTCAATTAAGAGAAATCACAATATTTGTGGTTTTTATTGGATCTATGTTTAACCTTGTTCAAATAAAATTATACTCCCAAGATGTAACAACCTATAGAGACTCAAAGTTTGTCTGCTTCTCAGCTATTGACAAATGTAACATGCATTCCTCAGTAACATTGCTCATTATACACAGTGGTTGTTAACTGGGATCTCTACCTACCATAGGTCACTGTGGTTTAGAATTTTTAGGGTACCTCTAGTTTAAAAAGTACTTACAGATTCCAATTTCCCCACTCTTTCCCCCCACCTCCTTTTACAATCACTGACAAGGAACAAATTCCCAAGAACATTTCATATCTGACATCTTAATCTTTTGGGAGTTGTGTTTAAAAGTGCCTGTTTTCTTCTAACTACGTTTCTAAAAAATGTCATTAGGGTTCTGATAGAGATTTTATTGATTTTATAGATTACTTTGAGTAGTAGCAACATTTTAAAACTTTACAATATGTTACTGTAAGTGAAATTAAAAAAATTTTTCCTTTTCAGATTGTTTTGTTTTTTAGATTTTAGATATGAGGACTTACAATATTTGTCTTTTTCTGATATTTCACTTGATCTTACCAGACCCACTCCCATAATATACATTTTAAGATAACAGGATTAGTCAAAAGGTTCTTGTTAAGGAGAAATGTGTTTTGAACAAGATACATTGTTATATCATAGAAAAGAACTTTTGTCCTTTTTGCCTTGAGAGCTCCAGACCCCTTTCTCCTCCTCAGGAACCCTGGACTTCTTATCAACCTACCTAGGAATGGACTCTCTCACTGGAATGGTAAATAATACATCATAGTATCTAAAGTATCCAAAACCTCAATGTGTAATGGTTGAACTCCTTGTTTTATGCTGTAAAAGAATTACAAAAATCCTGAATCAAATTTTTGAATACTTCATAATTCTTCCATATTTATATCTCGTATCACATCTCATGCTGAGAAGCTAAAATGTACCCAACTTTGGTCATAAGTGATCAAATTATAAATAGAAAGGGACTAAATATATAAATGTCAAAAAAATAGCACTTGTATGAATATTACAGGCTTCCCTTGTAGCTCAGCTGGAAAGAATCTGCTTTCAATGCAAGAGACCCCAGTTTGATTCCTGGGTTGGGAAGATCCCCCAGAGAAGGAATAAGCTACCCACTCCAGCATTCTTGGGCTTTTCTGTTGGCTGGGCTGGTAATGGGCGGATCAAAAGAACATGCAAAAAGGGACATGTTCTAGATGAGATTAAGTGAAACTAAGAAAAATGCCAGGTATTCATCTACTAGAAGTTGGTCTCTCAACAACTATATCTTTTGAAAATAGAAATGAGAAGTCATCTATATTAGAATTGAAATAGTGCTTGATATTTTGGCTATTGAAACAAAGCATTCTATGCTTAAAATATAAGAATAAAGGCAAAAATGACAAATAGTAAGCATTCAAACTCATCTCTTACGCTAGTAAAGTAATGCTCAAAATTCTCCAAGCCAAGTTTCAGCAATACATGAACCGTGAACTTCCAGATGTTCAAGCTGGTTTTAGAAAAGGCAGAGGAACCAGAAATCAAATTGCCAACATCTGCTGGATCATGGAGAAAGCAAGAGAGTTCCAGAAAAACATTTATTTCTGCTTTATGGACTATGCCAAAGCCTTTGACTGTGTGGATCACAATAAACTGTGGAAAATTCTTCAAGAGATGGGAATATCAGACCACCTGACCTGCCTCTTGAGAAACCTATATGCAGGTCAGGAAGCAACAGTTAGAACTGGACATGGAACAACAGACTGGTTCCAAATAGGAAAAGGAGTACGTCAAGGCTGTGTATTGTCACCCTGCTTATTTAACTTCTATGCAGAGTACATCATGAGAAACGCTAGGCTGGAAGAAGCACAAGCTGGAATCAAGATTGCCGGCAGAAATATCAATAACCTCAGATATGCAGATGACACCACCCTTATGGCAGAAAGTGAAGAGGAGCTAAAAAGCCTCTTGATGAAAGTGAAAGAGGAGGGTGAAACAGTTGGCTTAAT
The DNA here is from genome assembly GCA_006408695.1 of Aepyceros melampus. Taxonomy (NCBI): domain Eukaryota; kingdom Metazoa; phylum Chordata; class Mammalia; order Artiodactyla; family Bovidae; genus Aepyceros; species Aepyceros melampus. The sequence goes on from SJXQ01012191.1 coordinate 259,523, forward strand.
AGAAAAACCAATACAATATTGTAAAGTAACTAGCCTCCAATTAAAATAAATAAATTTAAATTTAAAAAAGATTACTTTGGAATTAGAGACAGGAAGCCAGACCAATAACTTTGTGTCAAGATGTATGTGATTGATATTGGTATACAATATTACTTTTGTGTAGCATTTTAATAATAATAAAAAAAGCTCAACATTCAGAAAACTAAGATCATGGCATCCAGTCCCATCACTTCATGGCAAATATAAGGGGAAACAGTGGAGACAGTGTCAGATTTTATTTTTGAGGGCTCCAAAATCACTGCAGATGGTGATTGCCGCCATGAAATTAAAAGACGCTTACTTCTTGGAAGGAAATAGTGAAAAGCAGAGACATTACTTTGCCAACAATGGTCCATTTAGTCAAGGCTATGGTTTTTCCAGTGGTCATGTATGTATGTGAAAGTTGGACTGTGAAGAAAGCTGAGTGCCGAAGAATTGATGCTTTTGAACTGTGATGTTGGAGAAGACTCTTGAGAGTCCCTTGGGCTGCAAGGAGATCCAACCAGTCTGTTGTAAAGGAGATCAGGCCTGGGATTTCTTTGAAGGACTGATGCTAAAGCTGAAACGCCAATACTTTGGCCACCTCATGCGAAGAGTTGATTCATTGGAAAAGACTCTGATGCTGGGAGGGATTGGGGGCAGGAGGAGAAGGGGACAACAGAGGATGAGATGGCTGGATGGCATCACCGACTCGATGGACATGAGTTTGAGTGAACTCTGGGAGATGGTGATGGACAAGGAGGCCTGGCGTGCTGCAATTCTTGGAGTTGCAAAGAGTCAGACACAACTGAGCGACTGAACTGAACTGAAAAGGAAAGCAACCAGTAACATGATATAATACATAAATTAACTAAAATGACCAATAAATTTAACATCAAATGTAATGAGGAGCAATAGTACTTTGAGTACTATCTAGAGACCACCAATTTCTCTCTGGAGAGATTCATGTTTTCTAAATAATTAAAGGTAGCCTAAAAAAGTGAAATCAGATTCAAATTCATCCTTGCCCAAGCTGCCATTTTTTTCCTGACAGGCTGAAGCAGAATATACTAACATATCTGTTGGTAACATTTTGAAAAATTATAGTCTACCATAAAATATAAAGGCAACTTCTTCAGAAAATAATTTTCCAACTATATTGAGATATTATTGACATATGACATGTGCTTTTACATGTACAACAGTGAGGACTTGATACACATTCATATTGTAAAGTAATTGCCACAATAAGGTTGCTTAGCAGTTTGATCCTGTCACATAATTAACATTTGTATGTGTGTGTGTTGATAACATTTAAGTTGTACTCATTTAACAACTTTGAAGTATATAGTACAGTGCTGTTAATCACAGTCATTATGCTGTATGGTAGATCTTCAGAATTTATTAATATTATAATTGGATATTTATACCTTTTGACCTAAGGAGAAGGCAATGGCACCCCACTCCAGTACTCTTGCCTGGAAAATCCCATGGATGGAGGAGCCTGGTAGGCTGCAGTCCATGGGGTCGCTGGGAGTCGGACATGACTGAACGACTTCACTTTCACTTTTCACTTTCATGCATTGGAGAAGGAAATGGCAACCCACTCCAGTGTTCTTGCCTGGAGAATCCCAGGGACAAGGGAGCCTGGTGGGCTGCCATCTCTGGTGTCGCACAGAGTCAGACACGACTGAAGCGACTTAGCAGCATACCTTTTGACCAGCATCTTGCCGTCCTCTCTCCCCTGCTTCCATCCCCACTCTCAGCGTCTATGGATCACCATTCTATTCTACTTCCATGAGTTTGCTTTTTTAGATTCCATAAGTGAAGGATTTGGATACTTTCTCACGGACCTGGTAACTTTGTACATTTTGTTTCTTATTCTCCATGCATTTCTTCTCTTACCTGACGTATAACGATATATTCTCTAGAGAAGCATTTCCTGAAATCTCAAAACTCCTCTATCACTTTCACATGAGACTGTGATTTCTCATTTAGTTATGTGTGTCTATGGCTACTGTTGCTGCTAAGTCATTTCAGTCGTGTCCGACTCTGTGCGACCCCAGAGACAGCAGCCCACCAAGCTCCCCCGTCCCCTGGGATTCTCTAGACAAGAACACTGGACATGAGACTGTGATTTCTCATTTAGTTATGTGTGTCTATGGCTACTGTTGCTGCTAAGTCATTTCAGTCGTGTCCGACTCTGTGCGACCCCAGAGACAGCAGCCCACCAGGCTCCCCCGTCCCCTGGGATTCTCTAGACAAGAACACTGGAGTGGGTTGCCATTTCCTTCTCCAATGCATGAAAGTGAAAAGTGAAAGTAAAGTTGCTCAGTCTTGTCCGACTCCCAGCGACCCCGTGGACTGCAGCCTACTAGGCTCCTCCGTCCACAGGATTTTCCAGGCAAGAGTACTTTAAACTGTAAATGCCACCACGGTCTACAGCACTAGTGATGAGCACAGGGTCTGATATAGACCAGTGTATTGAATGAATTGATTTATGTTGCCACATCAGAATGTACAGTGTAATTCTGAATACTCTAGAGAGAAGTCTTGCTTATTCGCTAAACTTACTTTGGGTTGTCAGTATGGGGTTTGATGTGGAAAGAAGAGCAAAAGAGATTGGCAGAGCAAAGGTTCATTTGTTAGCTGATGCCCTAGCAGAGTGCTTCTCCAAGGTGGCTTGGCAGAGCAAGCCTCTAAATCAGCACATATGTCCATTTCCAGGGCTTCATGGCTCTCCATCCCTGTGTAAATCAGAAATATTGGAAGACACTGGTACCTGCGCTTCCATAGCTTTCTTTTGTTTATAAAATGATTCTGATTAAGGCTTAAAAGGTTATGACCAACCTAGATAGCATATTCAAAAGCAGAGACATTACTTTGCCGACTAAGGTCTGTCTAGTCAACCTACTCCAGTGTTCTTGCCTGGAGAATCCCAGGGACAGGGAAGCCTGGTGGGCTGCCGTCTATGGGGTCTCACAGAGTCGGACACGACTGAAATGACTTAGCAGCAGCAGCAGTCAAGGCTATGGTTTTTCCAGTGGTCATGTATGGATGTGAGAGTTGGACTGTGAAGAAGGCTGAGCACCAAAGAATTGATGCTTTTGAACTGTGGTGTTGGAGAAGACACTTGAGAGTCCCTTGGACTGCAAGGAGATCCAACCAGTCCATTCTGAAGATCAGCCCTGGGATTTCTTTGGAAGGAATAATGCTAAAGCTGAAACTCTAGTACTTTGGCCACCTCATGAGAAGAGTTGACTCATTGGAAAAGACTCTGATGCTGGGAGGGACTGGGGGCAGGAGGAGAAGGGAACAACAGAGGATGAGATGGCTGGATGGCATCACTGACTCGATGGATGTGAGTCTGAGTGAACTCTGGGAGTTGGTGATGGACAGGAAGAACTGGCGTGCTGTGATTCATGGGTTTGCAAAGAGTCAGACACGACTGAGCGACTGAACTGAACTGAAGGCTCAAAATGAGATCTAATCTATATTACTTATAAATAAAATGTTTATTGATATATGCTGTGCTGTACTTAGCTGCTCAGTCTTATCTGACTCTTCGCAACCCCATGGACTGTAGTCCACCAGGCTCCTATGTCAATGGGATTTCTCCAGGCAAGAATACTGGAATGGGTTGCCATGCCCTCCTCTAGGGGATCTTCCCGACCCAGAGATGGAACCCAGGTCTCCAGCATTGCATTATTGATACATGCATAGGTTCAAAATGACCAGTAAAACTGATAAGAACATGTAGGCTATAGTGAATTGTGGAGACATTTACTTGTATTCCATGACTTTATTTTAAAACCTATGGCTACAAGAACCTCTACCTAAAGATCTGAACTTGTTTTTATAATATAAGAAATATTGGGGGGAAGTTGGAATGATAAAAATATACTCATTTGATAGTATATTCAAAAGCAGAGACATTACTTTGCCGACTAAGGTCCGTCTAGTCAAGGCTATGGTTTTTCCAGTGGTCATGTATGGATGTGAGAGCTGGACTGTGAAGAAGGCTGAGTGCTGAAGAATTGATGCTTTTGAACTGTGGTGTTGGAGAAGACTCTTGAGAGCCCCATGGACTGCAAGGAGATCCAACCAGTCCATTCTGAAGGAGATCAGCCCTGGGTTTTCTTTGGAAGGAATGATGCTAAAACTGAAGCTCCAGTACTTTGGCCACCTCATGCGAAGAGTTGACTTACTGGAAAAGACCCTGATGCTGGGAGGGATTGGGGGCAGGAGGAGAAGGGGACGACCTAGGATGAGATGGCTGGATGGCATCACAGACTCAATGGATGTGAGTCTGAGTTAACTCCGGGAGTTGGTGATGGACAGGGAGGCCTGGCATGCTGTGATTCATGGGGTCGCAGAGTCGGACACGACTAAGCGACTGAACGAAACGGAACTCATTTGACAAATATAAATTCAAAGAGACGTTTAAAATGGTGAATTTTTGAAAGAATTTGTAACATAAATTATGTCTGCATGCAATACATATAAAATTAAACAAGTGAACTTGATTCCTGTCATATTGCAGCAAGATATTTCACTTCCTTTTACTGGAGAGTTCAGTACTTCTCTGCTGCATTTCAATTATGCATTTAAATACTATGGTAGAATAAATTCGTGACCCAGAAATTGACTTTCTAAAACTATCATTGACCACTTTAAGTGGCTGCTTTGAAATATCAGAAGGCATTCCTTATATGAGATAAACACGTAACTATTTGGAAATAGCCATTAGCTGAGCAGAAATTCAAGGCAAAGAAACAAAAAAGGGCATGACATTCACTCATGATCTAGTGAAGAGAGAAACTAGAAGCTACAGTTCAGAAATCTTGGTACTTGACACAGAGGATGAGGTGACTAGTGTGCTTTGGGGGAATATATTGGTGTTTATTTTCACTCTTCTTCTGTCCCCACACATGACTGTAGAACTTGTAACCTTTTTTTTTTTTTTTCTTCTCCCGTTACTACACCATACCTGAAATTCAAATTCTCAATGTCCATTTACTAGGTTCATGATCTTGGATAAGCTACTTAATTCTAAGTCTTAGTTTCCTCACTTATTAAATAAGAAAACTTAATTAAATAAGGATGATGATCTCTGTCAAAGTTGCCATAGTTTTAACTGAAATACTGTATTTAAAATGCTTATCATAGCTCTTCATCTCAGTTCAGTTCAGTCGCTCAGTCGTGTCTGACTCTTTGCGACCCCATGAATCGCAGCATGCCAGGCCTCCCTGTCCATCACCAACTCCCAGAGTTCACTCAGATTCATGTCCACCGAGTCCGTGATGCCATCCAGCCATCTCATCCTCTGTTGTCCCCTTCTCCTCCTGCCCCCAATCCCTCCCAGCATCAGAGTCTTTTCCAAGGAGTCAACGCTTAGCATGAGGTGGCCAAAGTAGTGGAGTTTCAGCTTTAGCGTCATTCCTTCCAAAGAAACCCCAGGGCTGATCTCCTTCAGAATGGACTGGTTGGATCTCCTTGCAGTCCAAGGGACTCTCAAGAGTCTTCTCCAACACCACACTTCAAAAGCATCAGCAACTGACAAACAACTAAACTCAAAAATATACAAGCAACTTGTGCAGCTCAATTCCAGAAAAATAAACGACCCAATCAAAAAATGGGCCAAAGAACTAAATAGACATTTCTCCAAAGAAGATATACAGATGGCTAACAAACACATGAAAAGATGCTTAACATCACTTATTATCAGAGAAATGCAAATCAAGACCACAATGAGGTACCATTTCACACCAGTTAGAATGGCTGTGACCCAAAAGTCTGCAAGCATAAATGTTGAAGAGGGTGTGAAGAAAAGGGAACCCTCTTACACTGTTGGTGGAAATGCAAACTAGTACAGCCACTATGGAAAACAGTGTGGAGATTCCTTAAAAAACTGCAAATGAAATACCATATGACCCAGCAATCCCACTGCTGGGCATACACACCAAGAAAACCAGAATTGAAAAAGACACATGTACCCCAATGTTCATCGCAGCACTGTTTATAATAGCCAGGACATGGAAACAACGTAGATGTCCACCAGCAGATGAATGGATAAGAAAGCTGTGGTACATATACACAATGAAGTATTATTCAGCCATTAAAAAGAAGAAATTTGAATCAGTTCTAATGAGATGGGTGAAACTGGAGCTGATTATACAGAGTGAAGTAAGCCAGAAAGAAAAACATCAATACAGTATACTAACACATATATATGGAATTTAGAAAGATGGTAATGATAACCCTGTATGCGAGACAGCAAAAGAGACACAGATGAATAGAACGGACTTTTGGACTCTGAGGGAGAGGGAGAGGGTGGGAGGATTTGGGAGAATGGCACTGAAACATGTATATTATCATGTAAGAAATGAATCGCCAGTCTATGTTTGATACAGCATACTTGGGACTGGTGCATGGGGATGATCCAGAGAGTTGAAATGGGGTGGGAGGTGGCGGGGTTGGGGGGGAGCGGTTCAGGATTGGGAACTCATGTACACCCGAGACCGATTCATGTCAATGTATGGCAAAACCAATACAGTATTGTTAAGTAAAATAAAGTAAAAATAAAAATTAAAAAAAAGCATCAATTCTTCAGTGCTCAGCCTTCTTCACAGTCCAACTCTCACATCCATATATGACCACAGGAAAAACCATAGTCTTGACTAGATGGACGTTTGTTGGCAAAGTAATGTCTCTGCTTTTGAATATACTATCTAGGTTGGTCATAACTTTTCTTCCAAGGAGTAAGCGTCTTTTAATTTCATGGCTACAGTCACCATCTGCAGTGATTTTGCAGCCCCCAAAAATAAGTCTGACACTGTATCCACTGTTTCCCCATCTATTTGCCATGAAGTGGTGGGACCAGATGCCATGATCTTCGTTTTCTGAATGTTGAACTTTAAGCCAACTTTTTCACTCTCCTCTTTCACTTTCATCAAAAGGCTTTTTAACTCCTCTTCACTTTCTGCCATAAGGGTGGTGTCATCTGCATATCTGAGGTTATCGATATTTCTCCCGGCAATCTTGATTCCAGCTTGTGTTTCTTCCAGTCCAGTGTTTCTCATGATGTACTCTGCATATAAGTTAAATAAGCTTAGCATGGAGCATTTTTTTCAGTTTTTATTTTTTTCTGATCCTTTTAATCTTTCTCTCTGCTGGGATTCAGAAAGAAACTTTATTTATATGTTTACAATATGGTTTGCATTGGAAAAATACTATGATCACTTTCCTCTTCTTGTTCAATCCACTCCATGAAGCTAAGAGTAACTTGAGGGCAAGGATTGTGGCTTTATTAATTTTTGCAGTTACAGAGCCTAGTACTATGTCAGTACAAGTGCTCAGTAATTTGTTTAGGGATTGGATAACACCTAAATTTTACTTATTTTTAAAATAGAAATAAAAGCTGAACAAAGCTGAGGTTGATCTAATAATGTAAGCAATATAAAATCTATTCAATTTCAATTTCTGATTCTTCCAAGAATAGCTTACTGACAAAAATTATTACAGATAATTGCTATCAAGTCAGAATCAATGTCAGCACACAGTAACAAGACAATTTCTGATTTGATTTAATCAACAAACTTACCCAAGAGGCTCTGATCCTAGAAGCTTTTGTACAGTGATGTAAAGCTAACTCGATTTAATTTCCAGAAACTAGGTCAAGGAGAAGAAAAGCACATTTCTGGTGAGCAAATGCAATAAAAGAGACAATAATAATGGGTTTATGACCAAAATGAAAAACATAACCTTTCTTCAGAAATTCTAAATCACTTTTGAACATTCTATTCTATTTAAGAACAAGATTTTTTTCTGGTCAGTAATGGAGTTTTTTTAGATCTTTCTCTGCGTGCAATAGATACAGCAGCTATATTCATAAATTTGCTTGAGTGTCTTAAAAATGACTTTATAAGTCATTTGTGCAGTCAATAAATATGGTTTAAAAGACAGAAATGTAGACATCCTTATTCACCAGAGATAAATTGGAAAAAAACAATTATAACTTAATTTTATTCCCTACCTACCTAAAAAAAGAGCTAATGCCATATATTGGAAATCATTGTCTCTGAAAAAGAAACTTGAAACTTCTAAGTATTATTCTTTAATCAAGGTCAACATTAACAGATTGAAATAGCACATCTTCTTTGCCTTGATAGAAGCCACCAAGAACATTTTACAGCCTATTAATAAAAAATTATTTTTGTTAGTAGTACATAGATAATATTTACTGTGAACTTAGTCTATTTTTTGTATCATGATAGCTATGTTATGTATTTTATATTAATATTTTTAAATCAGTGAAACAGATTAACTATCTTCTCTCTTATAGGACTTTAAGAAGTTAAGTAACTTTTTCTAGCTTGTAAGGTAAACAGCCAGAGGACTTGAATCCAAATCTGTTTGATGTCATCATGGAGACTATATATAGAAAAGTCCATGCACTTCCAAACAGTATTAAAAATTCCATTCTCATAAGTAAACTCAAATTCCCTCTCATTTCACACACACACACACACACACACACACACACACACACACAAATACACAACACAATAATAATGGAAAGAACTTAACTGGCTAAAATCTATCTTACTCATTTAACTGTCTTTCGCTCCAGTTTCACCAAAAGTTTAGATGTGTTGATAATAAAAATTAATCAATAGTCAATCTGAGAATGAAATGGAAAGCTTTCTTTGAGCCAGACTAAGGATTACAGCCTGGCAGACAGTCTCTCAGAGAGTGCTGAGAACTGCTGTGCAGAGGTGAAGGGGGAGGCCCGTATTTTGACAAAGGGGGTGAGTGCAATCAAGCACACATTTCAGTGGAAGGTTGCTTCTAATCATGAGGAACAGACACTTAGCTGGTGTCTGTAGTGCTTTTCTAAGTATGGAAAGATGCAAGAATCCAGGTTCACAAAAAATTTCTCCTGAAAATGTCTGTCTGAAGGCCTGCTCTGCCAGTTTTCCTCAGAACACAGAGTGCCTCATCCTGACCTTCACCCTGAATTCCCTTCAAGGTTACTGGAGGTCAGTGACCACAGTGGCTAGTGACTTGATTTTTGTATAACTGGATGTGGGCAACATTGTTTATTTTACAATCTCTCACTTTTTGGTCTTAATTTTGATGAAGGTTTGGGAGGCCATTCATGGCCAGTCTGTCCTACCAGGTCAGGTGAAGGTTTCATTGATAGGCCACTCACTGTTCTATTACTGGGCTAGGCCCTGTTAACAGTAGTCAAAAACCTTTAGACTGACTGTATTTCTAGTCTGTTATGGTCCAGGAAATAGTTCCCTCTTGTTGCTTCTTCCCATATCTAGAGTTGCACTGTTACAATCACTTATCTTACAGAATTATAAATTTGGTCAGTTTTTCAAATCATCATTAATTTTATCTGAGGCTCAGTCACAGATAATGTGAGATTTAATGTGAGAATTTGTATGATTTAATGTGAGAAACAATAATCATAAAACAGGATATAAGAAATATACCTAGTAACAATAATAAAATCTCAGTATTGAAGCTAAGAACTTCCATCAGGTGTGGCTCAGTGTCTCCCCGGGTCATCTGATTAACGTGTTGTGCACCAAACACTGTCTTTAAGGGAAATGATATATTGGCATTTCGTACAAAGCTCACCAAAGACATTTATATGCAAAGGATTAGCAGTGAGTCATCATGACCTCTTAGAGGATTGAGAAAGGGATGTTCTCTTCTAAGGAGCTACATGGCTGTAGCCAGAAGAAAAAAAGTGATCTTTATGGTTGAGTAGATATTTCTGCCATTGAAGAAGTCCGGCTAGCTCATAATGCAGATACTCAGTGTATGCGAGAGGGGAGAGAGACGGCCAGTGGGCAGAGAAAACGTTTTCTGTTTAAATTTTTCTTGTTTTGCCTTAAAATGTAAATTTTTGTTTCATTGGACGGATATTTGGAAATCTTTTCAGGGGTGCAGAATTTAATGTTAAAGTTTGAAAGTTGAATAAAGCTAGCTGAGTGTGGAAAGAACAAATTAATATTTTTCTTAAACATTTAAGAGGGTACGGTTGACTTTTGAATAACACGGGTAGTAATAAATACTACTTAATGCAAAGTTGCTTGAATCCATGGATGTGGACCAAGAGATCCACATGGTCTACAGACTGGAGGGAGCCACAGACTGGGAGGGCTGACAGTGAAGCTATACTTTGATTTTTCAACTGTGTGAAGGATGGCACCCTTAACCCCCAGTTTGTTCAAGGGGTCAACTGTACATGATTTTCTAGGAAATTAGTACATTGTGTTTCTGTATATCAGAATAAGACTCTTTTTAGCAAGCTCATATCTTACATTGTTACATTACAAGCTCATACGTTACACACAATTTCCAAAGTCATCCTACAGAATGTGCATTTGAGTCAATGAAAAAAAAAAAAGAAAATCCCTATTTATAGTTCAGTTAGTAATTAAAGGAAAAGTCTGTAAATCCAGATTTTAATATAACAGTGTTAATTACTCATTAAGCAGCAGTCGGTGGATAACATGCAATTTCCATTCAAATGTAAGACATTAGCTAAATTTCTTTTTAGTTGTTCTCAATTTTTACCATGAATTAATTGTGTTTATTAAGCTTAATGTTTCTCCTGAGCTCATATCAATTGAAATTTCAATTATAAATGCCTTCTATATACTTGAAATAGAGGAAAATATTTTTTTTCAAACATTCATGGTGTGTAATGGTGATTAATATTTAACTGGAAGTGAATTTTTATTATCTTCATTGATCACTTGATTGCTTTTGAGTCTATGTCTGAGGGGTTTCCTCTACTCCACATTCACCCCAGTAGTTAAATTTTATTAAAGTCAGGATGAGGAGAAAAATGGAGACATGAGGAGAAAAATGGAGATATATATAGAAAAACTTACCACTCAATTTCACTATCAATTTTCCTATTATTTTTGTGTTTTAACTTTATTTAAAAAAATAATGCATTTATTATATATACACATGTACATAATATATACAGTGGACTATTACTCAGTCATAAAAAGAATGGAATGATATTCTGCTATTTACAACAATGTGGATGGACCTAGAGGATACTATGCTTAGTGACATAAGTCAGAGAAAGACAAATAGTAATGTTATCAATTACATGTGGAATCTAAAAAACAATTGTTTGCAAATAACAAAACAGAAACAAACTCACAGATACAGAGAACAAATTAATGATTAATACTGGGAAGAAAGTAGATAGAGAATATCAAATAAAGGTATGGGATTATGAGATTAAAACTACCAGGTACAAAATAAGTAACCAGAATGTATTGTATGTACAGAGAAATATAGATATTATTTTGTAATGTCTTTAAATGGTTGTACAACCTATAAAATTGAATCACTATGTCACATACTGAAACTAATATAATACTCTAATCAGCTATACTTCAATTAAAAAAAATGGGAGTAGAGTGCTTTCTATCACCCTTTCTGTTAAATAATTGCACTGAAGATCTAACCAATGCAATAGTCAGGAAATTAAAAGGAATAATACTCAAAAAGGACAAAGTAAAACTTAATATCCAAAGATAATTTTGTAGTAGTAGTTTAGTAGCTCAGTTGTGTCTGACTGTTTGTGACCCCATGGACTATAGTCCACCAGACTCCTCTGTCCATGGGATTCTCCAGGCAAGAATACTGGAGTGGATTGCTATTCCCTTCTCCATGGGATCTTCCTGACCCAGGGATTGAACCCAGGTCTCCTGCACTGCAGGCAAATTCTTTACCATCTGAGCTGTAGGGAGTTGTGGGTGTCTGTATTCAGGTGTGTCTGACTCTTTGCAACCCTATGGACTGTAGCCCACCAGGTTCTCTGTCCAGGGGGTTTTCCAGGCAAGGATACTGGAGTAGGTTGCCATCTCCTTCTCCAGGGGATCTTCCCAACCCAGGGACTGAACTTGTGTCTCTTGCATCTCCTGCATTTCCTGCATTGGCAGGCAGACTCTTTCACCACTGTGTCACCTGAAAGTGAAGTCACTTAGTCCTGTCAGACTCTTTGTGACCCCGTGGACTGTAGCCTACCAGGCTTCTCCATCCATGGGATTCTCAAGGCAAGAATACTAGAGTGGGTTACCATTTCCTTCTCCAGGGGATCTTCCCGACCCAGGGATCGAACCCAGGTCTCCTGCATTGGAGGCAGGCACTTTAACCTCTGGAAATGGAAAAGGAAATGGCAACCCACTCCAGTATTATTGCCTGGAGAATCCCATGGGTGGAGGAGCCTGGTGGGCTACAGTCTATGGGGTCGCAAAGAGTCAGACACGACTTAGCGACTTCATTTTTTTTTTTTTAACCTCTGAGCCACCAGGGAAACCCATAAAAGCAGGGAGCCAGAGTGAAGTCCCGTAGAAACACGAGCATGTGAATTATTATATATGCATTCTTAGAATGAGTCTAACAAAGATACTTTGATACAGGTCAACATGCAAAAAATCTATTGTACTTTATCAGCAACAGACATTTAGAAATCAACACTATTACAATGTCTTAAAATATCAATATCCTATGCTTGAGAGAAAGATGATCTACAGAAATTAATGAATGCTTATGAATTAGAACATTCAAGAGTCTAAATATGTTTATGTCTGGAATTTAAGCAATAAATTCACTGTAGTCTCAATCAAAATGCTAGGAAAAGATATGGCAAAATCAGGAAAGGATGAAGAGCAAGAATATTTGGTAGAATTAGAGTGTGCGGAGTTAGTGAGTTTAAGGAACATGGACAAATTAGGAAGTTCTTATGGAAAAAATATAAGGAGAGGACTGCAGAATATTTGCATTCTTACCACTCCAAGGGCAGAGCTAACAAAAAACACAATCTGAGTCTGATCTAACAGAATAGAAGGTACAACTTAGTGACCTTGACCATAGAACTAATTTTCATAATAAATGTAGAATGTAAAAAGCATGTGAAAATGAAAGCATTTGAGATTAGTGCAGATGTTCTTCTATATTTCCCATGAAGTTCATGGGAATAGTATATGCGATAAAAGATGAGTTAATTAGGAGATTTTTAGTTAACAGTAAAAGAATTACATTGAGCCTAGGCTTTTATGAGTTTACTGATTACCAAATATGCAATAGCAAAGTTGTTTCATCATTTGTGAACTTTAGACATTGATATTGTAGAAGAGAGATTAAATATTTACTTATACACTTTGCCTCCTCTGTGCTAATGCATAGTTTCATAGAAGGAAACTTAAAGAGAACAGATTTAAAATAAAATTTAACTTTGATTATATTAAGCAAGTAGTTTTCTCTTTTGTTGTTGTTGTTGTTTTTTTACTTTAAAATATTGTATTGGTTTTGCCATACATCAACATGAATCTGCCACGGGTATACACATGTTCCCCATCCTGAACCCCCCTCCCACCTCCCTCCCCATACTATCCCTCTGGGTCGTTCCAGTGTACCAGCCCCAAGCATCCAGTATGATGCATCGAACCTGGACTGGCGATTCGTTTCATATATGATATTATACATGTTTTAATGCCGTTCTCCCAAATCATCCCACCTCTCCCTCTCCCACAGAGTCCAAATTCTAAACTAATAAAACTTACTATTTTTTTTCTTTTATGAGTCATGCTTTCGATGTTGTATCTAAGAAATTTTTTGCCATCCAAAGTAAAAAGTTTTCTCCTATGTTTTCTTAAGACAATTTTAAAATACTTTATTTCTGCTTTTAGATCTATGATCCATTTGGGGTTACTATTTGTATTTGGTGTTACTATTTGTATTTGGTGCTGAATATCAACATCCTTTTTTAATACATTGATATTTAATTTTTTAAAACCATTTATTAGAAAGAACATTATTCCTCCACAGAATTTACTTCTCACTTTTTGTCAAAAATCAGTTGATCATATATTTGTGGGTTTGTTTATACTGTTTTCATTGATATACTTGCCTTTATATTAATATCACATTTCTTGATTACTATAGATTCATAATGTTTTCAAATTAGATAGTATTAGTTTTCCAAATTTGTTCTTTGCTCAGTTGTTTTGGTTATATTAGGCTCTTTGCATTTCTATATGAATTTTAGAATTAATTTATTGTCTACCCAAAATAGTGCTTGCTAGGATTTTTAATTAGCATTTAGTTGACTCTATAGATAAATTTAGGGACAATAGACATTTTCACATTATCCACTCATGAACACAGCATATTTCTCCATTTCAGTACTTTTAAATTTATTTTTTAACAATGTTTTGTAGTTTTCAGTGTGCATATATTATACATTTTAGTTGCTAAGTCATGTCCGACTCTTTTGCAACCCCATCGATGGTAGCCAGAAAAGTTCCTCAGTCCATGGGATTTCCTAGGCAAAAATACTGGAATGGTTGCCTTTCCTTCTCCAAGGGGTTTCCGCAGTCTAGGCATCTAACCCATGTCTCCCTCATTGGCAAGCATGTTCTTTATCGCTGAGCCACCAAGGAAGCCCTCATTAAATTTAGTAGCTTTTTTATAGATTCCATTGGATTTTGTATACATATAATCATGTTGTCTTTAAATAGTTTTTTACTATTTTCTTTCAAAATGAATATCTTTTTTCCCCTCTCCTTTGTCTTGACTAATTGCACTGGGGAGATCTTCCAGTAAAATGTTGAGTAGAACTTGCCTTGTTCTTCATATTAGGGGCAAATATTCAGTCAATGACATTAACTATTAACGTTAAGTGATGGCAATTTTTCATGTTGAGAAACTTCCTTTGCATTTTGAGTATGCTGAAGAGTTTTTAAATCCAAGAATGTGTAATGGATTTTATCAAATGCTTTTTCTTCTTCTATTAAGATGATCATATGGTTTTCTTTTAAAATTTGTTTATATGGCAAACTGCATTGATTTTCAGTTAAGCCATTTCTCAGATAAGACCCATATAGGCATTTGGATATATTATGCTTTATTATTAAATATTTTTGCATTTTTAATAGATACTGTTCTATAGTTTCCCTATAATTACTTTGTCTAATTACTAAAGTGGCCTTGCAGAATGAGTTAGGTAGTGTTACCTCCTCTTAATTTTCTGGAAGAGTTTTTGTAGAATTGGTATCACTTTTTTCTTAAGTATTTTGTGTAATTCATGAGTGAAGCCATCTGAAGTTTTCTTTGTGGGGATGTTTCTAAGTAGAACTTTAATTTCTTTTAGAGATATAGAATTATTTAGGTTATCTGTATCGTCTTGTTTAAGCTCGGGTAGTTTATGTCTTTGAAGAGATTTTTCCATTACATCTAATTTTTAAAATTATTGGCATCAAGTTTTTCATAATAATTTCTTGTTAAATGTTTCATGCCTGTGGCTATATAGTGCTGTCCCCTCTCTGATATTGCCGATTTTTGTCCTCTCTTTTCCTTTATCCCTCTGATTAGAAAGATATGAATTTTATTGATCTTTACAAGCCAGTGTTTGATTACATTGAGTTTCTCTATTTTTACTGTCTTTAAAATGTAATCAGTTACTGCTCTTCCTTTCTTCTCCTTCAGTTCAGTTCAGTCGCTCAGTTGTGTCCGACTCTTTGCAACCCCATGAATCGCAGCACTCCAGGCCTCCCTGTCCATCACCAACTCCCAGAGTTCACCCAGACCCATGCCCATGGAGTCAGTGATGCCATCCAGCCATCTCATCCTTTGTCATTCCCTTCTTCTCCTGCCCCCAATCCCTCCCAGCATCAGGGTCTTTTCCAATGAGTCAACTCTTCGCATGAGGTGGCCAAAGTACTGGCATTTCAGCTTCAACATCATTCCTTCCAAAGAAATCCCAGGGTTGATCTCCTTTAGAATGGACTGGTTGGATCTCCTTGCAGTCCAAGGGACTCTCAAGAGGCTTCTCCAACACCACAGTTCAAAATCATCAGTTCTTTGGTGCTCAGCCTTTTTTACAGTCCAACTCTCACATCCATAGATGACTGATGGAAAAACCATAGCCTTGACTAGACGGCCCTTAGTTGGCAAAGTAATATCAAAGCTTTTGAACATGCTATTTAGGTTGGACATAAATTTTCTTCCAAGGAGTAAGCGTCTTTTAATTTCATGGCTACAGTCACCATCTGCAGTGAGTTTGGAGCCCAAAAAAATAAAGTCTGACACTGTTTCCACTGTTTCCCCATCTATTTACCATGAAGTGATGGGACCAGATGCCATGAGCTTCATTTTCTGAATGTTGAGCTTTAAGCCAACGTTTTCACTCTCTTCTTTCACTTTCATCAAGAGGCTCTTTAGTTCCTCTTCACTTTCTGCCATAAGGGTGGTGTCATCTGCTTATCTGAAGTTATTGATATTTCTCCCCGCAATCTGATTCCAGCTTGTGTTTCTTCCAGTCCAGCGTTTCTCATGATGTACTCTGCATAGAAGTTAAATAAGCAGGGTGACAATATACAGCCTTGACGTACTCCTTTTCCTATTTGGAACCAGTCTGTTGTTCCATGTCCAGTTCTAACTGTTGCTTCCTGACCTGCATACAGAATTCTCAAGAGGCAGGTTAGGTGGTCTGGTATTCCCATCTCTTTCAGAATTTTTCACAGTTTCTTGTGATCCACACAGTCAAAGGCTTTGACATAATCAATAAAGCAGAAATAGATGTTTTTCTGGAACTCTCTTGCTTTTTC
>SJXQ01012191.1:277016-559232 GCA_006408695.1 Aepyceros melampus
TATGCAGGTCAGGAAGCAACAGTTAGAACTGGACATGGAACAACAGACTGGTTCCAAATAGGAAAAGGAGTACATCAAGGCTGTATATTGTCACCCTGCTTCTTTAACTTCTATGCAGAGTACATCAGGAGAAACGTTGGGCTGGAAGAAGCAAGATTGCTGGGAGAAATACCAATAACCTCAGGTAGGCAGATGACACCATTCTTGTGGCAGAAAGTGAAGAGGAACTAAAAAGCCTCTTGATGAAAGTGAAAGAAGAGAGTGAAAACGTTGGCTTAAAGCTCAACATTCAGAAAATGAAGATCATGGCATCTGGTCCCATCACTTCATGGGAAATAGATGGGAAAACAGTGGAAACAGTGTCAGACTTTATTTTTTTGAGTTCCAAAATCACTGCAGATGGTGATTGCAGCCAGGAAATTAAAAGATGCTTACTTCTTGGAAGGAAAGTTATGTCCAACCTAGATAGCTTATTAAAAAGTAGAGACATTACTTTGTCAACAAAGGTCTGTCTAGTCAAGGCTATGGTTTCTCCAGTGGTCATGTATGGATGTGAGAGTTGGACTATAAAGAAAGCTGAGTGCTGAAGAATGATGCTTTTGAACTGTGGTGGTGGCAGACTCTTGACAGTCCCTTGAACGGCAAGGAGATCCAACCAGTCAATCTTAAAGAAAATCAGTCCTGGGTGATCATTAGAAGGACTGATGCTGAAGCTGAAACTCCAATACTTTGGCCACTTCATGCGAAGAGCTGACTCATTTGAAAAGACAGATGCTGGGAAAGATTGATGGCAGGAGGAGAAGGGAACAACAGAGGATGAGATGGTTGGATGGCATAACCAACTCAATGGACATAGATTTGGGTAGACTCTGGCAGTTGGTGATGGATAGGGAGGCCTGGTGTGCTGAGGTTCATGGAATTGCAAAGAGTCAGACACGGCTGAGCGACTGAACTGAAAACTGAATATGTTTGACTGCTTTTAAGATGTTTGCATTTTTAATTTCTTCCAGCAATCTGTCATGTGCCCTAATATGATTTACATTTATCCTTTATGTAGTTTGACCAGTTTTTGGCCTGTGGGTTTATCCTTTTCATAAAGTTTGGAACTTTTTTGTTCCTGTCCATCCACTGTCTCTCCTCCTGTGATCCTATTTATATGTACATTTTCTGTTTAATATTGTAAAATGTGTCACTAAACTCTGATCATTTTTCTTTTTCTCATTCTGCTACATTTATGAGTGGCTTTTATTATTACATATTCAAGTTCAGTGATTTTTCTTTTTCTTTTCTAATATGTTGTTGTGTTCAGTTGCTCAGTTGTGTACGATTCTTTGTGGATCCACAGATTGTATGTAGCCTGCCAAGATTCTCTGCCCATGGAATTTTCTAGGCAAGAATACCTGAGTGGGGTGACATTTCCTACCCCAATATATTGTTAACCCCGTATATTTCTTATTTCAGATATTTTTTTCTTTCTAGAAATTCTTTTTGTGTATTTACAATTTTTTCATTTCTATATTATGCTCATAATTTCTTTATGTTCCTAAATATAGGAAGTATATTTTTCAAAGGACATTTCAATGTTCTTCTTATTCCTTTTTCTTTATATTTGTTTATTAAGGATAAATATCAATTCAAAGATTAGGATAGAGAGTTGAAGGTCAAAGTTCCTTCTTATTCCCCTATTCTGAGTCTTGTTTTGTATTATTGATATTGGTTTTATATTTTAGAATGTGTTATAATGAATAATACAAGATACACCTGCCTAGCAAATTTTTAAGTGTACAGTACAGTATTATCTATAAGCACAAAGTAGTAAAGCAGATCTCTCTAGAACTTTTTCATCTTGCATAACTGAAATGCAAGTTATGCCTTCTATATGCATTCAACAGTAACTCTTAACTTTCCCCTCTCCCAACTCTTGGCATCCAGCATTGTACTTTTTACTTCTATGCTTTTGACTACTTAATTACCTAATATAAATGTATAAGTGGGTTATGTCATATTTGTCTTTCTGGGACTGGCTTATTTCAAGTAACATAATGTTCTAAAGTTTCATCCACACTGTTGAATATGACACAATTTCCTTTCTTTATAAGGCTGAAAAATATTCTGTTTTATGTATATACCATATTTTCTCTATCCATTTATCTGTCAATGGACATTTAGTTGCTTCTATGTCTTGACACTGTAAATAATGCTTCAATAAACACAGGAGGGCAAATATCTCTTTGAGAGCCTGATTTAAATTCTATTGTATAAATATCCAGAAGTAAGGTTGTTGACTCATATAACAATTCTTTAATTTTTTGAGGAAACTTCATACTAGTTTCCATAACAACTGCATTTGCATTCCCACCAACAATGCACAAGAGTCTCAATTTCTCCAAATATTTGCTATATTAAATTTACTTATTCTTTTGATTCTGGCTACCCAAATTTGTATGACATAACATCTCATTGTGGTGTTGATTTGCATCCCTCTGATGATTAGTGATAAATATCTTTTCTGATATATGTAGGCTATTTGCATGCCTTTTTTGTCCGTCCAAGTCCTGTGCCTATTTTCAAAATTAGTTTACTAATTTTAACTATTGAAATGTTGAAGTTCCTTATTTATCTTGGCTACTAACTCTTTATTAGATATGTGGTTTGAAAATACTTTCATTCTATTGGTTGCCTTTTTATTCTGTTGTTTGTCGTGTAGCTTTTTGAGATGAAATAAACATACAGTTCACCTCACAGATTCCCAAAGAATCATTGCCTATTACATATTTTTATTTTCAAGAAACATAGAACACAAATATGACAATAATAACAAAAAATCTGGAAGAATCATTCATGGTCTTTGGTCAACAACAGTAACAAACCAGAGCTCAGTGTTGTGGGTGGTGTCAACCCACAAATTACTTGTTTGTAGTACATGGCAAGATAAGTGCAGAAACTGAATATAGCATTTAAAAACTTTTATAGAAACTTGACTTTGCTGTGATATAAAAGCTTGTGATCACTTTTTCTAGAAATCTGTTTTTATTGTGTTTTACTAAGGTGTTCTTGAGATAGATTAGAAATGAAAGAAATTGTTTTTTTTCAGCATAGTTTAAGACATAGTCATCTCTATCAGTAATGTAGAGCTGATACTCTTATTTTGAAATCAATTATAAATAATTATTTTCTTATTTGGGAAAAAATGTATGACTCTAGGATTAATCACATTCTTGAACTATTCTCAAATCTCATTTTGGGATAGCACTTTATCAGAGCAATTCTCCTTTTATCTACATAGATGTTCAGATTCTAGGAGTTCTGGTGTTATGGCCAATGTTTTATATTTACATATTCACATTTAACTTTACAACTATGATTGTAATATAGACTTAAAGGACTATGACTAAACAAGGAAACTAAGAATCTAAAATCATGACATTTCCTTTATTCACTGAATTCTATGGGCAAAACTGTTAAAAGAAAACATATTGTGTCAGCTTTAGGACACATTTTCTTTTCCATTTTTAAGTTTCTAATATAAAGACACATCCTTTGTTTTATATTAAAGAAAAGTCTTCAGACACTTGGCAGAGGAGTTCATTGTGACATAGTTGTCATTTCTTATGTAATATGAACCATCATTTTAGATACTTGTATTAAATTTCTGTCATATTTTTCTTAAATGTGACACCTTAATTTGTACTTGAAATATCTTTACAGTTTTTCTCTGATGCAGAGAAATGAAAAGTTATTGTGTACAAAAGGGTTATGTGTCACAGAAATTGCAGTTAAAGACAGTGAAACTTATCAAATCTATCAGGAAAAAAAATCCAGGATTTTCAATAGTAAATTGTTCATTATGCCTTGAAATTATGCTACCAGCTTGAATAGTACTAGAAATGGAGCACAGATAACAAAAACAGTATTTAAAAATTTTATTCAGAGTAAGTGGAACTGTGCTACTTTAAGTAGCCAGCCTGCTACTGGCTGTTACCAGTTTCAAAATTATAAGGAGCTTGCGCTGAAATGTAAATCAAAACATTTGCTATGTATAAATGAAAACAGTGTGCTTAAGGACACAGATACTTTATACTCTGACACAGCTTATTATTTCCTTGTAAGCTGATCAGACTTTAAATAGGATGGGTTTAGATTCCTGTATCTGTTAGAAATGTTTTAAACTCTAACAGACTCTCTGATTAACAGATTTCTTCCAGCAAGGGAAACAAAAGCAAAAATAAGCAATGGGACTATATTAAACTAAAAAGCTTTTGCAGAGAAGGAAACTATCAATAAAATGAAGAGGCTGGCTGCTTCTTAGAAGATATTTGTAAATGATATATCCACTAAGGGGCTAAAATCCAAAATATACAAAGAATTCACATGACTCAATATCTAAAAAACAAACAACCTGATTAAAAAATGGACAGAGAATGTGACAGACATTTCTCCAAAGAAGACATATGTTTAGCCAACAGGCACATGAAAAGATCCTCAGTGGCACTAATCATCAGGGAAATTAAAGAACACACTCATATATCACCTCACACCTGTCAGAACTGTTATAAAAAACGACAGCAAATAACAAGTGTTGATGCAGATGTGGAGAAAAGGGGGCCCTCACACACTGTTGGTGGGGATGTAATTTGGTACAACCACTATAGAAAAAAGTATTCAGTTCCGTTCATTTCAGTTCAATTGCTCAGTTGTGTCTGACTCTTTTTGACCCCATGAATTGCAGCATGCCAGGCCTCCCTGTTCATCTACCATATGACCCTGCAATTCCATTCCTGGATATTTACCTAAAAAAACAAAAACACTAATTAGAAAAGACATATGTCTATACCTCTATTCTTTCTCTGCAAATAGGTTCATCAGTACCATTTTTCTAGATTTCATCTATATGTGTTAATATACAATATTTGTTTTCCTCTCTCTGACTTATTTCGCTCTATATGACAGGCTCTAGGTTCATCTTCCTCACTAGAACTGACTCACATTTGTTCCTTTTTAAGGCTGAGTAATACTCCATTGTATATATTCCATCTTCTTTATCCATTTATCTGTCAGTGGACATCTGGGCTGCTTCCATGTCCTCATTATTGTAATTAATGCTTCAGTGAACATCGGGGTACATGTGTCTTTTTGAGTTATGGTTTAGATTTGTGGACACAGCGTGGGGAGGAAAGTGGGGTATGGATTGAGAGATTAACACTGACATATATACAGTACCATGTGTAAAACAGAGGAGACTTGGATAGCACAGAAGCTCAGCTTGGTGCACTGTCATGACCTAGATGGATGCAATGGGGGTGAAGGTGGGAGGGAGACTCAAGAGGGAGCAGATATATGTATACATGTGACTGAATTATGACAATGTACCACAGCAACTAATGTAACATTGTAAAAAATTATATTCCAATAAAAAAGAAAAGGTACATGTACCTCTGCTGATTGTAACATTATTTACAGTAGCTAAGATATGGAAGCAACATATGTACCATCAATAGAGGAATGGATAAAGAAGACATGGCATGTATATTTATATATGATATATTACCCAACTTTAACTTATCAAATAGCCTGTTCAAAAAATATCCTTTCTGCACATAACAAGAAATCCAGAAGTAGGTAGATAATTGCTTGCAATATTGGTATTAATGAAACTACTCAACAAATCCAGGCTATTTTTTCCTTCTTTATCATCCTTAGCATGTGGACCTTCTGTCCTCATATTGTCATCTATGATCATAAGATGTTTACAGTCAAGTAAGTAAAATACAGAGTCAATTGTATTTGTCCTTTTAATGAAGAAAGTGAATTTTTTTTTTTTTCAGAATACTCCTACAGATATCATCTTAACTCTCATTGGACAGAGCTTGAAACATGACAGAGTTAGCTGCAAGAGTAGATGAAAAATCTAATATATGGCAGACTTGAGAGTTTTCAGGATTGGTGTAATAATTAGGTTTTGCTGAATTAGCATAAAACTCTAACCTCTCAATAGCTTGATATAACATACATTTACTTGGTGCCTACACAAAATGTGATAACTCAGTGTAGCTCTTTACCATGTGGTGACTTCATGATCTAGGCTGGTCTGATTTTAGGGCTAATGGCTAAAGGGCACTGCTCTAGCGTCTCTTTGCTCTCCTAAGCTGCTTTGAGTGCTCACTAAAGTCAGTGTGTTTGTATGCAAATCTGTTTATGTCACTTATATTTTTATTTATCCGGTAATTTAGTTAAAATTCTATGTAAAATAATATTTAAAAAGGATTGTTTATTGAACTCAATCGAATGATTTTGGAAGAAGTGATAAGGGAGAAATCACTAACAATTACTCTAAATTAGGTGTAAAAAGCCAAAGAAATTGAGAAGGATTCTGAACTCATGTTTTTTCGTGTCATCAATTTGTTGCTCCACTTTAAAAAATGAAATTTTAAATTATAGACAATATATTGCAAAGTTAAATTATTCAATATAGATGCATCAACATGGATCGCCAGAGTTAAGCCTAAGGAAATGCTGCAGGCTTATATCTAAAGAAAAGACTTCTATTTTATTTGCCAAATATTCATCACAATTCAATTCAAGATTCTTGACCTTTGCAATGGAAAAGTTGTTTTGTTTTGTTTTGTTTTTCTGTTTTTCAGTCTTTGCATTGATTCTGTTTGGTTTCATAATGGAGTGGAATAAAAATAAATTTTACCCACCACTGTTAACTGAATCCCTTGCTGCATTTTAAAGGAATTTTTAAAAAAGTCAAATTGATTGTGATACCTGATTTGCTTTCCCTCGAGAGGTAGAAAATTGAAATGAGAATTGAGATTTTATCAATAATTGCAGAAACCAAACAAAATAATAAAATATAAATTGTGGCTACCATTTTCTAATATTGGGATTTTTTTCCCTATTTGGGTTTCCCTGGTGGCTCAGAGGGTAAAGCGTCGCCCACAATGCAGGAGACCTGGGTTCGATCCCTGCGTCGGGAAGATCCCCTGGAGAAGGAAAAGGCAATCCACTCCAGTTCTCTTGCCTGGAAAATCCCATAGACTGAGAAGCCTGGTAGGCTACAGTCCATAGGGTCGCAAAGAGTCGGACATGACTGAGCGACTTCACTTTCACTTTTTCCTATTTATCTCTTTGCCCACTTAATTCAATATGTTAGTTGAATATTCAGATCTTGACTTTTTTACCAACAGTCTTCAATTCTTCTGGTCTCTAACTATTTTACAAATCATTTTGAGTTCTATGTACTGTACTCTGAATGCCTAGCTCAAGAAAGCTTGCCTTGGGGAATACATGATCAAACACTGAGAGAAATATTAACCATAAGGATAAACACTACAAGCTCCTTATTTATTGCAGAGAATACTTTTCTAGGTCAGAGCCCTTATAATTGCTTTCTCCCTGCCTGTTTTGTTCACAGAGGTATACTGTGTTTCTCTGATTCCTGCCCACTGCTACATGTTCATATTTCTTCATATTTTTCAGCTTTTGGATGAGACTGCTTCCTTCAGACATCTCTCATACTAACATTTGTCCTTACTCTATCAAAATTCAATTTGTCAGTTTTTTTTTTAGATGCTCCTATTTTCCTTTAATCAGACTTTTATTTACTCACTCATTCTTTCCTGTATCTTAGTATCTTTCTTTCCTGTATCTTAGATATCTTAGTATCCCAGGTGAGATCTAAGGATTCTTTAAAAATGGCTTTGAGATAGATGCTTTTGGATCACATCATGTGTAGTTCTTTCCAGCTTGCAAACACTCTCACATCAACATTTCATTTACTCTTCACAAGGGTTATTATTATTCCTGTCCCCCGCTCCTACTCCATGGGAAACTGAAGGCATGAAAGTAGTTGTCATTTCCTCAACGGCATGAACAGCAAGCAGCAGAATTGGCACTATAAGCTACTCTCCTGGCACCTCCACATTCTTACACCCAAACCCAAACACCAGGCTCATGAACACAAGTTGCTAAACCTCCAAAGATATTGGGGGAAAGGGCAGTCATGCAAAAGAAGGATAAAGCAAAATTCATCCTAGTTATACAATTTGTGTCCTTCATGGCCAACTGCTTGACCCAATATATGTTGGATACTCTACTTATTTTTCCCTCGGTGGACCATTTTCCTCTTATTAAAAGACTCTCCTATTTTGGTTAATATTGCACAATATTTCTTGTATCTCTCTCTTTCTTTTCATTTTCTATTTTTCTTTATTTCCTTCTATGGCCATTCTTTTTAAGTTTTACCTTTGACATTATCTAGGGCTTTTATTAGTCTATCTTTAGAAATTTCAAGCTTTCACATATTAATCAATCTTTATCCTAGATAACAGAAACCACTCTAATTTCTTCAGGTGGAAAGAATGTAATCCAGGGAATTAGCTGTTTACAAAATCACTGAATGGTCTAGAACTGTGCTGTCCATCATGATAGCCATTAACTGCATGTGGCTATTTGTTTAAATTAGCTAAAATTAAATAAAAGCAATAATTCAAATCCTTAGTTGCACTAACCATATTTCAAGTGATCAATAGTCACATGTGACTAGCAGCTACTCCAGGCCAGAGTACTGGAGTGGGTAGCCTTTCCCTTCTCCAAGGGATCTTCCCAACCCAGGGACTGAACCTAGTTCTCCCACATTGCAGGCAGATTCTTTACCGGCTGAGCCACAGGGGAAGCCCCATAGGGCCACATGGCCTCTGTATTATCTCTCCCAGCAAAAGGCTGTTCCATGCCTAACTCTTGACATACATTAAGCTAAGGACTAGAAACTGGAATTTCTGTTGGAACTGCAATGCAAAACCAAACATACCCCAAACTGGGCCTACAAACAGAAACAAATAAAGTATATCTTGCCCTCATAGGGCTGAATTCTGCTTCCAGCCCGAGAAACACTTCTTCAGTGGAATCTAGGTCATGTGTTGAAACTAAGTTGCAAAGGGATCCATGAAATGTCTTTATATTTCTAGTCTTAGCTTAAAATACACTTCCAGGGTGGTGAAATAATTTAAATTGAAAGAGCCAGTACTTATCATCTGCCACCATTTCCAGGTCCTCTGTCTGCTGCTGCTGCTGCTAAGTCACTTCAGTCGTGTCCAACTCTGTGCCACCCTATAGACGGCAGCCCACCAGGCTCTGCTGTCCCTGGGATTCTCCAGGCAAGAACACTGGAGTGGGTTGCCATTTCCTTCTCCTATGCATGAAAGTGAGAAGTGAAAGTGAAGTCGCTCAGTTGTGTTCGACTCCTAGCGACCCCATGGACTGCAGCCTACCAGGCTCCTCCATCCATGGGATTTTCCAGGCAAGAGTACTGGAGTGGGTTGCCATTGCCTTCTCCTCTGCTGCTGATAGAGAATTTTTATCTTTAGCCTTTTCGTGCTTATGGACAATAGATCCATGTATCTTATGGCCACCTGTATGTCTTCGCCCGAGATCCCACAGGCACCTCATACTCACATAACTCCTCTCTGACATCTCAGTGAATGATCAGCTACTCAAGCGTGATCCTAGGCTTCAACTTTGCTTTCTCCCTCTCCCCCTGCCTCATACTCCTCACCTACTCAGTCAACAGGTCCTGTTGATTCTATCTCCCAAGTTCCTATAGATCCTTTGTATATTCATCACTATTACCCCTACTCCAGCTGAGGATTCATCACCTCCAATCTGCTCTACTGATTACCTATAATGCACTTGGAATTATCTTAGGTTCTCATAATATATCTCCCAATTTATTCCTCACTGAAAGATCAGTGCTGTTACTCCCCTTTTCAAATGGGGATTCTAATGCTTAAAGAGAATGGTAAATTGTTGAAGGCCACACAACTAAAATTGTAAAACAGAATTTAAGCCTTAATCTCTTTGGTTTCTAGCCCTATGCTCTTAAGTGATGATTCTCAGGTGAATGAAGAGGGTCAGTTCCTGCTGATCTGATCCCTGAATCATCTGGAGCATTTAAAAAAATACACATTTGTAGGTTCCACAGGAGACAGAGGATCAGAATGTCAGGTTCCTTTCCCAGGGATTAATCTCAACAGGAGATTCATTGTGTAGAGTCCACACTCAGCCTAGGAGCATAGAGTAGGTAAAGAATAATCAAAGAGAAGGTTTAAAAGAGTAAACAAAGGCTACTGAAGAGAGTATCAAAATGATTATGTTCCCACCTATAATGCAAGAGGGTGAGTGGTAGGGAACTAAAACCAGAAAACTATAAAGAAGCTCTGGCCAAAGGCAGGTCAGAAAAGATAAAGACTTTTTTGCAGTGATATTATAATAGAACCGAGGAGCCTTTTATTTTATTAGCAAAATAATTGGGCCAGAATTAAAATTCTGCAAGTCTATATATCTACAATGCTGTTACCCAATTTCTATGTTCTATGATTCAGATTTCACAGTCAGAAGGCAGCACACTCTCATAAACTTATTACTTCTGTAGTTTCAGTAAATTCTTGATGAAATTTGAATATTAAGTTAATGACAACCTTGTAAAACATATACAACTAAAATCATCTAGGTCTCCACTGGCAATGAATATAAACATTTCTGATTAGATTTTGTATGTAAAGTAGAATGCTTGTAGAATTATGTTAAAACCTCCCATACATACCATTAGAAATAAACTGACTTATCCAAACAGATCATGTTAACTGATGATTCAGACCTGACAATTCTCTGTTACAATATAAAAACTCACACAATGAAGACAACTAATCTGGCCATACTTGCCAATAAGTTTCACATTTTCAATATTTTGCTATTAGTTGACTTAAGAAGCAGAGTGATTTCCTCTGGGAATTGTATTACAATTTCCTGAATAAGGATTCTTGTTGATTTTGTCCTGTTCTGGTCTTTTAATGGCTTATAAATTTCTATAGGTGCTGGCCTCAACTCTGAGTTTATGTTCTGTCATTCCCTGCCTTGCTCATTGCATTCAAGCCACGTTGGCCTATCTATTCCTTCTCTGAGGTACTTACACAGACCCAGAGCACTTGTTCTATTCCTCTGCACTTGGCTGACTCTCTCTTCTCCTGCTGCTCGCTAATCATATGTAGCTATCTCAGCAAGGCTTTCCTTGACCCTTCAATTCAGAACTGCAATCCCTTTCCAAACCCTCACTTTCTTTGCTTTTTCCTTCACCATAATACTTATCATAATCTAATATAGCATAGATATTTTATTTATTGGTTTCTTGTCTATTTTCACAACGAGAATATAAACTGTGAGAGCAAAGATTTTTTCACTTTTTTTTTCCTCTTTCATGATTTTGTTCACTCTTTTATCCCCAGAACTTGAAACCAGTTCCTGTAGAATAGTTGGCACTCAAAACAAACTGAAAAAGACAAATGCATTGTTAAATGCATTCAGTAAATATGAAAATATAATAAAGATTACTTGCTTTGCGGCATTATGGAATGTTTTAAGTAAGTGAAAAAATATTAAAAGCAAACACACATATAGGAATGACATGTCTTCTTTATCAACCTTCCTTCTACTCATCTACCACCCACCTACCTACTTGAGGCCCATGGTCTGATTGAAAGTAACAAACCATCCTCTGGGTTTACAGTATAGACCCTCCCTGTACTTCTTAGACCCTCTGAATCACTAGGCCGTGCACAGGGATGCTAATTCATCTTGGCAGAGTATTTATTGACTCTTTTTAAAATATGCCCTGCACTTAACAGTGACTACAAAGAGGCACTGACTGTCTCTCTTTGGGCTGTGACTAACTAGACCTTTTATGCATGTCAGTGCCTTTGGTAGATTAGATTAATCAAGTTCTTAACCTTTGATCTATTAAGTTCAGTTGCTTAGTCATGTCTGATCTTTGCGACCCCATGGACTGCAGCATGCCAGACTTCCCTGTCCATCACCAACTCCTGGAGCTTGCTCAAACTCATGTCCATTGAGTCGGTGATAGTACTTGTATATATTTTATACCTTATTAAATGTTGGATATAATATAATCTTTGCTACCATTTCATTGAATATTAAAATGTATGTATTAAGGGTATGATTTTCCATAGCTTTACCATTTAAACTTTCCCTCTTATTTCTATAGATTTTGTAACTGTAAATACAGTTTGGGATTTTTCTTGTCTTCTCTTCAAAATATAGTTAGAATTGAAGATTCACTTTTTTCTGAGGGTTTTCTGACTACTGCCAGTTCTTATTCATATTATTTGTATCTTTGAAGCCACTGGAAGTTTATGCATTTGTAACTTTGTTCTTTTAATCTTGTAGTACTCATAATTTGCTTATAAATTTATTAGTAAGTTTTCAATACCATAGAATTTTTATCCTAAACTTCTCTGAAACTCAATCCGATAGGAAAGATGTTCTAAATTTTCCTACTTTTTAAATTGGTGCTGATTTATCTCTTAGGTCTATGAGTATACTCTCTGTATCTGCTAAAATTATTTTAGATCAGTTATTGAATTACAAAAAATTCTGAAGAGTGTAGAATTCCCATTAACCTCACACCCATTTTCTCCTATTATTACCATCTTCCATTAATTTCACCATTTTAAATTTGTTGCTTTGCCTTATGCTTGTTTATAGTTAAATTTTAGAAAAATTCCTTTTATAGTTAAAAAGGATATTCTTCAGTTATTGATGAAATTCTCTGTATATGTTAATTATATCATATTTCAAAAATCTTAACTTATCATCAAAGCTTATCTAACAACTATCAATAAATGAAAGGGTTTGTTAAAATCTCCCCAAATTAAACTAAGATTTATTTATTTCTCATTGAATCCTGTCATTTTGATTTGTCAGCTTTTATAAAATTTCTCATGACAGAAAAAATTTTGTTAGGTGCATACAAATTTAAAATAGTTAAATATTCTTGGTCCATAACACAATTTATCTGTATTAATTAACCATCTTTATCTATAGTAACACCTTTTGCCTTTAAGACTGTTTTGTTCAATATTAATAGAAAATACTTGCATTCTCTCTTTGCCTGATTAATCGTTTGTGTTTTTCAAATTTTCTGTTCTATTTTTGATGTTCCTTATTCATAGCATACAATTTTTGAAAATACAGTTTGACAATATTTAACTTTTAACTGGTGTACGCAAATAATTTACAATTACTATAATTATTGAAACGTTGGAATTTAAATATACTTTCAGATTTTGCTTTTTCTTTGTACCCCCACATTTTCTGTTTCTTCTTGCTGCTTTATCTCTTTTGTATATATTACTATTTATCAATTTTTTTCACTGTTACTGTTTTGAACATTATGTACTCTTTCTATTCATTACAGGCTAACCTAGAAATTCTAAGGTAAATCCTTTATTTCTTGTTGTTGTTCAGTCATTGAGCCATGTCTGACTCTTTGTGACCCCTTGGACTGCAGAATCTCAAGCTTTTCTGTCCTTCACTGTCTTCCGGAGTTTGCTCAAGCTCATGTCCGTTAATTTGGGATTCCATCCAACCATCTCATCTTCTGTCACCCATTTCTCCTCCCACCTTTGATCTTTCCCAGCAGCAGGGTCTTTTCCAATGAGTTGGCTCTTTGCATCAGGTGGTCAAAGATTGGAGCTTCAGTTTCAGCACCAGTCCTTCCAATGAATATTCAGGGTTGATTTCCTTTAGGATTGACTGGTTTAATTTCCTTGCTATCCAAGGGACTCTCAAGAGTGTTCTTCAGCACCACAGTTCAAAAACATCAATTCTTCAGCACTCAACCTTCTTTATGGTCCAACTTTCACATCCATACATGACTACTGGAAAAGCCATAGCTTTGAGTATATGGACTTTTGTTTACAAAGTGATGTCTCTGCTTTTTAATACACTGTCATAGCTTTTCTTTCAAGAAGCAAGTGTCTTTTAATTTCATGGCTGCAGTCACCATCTGCAGTATTTTGGAGACTAAGAAAATAAAATCTGCCACTGTTTCCATTTTTTACCCATCTATTTGCCATGAAGTGATGGGATTGGATGCCATGATCTTAGTTTACTGAATATTAAGTTTTAAGACAGCTTTTTTTTAAAAGCCATCTTTACTTATTAAAATCTAATATTAATAATTTTACTTTCTTATTAAAGAATAAAAGGATCATAGCACATTAATTATATTTATTCCTCTACTGACTTGCATGATATTTTGGACCTGTATTTTATAAACCTGCAAATATGTCATCATTGCTGTTTAAGGTCCATGTCCTTTCAGTTTAGCCACATATACAACAATATTGGTGGCTTTTTGTTTTTTCCTGAATCTCTGAATTTCCAGTTGATTTTTTTCCTTGCTTGTAGTATCCTTAATAAATTACTCCAGACTGTGTTTGCTGATGGCAAATCCAAATTTTCTTATAAAAATTTTTATTTTACTTAGTTATTGAAGTATATTTTTTGCAATACATAAATGCAATAATTCTAGGTTGTTAGAATTTTATTTTGCTGCAGAAAATTTGATGATATAACTTCACTATTTGCTGGTTTTTTTGTTTCAGTTGAGAAGCCAACTGTCAATCTGTCACAGTTTTTTAAAATTAGTTTTTCTATTAGTCTTGCAGCATTTTCTTCTGCTTCACCTTTGATTTCTTGTAGTTTCACTGTGATGCTTATATGCTTAAATTTCTTGTTATTTATGCTGCAAGTTCTAGAATTCTGTACTGACATTTTTCACCACTCTAAAATATTTTTCAAAATTTTTATTACCAAATATATTCTATTTTTCTTTTTTAAAGTAAGATTTAAGTTAAAACATTATAGAACTTCTATTTAATTTTAGGTCATTTTAGCTTAGCTTTTTGCATTTTCTATTTTTGTAGTTCTTAATTTCATGTTCCCCAATGTTCTTCAGTTATTAAACCTTGCATGAGTAATTAATTTCAATCATATTCTCAGCCTTACAATTTATATTATTTTTCTTAATATTTGTCACTTAAAATATTAAAGTATAGTTAATTTACAATATTGTGTTAGTTTCAGCTATACAGCAAAGTGATTCATTTATATATATATATATATATTTTTTTCAGATTCTTTTCCATTATAGGTAGTTAAATGATATTGAATATAGCTCCCTGTGCTATACAGTAAATCCTTGTTTTTTATCTATTTTATGTGTAGTAGTTTGTGTCTGTTAATCCCATACTTCTAATTTATCCCACCTCCCCTCTTCTTCCCTTCAGTAACCACTAGTGTGTGTTCTGTCTGTGAGTCTGTTTCTTTTTTGCATAGAGAGATTCGTTTGTATTATTTTTTAGATGCCACATTTAAGTGATATCATGTAATATTTGTCTTTCTTTGACTTACTTGACTTAGCATGATATTCTTTGTGTCCATCCATGTTGCTGCTACTGCTGCTAAGTCGCTTCAGTCGTGTCTGACTGTGCAACCGCATAGACGGGGGCCCACTGTCTCTGGGATTCTCCAGGCAAGAATACTGGAGTGGGTTGCCATTTCCTTCTCCAATGCATGAAAGTGAAAA
Organism: Aepyceros melampus; assembly: GCA_006408695.1. Taxonomy (NCBI): domain Eukaryota; kingdom Metazoa; phylum Chordata; class Mammalia; order Artiodactyla; family Bovidae; genus Aepyceros; species Aepyceros melampus. Next base: position 292,462 of record SJXQ01012191.1, read on the forward strand.
GCGAAAGTGAAGTCACTCAGTTGTGTCTACTCTTCGCGACCCCATGGACAGCAGCCCACCAGGCTCCTCCACCTATGGGATTTTGCAGGCAAGAGTACTGGAGTGGGGTGCCATTGCCTTCTCCGATCCGTGTTGCTGCAGATAGCAATATTTCATTCTTTTTTATGGCTGAGTAACATTCCATTGTATTTAAACACTACATTTTCTTGATTGGTCTGTTGATGGACACTTAGGTTGCTTCTTGTCTTGGCTACTGTAAAATATTGCTGCTATGAACCCTGGGGTGCATGCATCCTTTTGCATTGCTGTTTTCATGTTTTCTGGATATATACCCAGCAGTGGAGTGGGTGGAGCATACAGTATTTCTATTTTTAGGTTTTTAAGGATCCTCCATACTGTTCTTCCTAGTAGGGTCACCAATTTACATTCCCACCAACAGTGTACAAGAATTCCCTTTTTCCACATCCTCTCCAGCATTTATTATTTACAAACTTTTTGATGATAGCCATCCTGACAGGTGTGAGGTGATACCTCACTGTAGTTTTGACTTGCATCTCTCTAACAGTGAGTGATGCCAAGTATTGTTTCATGTGCCTATTGGCCATCTGTAGGTCTTCTTTGGAGAAATGTCTACTTAGGTCTTCTGCCTGTATTTTGATTGGGTTGTTTGTTTCTTTTTGATATTAAGCTATATGAGCTCTCTATATATATTTTGGATATTACCATTTATTACTGCATCATTTGTGTATATTTTCTCCCATTCCTTAGGAGCTGTTTTCATTTTGGTGATAATTTCCTTTGCTGTGCAAAAGCTTTAAGCTTGATTAGGTCCCATTTGTTTATTTTTGCTTTTATTTCTTTTACTTTGGAAGATTAAGAACCTATTGCTATGATTTATGTCCAAGAATGTTTTATGTTATCTTCTAGGAATTTTATGGTGTCACATCTTATATTTTTGTCTTTAAACTATCTTGAGTTTATTTTTGTATATGGTGTGAGGGAGTACTCTAATTTCATTGATTTACATGTGTCTCTCAAGCTTTCCCAGTACACTAGCTGAAAACACTGTCTTTTCTCCATTGCATATTTTTGCTTTATTTGTTAAAGATTAATTGATGGTATGAGTGTAGGTTTATATAATTTCTGTGCTGTCTATTCTGTTCCATTCATTGATCTATATATCTGTTTCTGTGCAAGTGCCAAAAATTGCCTTTAGTTGTTAAACTTTGCATTGAGTAATTCATTTCAGTCACTGTATTCCTCAGTGTTATTATTTATATAATTAAAAAAAATTTTATGTCACTGTTTACACTTTCCTGCCAAACTTTTATGTCTCTAGTTCTTTTTTTGTTGTCTCTGGTTTCTTTTCTGATGTCTATGCTGTTATTTTCTTATCATGTCTTGTTTTTGCATTTCAATATATCTTTGTTTGTTAAACTTTGCATTTTTTGGAAAAATCAGTAAAACTTAGGATTTTTATTGGCTATTGCCATGTACTGGAGAGACTGTATATTCATATCCATCATATCATCTTTAAATAACATTTTAGGCTTGAGGTTCCTTGCACCACTCAATAATCACAAGTGGACTGAAAGTCCTTAAGAGACTGTTTTACTTTCAGTTTATCATCACCCTCTGGTATTCAGAGTCTTAGCTAAAATGGCTCATGGTTTATCAAAATCTCCCTTTTAACTTGAAACTGGACTTTGATGGATTCCCCTATCCTCCTGAGACTGACTAAAATCTGGCTCAGTTGCATAGCAATTTCTTCTGGATATGCAAATACTGTCAGGACAAATGAAGTTTGGAGCCATGTTTATCTTTCTGAATCTATTCTCCTTTAAGATTTTAGCTCCTTGATTGCTTGCAATCTTGTTCACAATTAGAGAGGATGTATTTCTTATACTGTTTAACAGAAAGGGAATTTAAATTATTAATATCTTTTCTTTAATTCATTCATGTTAGAATCTTTATCTTGGTTCTAACGACTCTAAGTATATGTTATATCAATTAAAATATTTTAGATCTTTTTTTAATGTTTACCAATTTTATTGTTTCAATTTTTGTGTTTATGAATCTTGACGTTGAATCCATTATATTGTTGAATGGACTGACTCCATTGCATCTTTATTTTCTATTGTACCAATTTCTGCTGTTATCCATAGTGTCTTTATTTATATACTTTAGAGATTTATTTTCAAACTATTTAGCCTTTTCTAATTTATGAATTAAAAGTAATAATTTGTTGCTTTAGTTGCTTTAAAGCCATTAGTTTATAAATGATTTATTTTTATCATTCAGTTCTAAAAATTATAGTTCTCTTAAGATTTATTTAATGGCATGGTTTTATTTAGTAGTATCTTTGTAACATATTGCTATAGTCCATGGGGTCACAAAGTCAGACATGACTGAGTGACTAACACACATACTTGTAACATACATGAAATAGAATAGTATAATGAATCCCCATGGACCATCACCCAGATTCAATAATTATCAACTTTGTCAATCATGTTCAAATACCCCTTAATTTTTCACTTTCACTGGATTGTTTTGAAGCAAACATAAGATTTGAACTCACTTCATTCTTAAATACTTCTGTCTGAAATTCAAAAGATACTCTTTTTTTTTTATAGCAATCAGAATGTTATTATCACAGCTTAAAGTTTAATGAAAGTAACTTAAATTATCAAATAGTGCTGAATCTTCCCTATTGTCTCACATTTTCCTTTACAAATTACCTTGCTTGAATCAATATTCAAACATAGTTCACACTTTGTGTTTGGTTGATGAGACATATCTCTCAATCTATTTGTTATCTCCCCTTTTTCTTCAACACATTTGTAAAAAGAAATAGGTATTTGTCCAGTGTAATTCCCCATGTTCTGTATTTTTCTAATTGCAAAATCTGTGTCTGGTATTAATATTTCCAATAAACTGGTAATTAGTTCTGGAGGCTTTATAAGATTTGATTTACTTCAGAGTACATCAACTATGGTGGGTATTTCATGTTTCATCACATCAGGAAGTACATAAAGCTTGATTATCTCTTGAAAATATTAAAAATGATAAAAGAATTCAGTCATTTTCATGAGTCTTTTATCTGGTTTTCAATGGTTTTGACCACTGACCATCATTATATAGGTCTCATATTCACTAGAACTTACAAAATGGTAGTTTTCTAATTATAACACTTCTTTTAGCACTTTCTAGCACTCCTTCTAGCCTTCTAGCACTTTTTATATTCTAATTCTATCAATTACTTGGTGACCCGGTTACTTGCAAGATAGACAGCATAAATGCTTAATGTTTTCCTTTTATTTATCACTTTTAGAATAATAATTTGATTCCTTATCACCCCAAAGGTGAATGATAAACTTTAAAAATGAATCATTTTGAACTTGGAAATTTTAATATATCTGATGTGCTACAATTCACTGTAGCTATTCTTTTTTTCCCTAGCTGATTTTAGTGAAATGGCTACTCTGTTGCAAGCTGCCTCATTTTTCCTAGCAGTGGAAGTTCTGATTCTTTTTTAATGTAAACTCTACTTTGAAAAATAACATATGCATATAAGTCTACAGATCATAAGTATATAATTTAGTTATTTCAAGCAGCATCTCTTACATTTGGTAGTAGTATTTCCAGGAGAATTGTCCTGCCTTGTAACACCATAGCTTACTTTTGAGGATTTCTTACATTAGTATAAATGGCTTCATGGAGTATGTACCCTTTGTACTTCCTTCATTCTACATTAATTTTGTGAATTTCATCTGTTACTTTACATAAACAGTTTGTTCATGCTTATTTTTGTATGATATTCCTTGTATGGATTAGAGTGAGTGAGTGAAATCACTCAGTCATGTCTGACTCTTTGCGACCCCATGGACTGTAGCCTACTAAGCTCCTCTGTCCATGGGATTTTCCAGGTAATAGTACTGAAGTGGATTGCCATTTCCTTCTTCTTCTTTTTTTTTTTCTTTTCTTACATGATAGTATACATGTTTCAGTGCCATTCTCCCAAAACACCCCACTCTCTCCTTCTCCCTCAGAGTCCAAAACTCCGTTCTATTTACCTGTGTCTCTTTTGCTGTCTCGCATACAGGGTTATTGTTACATCTTCCTAAATTCCATATATATGTGTTAGTATACTGTATTGGTGTTTTTCTTTCTGGCTTACTTCACTCTGTATAATCGGCTCCAGCGTCATCCATCTCATTACAGCTGATTCAAATGTATTCTTTTTAATGGCTGAGTAGTACTCCATTGTGTATATGTACCACAGCTTTCTTATCCATTCATCTGCGGATGGACATCTAGGTTGCTTCCATGTCCTGGCCATTATAAACAGTGCTGCAATGAACATTGGGGTACATGTGTCTCTTTCAATTCTGGTTTCCTTGGTGTGTATGCCCAGCAGTGGGATTGCCGGGTCATATGGCAGTTCTATTTGCAATTTTTAAAGGAATCTCCATACTGTTTTCCATAATGGCTGTACTAGTTTGCTTTTCCACCAACAGTGTATGAGGGTTCCCTTTTCTCCACACCCTCTCCAGCATTCATTGCTTGCAGACTTTTGGATCGCAGCCATTCTGACTGGTGTGAAATGGTACCTCATTGTGGTCTTGATTTGCATTTCTCTGATAATAAGTGATGTTGAGTATCTTTTCATGTGTTTGTTAGCCATCCGTATGTCTTCTTTGGAGAAATGTCTATTTAGTTCTTTGGCCCATTTTTTGATTGGGTCGTTTATTTTTCTGGAATTGGGCTGCATAAGTTGCTTGTATATTTTTGAGATTAGTTGTTTGTCAGTTGCTTCATTTGTTATTATTTTCTCCCATTCCGAAGGCTGTCTTTTCACCTTACTTATAGTATCCTTTGTTATGCAGAAGCTTTTAATTTTAATTAGATCCCATTTGTTTATTTTTGCTTTTATTTCCAGTATTCTGGGAGGTGGATCATAGAGGATCCTGCTGTGATTTATGTCGGAGAGTGTTTTGCCTATGTTCTCCTCTAGGAGTTTTATTGTTTCTGTTCTTACGTTTAGGTCTTTAATCCATTTTGAGTTTATTTTGTGTGTGGTGTTAAAAAGTGATCTAGTTTCATTCTTTTACAAGTGGTTGACCAGTTTTCCCAGCTCACTTGTTAAAGAGATTGTCTTTACTCCATTGTATATTGTTACCTCCTTTGTCAAAGATAAGGTGTCTATAGGTGAGTGGATTTATCTCTGGGCTTTCTATTTTGTTCCATTGATTTATATTTCTGTCTTTGGGCCAGTACCATACTGTCTTGATGACTGTGGCTTTGTAGTAGAGCCTGAAGTCAGGGAGGTTGATTCCTCCTGTTCCATTCTTCTTTCTCAAGATTGCTTTGGCTATTCAAGATTTTTTGTGTTTCCATACAAATCTTGAAATTATTTGTTCTAGTTCTGTGAAAAATACCACTTGTAGCTTGATAGGGATTGCATTGAATCTGTAGATTGCTTTGGGTAGTATACTCATTTTCACTATATTGATTCTTCCAATCCATGAACATGGTATATTTCTCCATCTATTTGTGTCCTCAGATCTTGCTTCTATCACCAGTCACATCCATAACTGGGTATTGTTTTTGCTTTGGCTCTATCCCTTCATTCTGTCTGGAGTTATTTCGCCACTGATCTCCAGTAGCATATTGGGCACCTAATGACCTGGGGAGTTTCTCTTTTGCTATCCTGTCATTTTGCCTTTTCATACTGTTCATGGGGTTCTCAAGGCAAGAATACTGAAGTGGCTTGCCATTCCCTTCTTCAGTGGGCCACATTCTGTCAGACCTCTCCACCATGACCCTCCCATCTTGGGTTGCCCTGCAGGCATGGCTTGGTTTCATTGAGTTAGACAAGGGTGTGGTCCTAGTGTGATTAGATTGACTAGTTTTCTGTGAGTATGGTTTCAGTGTGCCTGCCCTCTGATTCCGTTTTGCAACACCTACTATCTTACTTGGGTTCCTCTTACCTTGGGCGTGGGGTATCTCTTCACGACTGCTCCAGCAAAGCACAGCCATTGCACCTTACCTTGAACGAGGGGTATCTCCTTACCACCACCATTCCTGACCTTCAACGTAGTATAGCTCCTCTAGGCCCTCCTGCGCCTGCCCAGCGACCACTCCTCGGGTTGCTCCTCCGCTGCTGGCCCTGGCCTCGGGCGTGGGTGGCTCCTCTCAGCTGCCGTTCCTGGCCTCAGGGGCGAGGTGGCTTCTCCCGGCCACCCCAGACCTCAGACGTGGGGTGTTTCCTCCCTGCTGCCACCGGCCTCGGACGTGGGGTAGCTCCTCCTGGCTGCCTCCCTGACCTCGGATGTGGGGTGTCTCCTCTTGGCTGCCGTCCCTGACCTCAGACGCGAGGTAGCTCCTCCCAGCCGCCACTGACCTCAGACGCAGCATAGCTCCTTTCGGCCGTTCCTGCGCCGTCGCAACATGGCACTCTAGGCTGCTGCCCCTGACCTCAGACATCGGGTAGCTCTCGGCCACCTCTGCCGCCTGCGCTCAAGTGCAGCGGCCGCCTCCGCCACCTGCGCTCAAGTTTCTTTAGGTAGATATATTCCTAAGTATTTTATTCTTTTCGTTGCAATGGTGAATGGAATTGTTTCCTTACTTTCTTTTTCTGCTTTCTAAACCACTTTTTATTTACCCATTCTATCTTGATGAGTTTTGGGTTATTCTCAGGTTTTGGTTATAAGAATAGTGTTTCTATGGACATTCTTGTACAAGTCTTCATGAGCATATATACTCACTGGAGACATAGCTATGAGTGGAATTTCTGATTTATAGGATATGTGTATGTGTGTGTGTGTGTGTGTGTGTGTGTATAGTATAATAGATTTATATGCATATGCACATATTTATATATATATTTTAGTCATATTGCAGTTTTCCAGAATATTCATACTAGTTTTATTCTTTTTTATCCTTAAATTGTCTCATCTTTGTCTCCTACGTTGGAACACACACACACAATATTTTCAGGAAAATAGTATCAGTTTTTCTTTTAGCAGTATGATTATTGAACACAATGTAAGATTTTCTTGAAGATGTCCTTGTCCACAAAATATATCCCAGTGGAGATACACAGTTTGAAACTAACTTGAGATATTTTCCTCTGTCATTATGCTATCAACCAGGCACACTGATCCTTTTGTTTCATCTTTCATTTCCAATTCACTTCTTTGTTATGATTTAACTTTAATTTTATAAGAATATTTTCAAAATTTCTGCAGCTACGGCTTTTAAAGTATTTTGTTAGTGCCTTCTAAAGTAAATTGCACTTGAGTGGAAAATGAGTTGTGTATAATATGTAAAAGTTCATCCATTTAGAAAACATTTCTCACATTTTAAAAAATACTGCATATATTCTGATTCTTTGGAGTAATATTTTATAGTTGTTCATTAGATCAAACTTATAAATGGTATTGTTCAAGTTTTTGCTATCCCTTCTACAAAGTGAGAGATTTTCCCAGACTGATTCCCTTTAGCTGATCAACAATAGAGGACTTTGCCTCTTGCAAAGATTCTCATAAACCAAGTAAAGCCAACTGCTTAAGACAACAGATCCCAGGTAACCACAAAACATGGAGCCCAGCTCCCTGTTAATGGCAAGAAGGAGACTTGAACATATCTAACCACGAACACTAGTGTGGTGACTCCAGCAACTTACTTCCATTACATAGAGCACTGTCTGCTAGTCTTGGATGCTAGCCTCTGATCATACCAGAGGTGGGCTGATTTTCCTCTCAACTGCTTATGTGGGATGTCAGGAGAACAGCTGGATCCACATCTTCTCCCACTGTATTGCTGTTATATCCACCCCACATTTATACCAGAGGAATAATTCAGTTCAGTTCAGTTGCTCAGTCGTGTCCAACTCTTTGCGATCCCATGAGTCACAGCACGCCAGGCCTCCCTGTCCATCACCAACTCCTGGTGTTTACCCAAACTCATGTCCATCGAGTCAGTGATGCCATCTAACCATCTCATCATGTCGTCCCCTTCTCCTCCTTCCCCCAATCCCTCCCAGCATCAGAGTCTTATCCAATGAGTCAACTCTTCACATGAGGTTGTACTGAAGTACTGGAGTTTCAGCTTTAGCATCATTCCTTCCAAAGAAATCCCAGGGCTGATCTCCTTCAGAATGGACTGGTTGGATCTCCTTGTAGTCCAAGAGACTCTCAAAGTCTTCTCCAATATCACAGTTCAAAAGCATCAATTCTTTGGCGCTCAGCCTTCTTCACAGTCCAACCCTCACATCCATACATGACCACTGGAAAAACCATAGCCTTGACTAAATGGACCTCTGTTGACAAAGTAATATTTCTGCTTTTGAATATGCTATCTAGGTTGGTCATAACTTACCTTCCAGGGAGTAAGTGTCTTTTAATTTCATGGCTGCAATCACCATCTGCAGTGATTTTGGAGCCCCCCAAATAAAGTCTGACACTGTTTCCCCATCTATTTCCCATGAAGTGATGGGACCAGATGCCATGATCTTTGTTTTCTGCATGTTGAGCTTTAAGCCAACTTTTTCACTCTCCTCTTTCACTTTCATCAAGAGGCTCTTTAGTTCCTCTTCACTTTCTGCCATAAGGGTGGTGTCATCTGCATATCTGAGGTTATCGATATTTCTCCCGGCAATCTTGCTTCCAGCTTGTGCTTCTTCCAGCCCAGTGTTTCTCATGATGCACTCTGCATATAAGTTAAATAAGTAGGGATTAAGGCTTCTTTAATGAGCTAGCTTGATGCCCCGTGGCCAAATCATCAGGATCCCTCTGCTGGAGTCTAATATCTGTCAGGTTGCTCCGTGCCATCTTCGTGTGACAGGCAATGAGGCCCATGCAAGCCTGCTACTGATCCTGTCTTCCTGAGTTTTCTCCCAATGAATGCAACAGCCACCTTTATGTGTCTGCCATCTGGTCATTTGCCCTTGTTTGTGTGACATTACTAATTTATTGCTACCTTATCAATCAATTAGCTAAAAATGTTACGTAAAATATCTTATTAAGACATTGATTAATAAACTCACCTTTAGAGGACATAACCAGGCCAGACAATCATGTCTTAGAGTTCTGGCTCTAAGCCTCTGACAAAGGCAGTCATAGAGACAGCAGGTGATTTGGCTCAGTTCCTAGAAGTGAGATTGTTTTCTGCCTGTCTAGCCCCAGAGATTTGCAGAGGTTTTTCAATTGTCTTTCACAAGCTGGGGGCTTGATAGCTCCAGCTTCAAGTAGTGATCTTTCTCAGATCCTCTGTTTCCTGCTGTACCATTCTGTTCCCCTTTCCCCTCTAGGAATCAAATTCCTGACTTCCTGCTTCTGTATGAACACTCTAGGAGACATACAGACATTCTAAGAAACCCACAGATGAGCTCTTGCTGCTATGGTTTTCTTTTTTATCTCATTTAGCCAACATTTTCATTTCTTTAGAACAGTTTTTTGAAGCAAAATCCCCAAACTCCACATTGCTCTCTCTGAGGATCTTTGGAATACCTATTTTAAAGTTCTTTTTACTTTTCTATTATTTTAAATGTATTAGCTCCAGTATATTTAAAGTCTTGTCATCAGATTTCTTTATATGATTTAGAATTGTAGTTTGGTCTTGAGCTGAATCTGACTGCCAATGCAGGAGACATAAGAGATGTGGGTTCAATTCCTGGATTGGGAAGATTCCCCAGGAATAGGAAATGGCAATCAACTCCAGTATTCTTGCCTGGAAAATTCTATAGACAGAGAAGTTGGGTGGGCTATAGTCCATGGGGCCGCAAAGACTTGGACATGACTGAGCACACACACACACCTGAGTGGAAAGTTGTCCGCTTACCTGTTTGACTTTATGTTCACCCTTCCTTGTCTGGCAGTTCTGTGGCTATTTTCCCCAGGCCTCTGAGGTCCTGGTCTGGAAGCAGGCCTTACAGTAGTGGCTCAGTACTTCTATCCCAGTTATCTTCTAGATCCAGAAACTGAGTCCGTGGACGTTTACGGCCAGCTCTAATTGACATTACCTGTGTTAGATGATATACAACTCAGCCTTGAGTAGGTACCAAACATTTTTCACTTATTATATGTATGAGTGGAGAAATTCTGCTACAATCCTTACACTCATGGAGTGACACCTAATTTAACTGCTGTGATAGCCTCTATTACGCTATACAAACTCATATCTCCCTCTACTGGTTTTCTGGTTTAAGTCCATCAAGGCTTTGACATCAGCCTTAATTTATTGCTCTGTATGTCTAGTCCAAAGAGATGTTTCTCTTGATTTGAATGTAGAGATTAAAAAAAATTAGGCATATCTGTCATTGTTATGTATTTGGGGTAGTTTGTGGTACACAATAGGTGGGTGCTCAAAAATCGGAGACTTTTACATAGGACAGGGAAGACAGCTTAAAGAGACTCACACCGGCCAAAGCTGGAGCAATTTTAGCTTTGAAGTAAAGATTGATAGTACTGGATTTAAATCCATTGAGTGAAATAAAAGTTGTGAAATTCTTCTTCTATCAGTAAGTGAATAAATGGTAGAATATCAGCTAGTACAGTGTAAAGGGAATAATGGAATTTGAAAATTACCATATTGGAAAGAGAGAAAGAAAATGAATACAGTAAATGTTAACAAGTGTGGAGTTTGGGTGATATTCTTTGTATTATTCTTGGACATTGAGTTTCTTTTAAAATGAGACTAAAAAAACAGCAACATGTTGAAATTCAAAAATTGTATGACATAGGGAATGAAAACATTTTGAAATTAGGAAATGTAAGCAAATAAGTATATATCAAAAAATATTTAAAAGAAGAAAAATATATTTAAATATATTGGATCCAATTAAGAATGTTAGACTATATTAAGCATCCATTTGTTTAAAAAAAAATTATCTGGAATAGAAGTCAGATACTTTATATGACAAAAGCACCATTTCAAAGTAAAATTTAGCCTTATGAATATATTAAAATAAAAAGATCTTCCCATTAAAGTAGTTAATAAAAAGATTGAGTCTCTGCTTTTATCATAAGTTTTTATAGTTTGGAAATATTGTCTTTTCAATATTACAAGGAAAATAAGAGACTTTGAAAACTATTTTTACAGCATATGACTATTCAGGGAAGCAGATATAGGCAATAGCAATAGAAGAAATTATTCAAGTTTTTAGGTAGTCATTTGTTAAATACCAATTTAAAAATCAGTCTTCTTCTAAATATCCAAATATATTAAAATAAAAAGATCTTCCCATTAAAGTAGTTAATAAAAAGATTGAGTCTCTGCTTTTATCATAAGTTTTTATAGTTTGGAAATATTGTCTTTTCAATATTACAAGGAAAATAAGAGACTTTGAAAACTATTTTTACAGCATATGACTATTCAGGGAAGCAGATATAGGCAATAGCAATAGAAGAAATTATTCAAGTTTTTAGGTAGTCATTTGTTAAATACCAATTTAAAAATCAGTCTTCTTCTAAATATCCATGTAACCATTTTGAAAACACATTGAAAAATAATCCAAAAATGGGATAAGGCCTTTAAGTTTTCAAGGGATTTAAACCAATTTTTGAAAGGTGGAAAACATGAAAATTTATTTCACAAATTAGATAAACTGAGTTGAGGAAGCTACAGATATGAGTACATATAGAAGTGTAATGGAATTCATCTTCAGTCTGCCTGAAAGTGCAGTTGAGACTAACAGCTCAGAGTGGGTAGAAAGAGAGTGAGAAAGAGTGCTGAAACTTGCAGGAATTAAAAGATAATGTTACAGTGACCTCTCTCCTCCTAGAGAGGAGGGGTTTATTATGTATAAGGCCTGGATGTATTTTTAAATGATTACATTTCTTCTGCCCCTGCCAGACACATAAGATCAACCTGTCTATTCACTGTGAGAAGCTACTGGGATTTCTGAAGGTAAAAATCACCACAAAAATGTCCCTCTCCCAAGAATGTAGATTAGATGTAAGAGATGTGAGTTTGATCCCTGGGTCTGGAAGATCCCCTGGAGGAGGCCACAGCATCCCATTCCAGTATTCTTGCATGGAGAATCCTGTGGACAGAGGAACCTGGAGGGCTACGATCCATGGGGTCACACAGTGTTGGACATCATTGAAGGAACTTAGCACGCCAGCGTGAATATGAAGTAAAAGCTATTTCAAATGATCATTTTTAAAGCAATTTGAGTTTTCATTGTTTATAACTGAATCACATTTTGGCCTTAACTAAAATGCCTATTGAAATTTTATTAAACATATTTCCTTTATTTTAAAATAAGAAAAATATTAAATGCAACCATAACAAATAGTTCTCCAAACCAAAAGCTTTTGAGAAAACCTACTCCTGAATTTATCTTTATGTTAAATATTACTTTCACATTTCATATATGAAGTTGATATTTGTAAAGAAATTTATTTTTCAAACAACAATATAGACAAGTTGTAATAAAAGATATATCTAAATTATTTGGGAATATTAACTGAAGCATAGTTTAATTCCACTGACAAAATAGCTTTTTCTTTTTAACATCTGTTTGATACTTGTTTCTTCCAAAGAAACCATGATTTAAAAATTATGATAAAGTCACATTGTTACCTGCTTGGTAACAATGCTTTGGTCAGATAAAGAAAAATGGAATCATAGAGGTTGATAAAAATACAGAAAATTTAATATTAAACCCAAGAAACTTATATATAGACTTCATAAACTTTGTTGTACAAACATATCACATTACTAGATCAGATCATTTGATCATCTTAGGTAATTTTTAATCCAGAATGGCTCAAGAGCTGTTTCAACAGTACTATACGGAAATAGGCAGAATAAATGAGTTCAGTGAACTGAGCTTTCTGTCTTCATCTATATCAACGGGTCTAATCATGGCAAATATAAGAATGCTTTAAATATGAAGTCAAATTCAAAATGAAATTTAGTTTACTGTAATCTAGACAGTGGACAGGAAAGCCTGACATGTTGCAGTTCATGGGGTTGCAAAGAGTCGGACATAACTTAGTGACTGAACAACAAGGTCAGAAGGTTCTAATGCCAATTTAAAAAATGCAATTATCATTATTACTTGTGTAAAAGTGCCCTTTGATTGCAAGCTTTTTATTCGGATTCCTTCTATCCATACCTTGTAACAGCAAGATTATTCTTTTGTTCTTATTGTTGTTTAGTCACTAAGACATGTCTACTCTGGAATCGCGTGGACTATAACCCACCATGGGTTTTTCTGTCCATGGGATTTCCCTGGAAAGAATATTGGAATGGGTTGCCATTTCTTTCTCCAGAGGATCTTTCCGACCCAGGGACTGAACTCACATCTCCTGCGTTGGTAGGTGGATTCTTTACCACTGAGCCACCCAGGGAAGCAAGATTATCCCTTAGTTGGGCTTCTCTGGCAGCTCAGCTAGGACAGAATCCACGTGCAATGTGGAAGACCCAGGTTCAATCCCTGGGTTGGGAAGATTCCCTGGAGAAGGGACCAGTTACCCACTCCAGTATTCTGGACTGGAGAATTCCATGGACTGTATAGTCTATGGGGTCACAAAGAGTCAGACACAACTGAGCAACTTTCACTTCACTTCAACACTATCATACAGGTTTATCTTTAACTTCATATTTTCTGACGTTTCCCCCAGAATTCAACTACATTCTCTTTGCTTATTACAATCCTGTCACTAGAAATAACACTTGGGTGTAAGGAGAAAAGGGAAGTTTAATGTCTTACCACTATGCTGAGACAATATTTGCTTTGAGATAAGTCATGAGAAACAAATGTCTTAAGTTAGGATACTGGTCATAAGAACTTATGAGGGAATGTTTGTTATATATGACATTGGCTATTTATGTTTTTGGCAGCATAATAATTGTAGAAAGGGCACTAGACAAGGGATCAAAGCTTATAGGTGGGTTACTAACTAGATTTGCCAAATTAGAAAAAATCACTGGAAAGACTTTGGGATTTTGTTTATTTAATCTTTATATTATTAGAGTTTTCATACAAAATTTGTCTAGTTGTTAGCCTCATTAAATATTTACAAAGTTAAAACCAGAAAACCTTATAACATTGAAAAATAGTGATTAGATTGTTGATATTTAGATTTCTTTCAAAGCAATTTTTCTCATATAAATATTTAATAATCTAATGACATTGCAGTTTCCTAGGGCTGCATTTAACATTCGTTCCAATGTGATCCATATAAAAAATTTCAGGGCTGATATTTTGTTGACTTACATATCCATTTGATTAAGTTGTTTTCTTAAAAAGTCTAATATATATCTTAAAAAGGTATCGATATATATGTATGATTTTAGGCATATGTGTCTTTTAAGCCTGTGGATATTATCAGATACATTAACTAAATAACAGGATATACCCAAACAACTTTCAATAACAAAATGATTTGTGTGTCCTAATTTATTATAATGTTTATCTAATTCTTAGCTTATGGATAAGAAATGTTTTAGAATTTCTTTGCATTTTCCTTTGAATCAAAGCAACCAAAGTTAGACTTAATTGGGTATTTCACTCTGTACTATAATTTAAGTGCATTAGGCATAAATGATTTCTGAGGAAACATTAAATACACTTTAAAGTTCAATGGATTTCTGTTTCCAACCTAGTAGCAATAACTGGAATGGAAATTATTTTTCCATGTAAAACAACTGAAAAACTGAGCAAAATACATGAAAAAGCTATTTGCAGACATTGGTCATCAAGTAATGCAAGACTGGAATCACTGAAAGAAAGGGAATGAATGAAGGGAGATTTATACTTACTGGCTAAAGGCAATTTGTGATCTGTAGCCAAGAGGATATGGAAGGTGCTGCAGCTGGAGAATAACTATGCTCATCCCAGAAAGTGCTGTCTTGAAAAGATGTGTGAGTGGCACACCTCCATGGCTAGCATAGTCCATAACTTGTGCAGCATAATTCCCCTTTTCAAATGGAGCAGATCTTCATGGATCTTTCTTCTGGAGGGAAAATTTAGCAGAGTGAGTGAACTTAGAAGCCTTAGTGAACTCACTGTGGATACAGTCATTGCAGTTAGTTTTGGACCTGATACTAGTTTTCCTTCCACTAGCATCTGATTCTATCTTCCTCATCTTGCGCTTTTACCTTTGTATGTCTTGTTAACTTACCTAGTGGTGTGATCCAAACTGTCATTCCTGAAGCATCTGAGCCCTTTGAAGCCATACATTAAAAAAAATATATTATTTATTTATTTATTTTTTTTTTTACTGTGCTGGGTCTTCATTGCTTTGCATGGGCTTTCTCTAATTGCAGCAAGTGGGGGTTACTCTTTGTTGTGGTGCATGTTTCCCATTACAGTGGCTTCTCTTGTTGCAGAGCATAGGCTCTAGTCATGTGGGCTGCAGTAGTTGCAGCGTGCAGGATCTAGGGTGCAGGGGCTTCAGGAGTTGCTGCTCACGGGCTCTGGAGTGTGTGCTCAGGAGCTGTGCTGCATGTGGAGTCTTCCAGGACCAGGAATGGAACTTGTATCCCCTGCAGTGGCAGGCACATTCTTATCCACTGTGCCACAAGGAGAGTCTGAAGCCATACATTTTTTTAGGCTTGTGTTCATTCACAGTTATAATTGAGATAGGAAGTCATAAGAGAATCTCAACTGGAGCACCTGAATTATATTCTCCCACTTTGATAAAAGCAGTCCTATGACCTTTCAGTGATCAGAGTATATTATCCCTGTCTAGATTCTGACTCCTCACTTACTGGTTTCCAGACAGCCTTACTTTATAGTTCAAAAAGACCCTCACTATATCTCCTGGCAAGAGTGCACCTCACTTTGGGATTAGGACCTCTAACCCTACAGAACCTAAAGTTTCATGGATGAGGAGCATAAATTTCCCCAGTGAGTCACTGGAATGATGGGGATTCGGGCTACTTACCTATATAAACCTCCTACCCATATAACTATAGACAGGAGCTAAATGCAGGACTCTGGTGCAACTCTAGGGAGCAAAGTAGAGTCTGGGCTGTCTGCTCAGGCAGTCAGCTCCTCTACTACTGCTTAAAGTCACTCTCACATGTACACTTGACCTTAGAATGATATGATTTGAACTGCATAGGTCTATTTACAGATATTTTTCAGTAAATATGCTGTCTTCCTTATTCATAAGTTTTGCATTAAGTGACCCTGAATTTTGGTAATCACGTGGCTAAACTGAACTGATGTGGCTAAAACAGCTTTACTACCCAAGGCAATCTATAGGTTCAATACAAATTCCTATAAAGCAATCAAGGGCACCTTTCACAGATCTAGAATAAGTCTAAAATTGTTATGGAAACACAAAAGACCCAGAATGGCCAAAACAATCTTGAGAAGGAAGAACAGAGCAAGAGAAATCACCCTCCCTGGCCTCAGACTGTGTTAGAAAGCTACAGTAATCAACACAGTGTGGTACTGGTAAAAAAAAAAAAAAAACAACAACAACAGACACATAGCAGCATTATTCACTGCAGCCAAGATAGAAGCAACCTAAGTGTCCATCAACAGGTGAATGCATAAATGAGTAGTGGTGTATATACGCAATGGAATACTACTTGGTCGTAAAAAATAAAACTTTGCTATTTGCAAGAGCATGGGTGAACTTGGAGAGTGAAATCAGACAGAGAAAGACAAATACTGTATGGTATCACTTATATATAGACTCTAAAAAGTAAAATGAATGAATATAACAAAACAGAAACAGACTCGCAGATATAGAGAACAAAGTAGAGGTACCATTAGAAAGACTGTAGGGGGATGGGCAATATATAAGGGATTAAGCCTATAGGTTTACAGAGAGATGCAAACTACTATCTACTATATATAAAATAAATAGGCTATAAGGATATATCATACAGCATAGGGAATATAGACCGTATTTCATAATAATTTTAAATGTACAGTCAATAAAAAATTTGTATCACTATGTTGTATACCTCTGAGTGAACTCTGGGAGTTGGTGATGGACAGGGAGGCCTGGAGTGCTGTGATTCATGGGGTCGCAAAGAGTTGGACACGACTGAGCGACTGAACTGAACTGAATGTTGTATAGCTAAAACTAATTTAATATCGTAAAATGTACTTCAATTTAAAAAATCCAATTGACCATAAATATGTATGCCAATTTCTGGACTATATTGTCCAGAATACACAGGTGATTCCATTGTCACCTTGCCATCTGCCTGCCAATATCATATTATCTTAATAATTAAAGCTTTATGATTTTTCACAAAATTTCAGACCTATGAGTAAATTCTTTTTACATGAAGAATGTATATAAAATTTGGAAATCCTAAGTATCTCCCAGCTTACTTCTATTGTGACCTAGTACCTGAATTGACCCATTGTATTTGAATTCCTAAATTCACTTGTTTTCCTTCATAGTGATGCTCTGTTCAAGTGCACGTTTATGCTTTGATTTACTCTATATTTTCTCCTAGAATTCTATTCTCTAGTTTTGTTCCAATAAAGGTCAATGATGCTCTTTAATACTTTTTGCTAATACTTTCCAAGTGTTCAGCAGAGTAATTATGCAATAAACACTTGCAAATGACTTTCTTACAACTGCATTCAGAAGTCTGTTAGCCAGTTTTTGGATGACTGTTTTTTTAGGAGCAATTTCCACCCCCTGCCCCACCCCCTGGCCATAGAATATCTGGTAAATTAGAAAAACTAGGTCATCAACTGTAATATAAGCCCACTTATTACTGTAGAATGTAAAGATATTTTTTGTTTTGTATGGATATACTGGTGGGTATTATGTGGTACCATTCTTTCCAAATGACAATTTCAGTAAAAGTATTATTGAGTTTAATTAATGTATAAATTATCTGGTCTTCTCAGAAGCACATTTGAGATAATAGTTATCCTAAGCTTGAAAAATATATACTCTATTTCAAGATGACAGTGTTAATGTATTTGGTTGCACTCTAGTGGTTTCCTAAGGGCTGAGAACATGTTGAACATTTTAAACATTTTAACTTCCTAACCTGTGAACAAATAAAAAACGTTCAATTCCCTAGGGAGACATTTTGTTTGTGACGGTTCATGAACCTCCATTTTCTCCTCCAGGCCATCAGCACTTAAGTGGCTAGTGTTATATAATGCATAATATGGGGAAATTACTAGATAAGGAAATTCAAAGTAATTATTCATTCAATCATTGCACACACACACAATTTCACACTCTGCTTGGTGTTGAAAGTACATACATTGAACTTGCTTTCTGGGAGCTAACAACTTGTAACAGATGAGAGACATTTCATTAATTAGATCAAAACTAGGGATTTAAATATGTGGGACTGATGCTAAGTGACTTCAGTCATATCCTACTCTGTGTGACCCCATAGACGGCAGCCCACCAGGCTCCCCCATCCCTGGGATTCTCCAGGCAAGAACACTGGAGTGGTTTGCCGTTTCCTTCTCCAATGCATGAAAGTGAAAAGTGAAAGTGAAGTCGCTTAGTTGTGTCCGACCCTCAGTGACCCCATGGACTGCAGCCCTCCAGGCTCCTCCATCCATGGGATTTTCCAGGCAAGAGTACTGGAGTGGGGTGCCATTGCCTTCTCCATAGGTAAGGGATGATTTAGTATAGGTTTAATTCTCTCAGGGCCTAAGGCCCTAGTCCCTTCTAATATGATTAGGCCCAGATATCTAACCGATTGTTGACAAAGCTGAGCCTTTTCTCTTGATGCCTAGTAACCACAGCCTGCCAGAAAGTTTAAGAAATCTTCTGAGGCTCGCGAACAAGCTTCCTCTGTCTCAGCACAGAGCGAAATATCATCTATATATTCCAGGCCAGAATACTGGAGTGGATAGCCTTTCTCTTCTCCAGGGGATCTTCCCAACCCAGGGATCGAACCCAGGTCTCCCGCATTGCAGGCGGATTCTTTACCAGCTGAGGATGATGGTTGGATGGTATCACCAACTCAATGGACATGAGTTTGAGTAAAATCCGGGAGTTGGTGAAGGACAGTGAGGCCTAGCATGCCGCAGTCCATGGGGTCACAAAGAGTTGGACATGACTGAGTGACTGAACTGAATCGACTGATATAAAAATTCCAGAGGTTGTGATTATTTCTAGCTTTATTTATCACTGAAGACTTAACGACTGGCTCTTGGGAACTGACTAAAATGTTCATAAGTGTAGAGAAAAAGAATACTTCTTTCAGAGCTTGAACTGCGCAAAGGCATGACATGGTAAACAGACACCTCAATGGTATGTAGAAAGTGAAAGAAAGTGAAAGTGAAGTCCCTCAGTCAGTCGTACTGGACTCTGTGACCCCATGGACTGTAGCCTACCAGGTTCCTCTGTCATGGGATTTTCCAGGCAAAAATACTGGAGTGGGTTGCCATTTCCTTCTCCAGGAGATCTTCCCGACCCAGGGATTGAACTTGGGTCTCCCACATTGTAAGCAGATGCTTTACCGTCTGAGCTACCAGAGAAGTCTCTGAATGGTATTTAGCTGGTACAAATTGTAGTAGCAAACACAACTGTTGTGTCAAATAAAGATAGTGACAGCAGAAATAGAAATGAGGGACTGAGTTAGAATCCACAATTAGAATTTACAATTTAATGGGTAAAACTGTTGACAGAGAAGGTAGAATTAAAGTAACAGATTAAATCTTGAGTATCTGGGAGTGTGGTTGTACTATCAATAAAAAAAAAACATAATCAGGGAACATATAGTGGAAATGAGTCCAAATATACCAAATACCAACAGGGAGAATATCTCAGAGACAGGAGTAAAGGAAAAGTGAAATTCTGACAGCTCAAAGAGGAGAAAATGTGATGGAGGTTAGATCAGATGAATTCAGTCTTACTGATAAGATTGTGGCAAGATCATCTGACAGTGGGTGGAGAGCAAAAAGTTTTAACCTTGAATCAGTATTACTGATTTTTCCATTTGCCCCAGGCCCCAGTATAGCCTGACATGGCACTTTTACTGATCCGGTCTGTATTTAAATTTTGATATTTTGTTCCTCATGGAATTTTGATTTTTAAAAATAATGCATTAAAATATTATTTATCTTGACTATTAAGTTTTTGGCACCTCCTTAAAATTTGCATCTGAGGTACTGCCCTTACCCAGTCTGGATAAAAAGTATAAATTAAGTATTGGAAAACTGCATAGAATTCCATGCATAATAGAGTAGCATTTCATAATGAATATAAGTTTGAAATGAACTAAGAGAATAACGGTGAGTAAACCTTACCATCTTAATCATTTATGTGTCCAGTTCAGAAGTGTAGAGTGTATTCCTGTTGCTGTACAACCGATTCCCAGAGCTTTTCTTTCTCCTCTTGCAAACTGAAACTCTATACCGTTTGAACAATACTCTCCATTTCCTCTCTCTTAATCTCTGGTAACTACCATTTTATTTTTTGTTTCTATGAATTTGAATACTTTAGATACCTAATATAAGTAGAATCATACAAGATTTCTTTTTGTCATTGACTTATTTCACTTAGCATAATGCCCTTAAGTTCATTTATGTTGTAGCATGTGGAAAGATTTTTATTCCTTTTAGTATTAAATAATACTCCACCATAGATATATACTACATTTTGTTTATTTATTTTGTAGTGGACATTTGGGTTGCTTGCACTTCTTGGCTATCATGAATAATGCTATGAGCATGCTGCTATCTTTTTCACTCTTCTTTCAATTCTTTTGGATATATATATAGAAGTGGGACTGTTGGATCACATGGCAGTTTTGATTTTTGAGGAACTTCTATAATGTTTCCATAGAAGCTTCATCACTTTACAGTCCCACTAAAAGTTCACAAGTGTTCCAAATTCTCCATGTCCTTACCACCAGAGTTTCTTATTTTCTGTTTTGTCAGTAGTCTTCCTAATGGGTATCTGGTGACATCTCATTGTTCTGATATGCATTTCTCTGCTTACGAGTGATGTTGAGCACATTTTCATGTGCTTGTTTGTCATTTGTATATCATCTATGGAGAAATGTTTATTCAAGTCCTTGGCCCACTTTTTACTCAATTTATTTTTGTTATTGTTGAAGTTGTAGTTCTTTTATAGTCTGGATATTAACACCTTATCAGATATATAATTTGCAAATATCTTTTCCCACTCCATATATTGCCTTTCAATCTATTGATTGTGTCCTTTGATGCACAGAAAAACAGTTTGATGTAGTTTGATTTATCTGTTTTTTTGCTTTGGTCTCCTGTGTTTTCACAGTCATATTCAAGAAATTGCCACATCCAGTGTTGTGAAACTTTTCTCTTATGTTTTCTTCTAGGCATTTTATGTTTTGGGGTCTTTTATTTCAGTCTTTAATCCATTTTGAGATAATTTTGTACATATTCTAAAATAAGAGTTCAACCTCATCCTTGGCGTGTGGATATACAGTTTTCCCAGCAACATTTGTTGAGGAGACACTCTTTTTCCCATTTAATGATCTTGGCACATTAGGCAGAGATCAATTGACATAAGGATTCATTTTCTTGGCTCTCTATCTTATTCCATTAGTCTGTATGTCTGTTTTTATGCCAGTATCACATTCTTTTGTTACTGTAGTCTTGTAATATACTTTGAAACTAAAAAATGTGAAACCTCTAACTTTGTTCTTTTTAGAGCTTATTTTGGTTACTCATGGCCCCTTGAAATTCCATATGAATTTTAGAATGGATTTTTCTATTTCTGCAAAAAATGCCATTGGGATATTAATAGGGATAGATCACTTTGGGTATATAGGCATTTTAATAATACTAAGTTGTCCAATTAGTGATCACAGGATGACTGTTTAATTATTTTTATTTTCAACTTTTTTTTTATCAATGAATGTATGAGTCTTTCAGCTCCTTGGTTAGGTTTATTCATAAGTATTTCATTCTTTTTAATGATACTGTAAATGGTATTGTTTCCTTAATTTCCTTTTTGGTCTGTTTATTACTACTGTAATAGAAACTCTACTGATCATTGTGTTGATTTTTTATCCTTTAATTTTGCTAAATTCATTTTTTATTATAGCAGAGTTTTTTAAAGTTTATACTGTGGCTTAAGGGATGATGAGAATAGTCCTGTTGAACTCTGCACTGTTGAGAGTACACAGGAAGAATTATATCCAGTTATGTTTCCAATTTAAGAGGGACTCTGGGAAACTAAATGATGTATTGGAATGTTAGGATTAGATTATTTGCCTTTATTAAAAGGTAGCCTTTTGTGATAGACAAAGGAGATTTAACATCTGTTTTATAGATAACAGGTGTCAGGCCACTAAGTGGATGTTTACCAGAAACAGTTTCTACTTAAGGAATTTTTTTCATTATAAGAATTGTCAGAGAATGCAATGAACTGAGTGGAAAAACTAGCAAGCATCCCATTCCTATAAGCTTTCAAACAGTGGTCATAAACCATATAATATTAGAATATCATGAAGATGTTAATTTTCCTTAATAATTATGCATATAAACATATCAGTGTAAGGTAAGTTAGGTATCTGTGTAACATACTATCACTATATGCAAATTAGTGCTTAAATAAGAATATGAAAATTCCTAATCTCTTAATAACTGAAGTCTATAATGTAAAGTTTTATTTATTTTCAGACTAATTAGAGAACAATCAGATTTTATTTTATTGTTACATAATTTTCAAAGTCAAAGTGTTAGTCACTCAGCTGTGTCTGGTTCTTTGTGACCCCATGGACTGTAGCCCACCAGGCCCCTCTGTCCATGGGATTTCCCAGGCAAGAATACTGGAGTTGGTTGCCATTTCCCTCTCCAGGAGATCTTTCCTGCCCAGGGATCTAACCCAGGTCTTCTGCATTGCAGAAGGATTCTTAGACTTTCAAATTGTCAGCTAAAGTTAACATGTTCATTAAGGTAGTAATCTGTTCTGAATATGGTAAAACCACATGTTTAAAAGGTAAAGGCAAAAGGAAATAGCATTTGGCAATTGTTGTGTGATATCACTGACAACAGACTATGGGTTTATTACAATCACAGTTTGGAGTTATTTAGCTTACAAAATACAGATGAGTAATGATGTATAATGAAACTCTGAGCCACTACATTTTCATTCCTTCCACTATTTCTGGTTAAAATAATATGAATATAATGAATATAATGAAACTCTGAACCACTACAACGTTTTCATTCCTTTCACTATTTCTGGTTAAAATAATATGTTATGGCTTACTGATTGTGCCTGAAGAGTATTTACTCTTCCATCTAACTTCATCCTCTGTTCCTTGGCATCATGACAACAACTATGTTGCATTTTTAGTTGATGATTTTAAATATATGCTAGTGAGGAGAATTTTGGAATAAATGAGGAAATCTCTGTTCAACCTTGGTAAATGGACTCTGTACCCAGTGAATGTATACTTAATAAAAGGGATATAGCTCATCAAGAAGCTAAGTTTGTATCACAGTTTAATAGTTCCCAAGGGAAAAAAAATCTACATACTCCTTTCTGTCAAAGAATAGCCTCTGCTGTCTTGATGTTTAGACATTTCAGTGGTGGCTGCCCCAGTTACCAGATTTTATTCGAAATGCCTTTTTTCCTGTTTCTTTTCTACTTCCCCATTGAGTTTCAGGCTTACAGCAGCCTGCTGGAATGCTGAGAATGGGCTCCACTGGTCACAAAGTCCACATTGTCTCCTGTGATCATTTTGAGTCCCCTGACCCAGGGGCACAGTGGGATCCTCTGCCACAAGATAGCTTACCTGTGAAAACCACTCCCTTGAAAAGACTTCCTCCCCAGTCATGGATTTCTGTCAACTAGAGAGCTTCACAAGCCTCACAAGAATCCTCAACTGCATCTACATTAAGAAGTCTGAGGACAATAACTTTGCCATATTCTTCTCACAACACTGCTTCTGGATGTTCTTATACTCCAGGTCTTCATTTTGTTGTGATTACACCTTTTCCCCCACTGATTTACTTGTGTTTTTGTTTTCTTCTGCTATTCCCCCATTACTTGTGAGGAGGCCCAGTTGAGTTCTTAATATTTGACATGCTTCTTAATTTCATTACTTTTATTTTCTAATACTCAGTCCAGTTCAGTCACTCAGTCATATCCAACTCTTTGCAACCCCAAGAATCGCAGCATGCCAGGCCTCCCTGTCCATCACCAACTCCTGGAATCCACCCAAACTCATGTCCATAGAGTCGGTGATGCCATCCAACCATCTCATCCTCTGTCATCCTCTTCTCCTCCTGCCCTCAATCTTTCCCAGCATTAGGGTCTTTTCCAATGAGTCAGCTCTTCGCATCAGGTAGCCAAAGTATTGGAGTTTCAGCTTCAACATCAGTCCTTCCAATGAACACCCAGGACTGATCTCCTTTAGGATGGACTGGTTGGATCTCCTTGCAGTCCAAGGACTCTCAAGAGTCTTCACCAACACCATTGTTTAAAAGCATCAATTTCTCTGGGCTCCAAAATCACTGCAGTGGTGATTGCAGCCACGAAATTAAAAGACTCTTACTCCTTGGAAAGAAAGTTATGACCAACTTAGACAGCATATTAAAAAGCAGAGACATTACTTTGTCAACAAAGGTTTGTTGAGTCAAGACTATGGTTTTTCCAGTGGTCATGTATGGATGTGAAATTTGGACTATAAAGAAAGCTGAGTGCGGAAGAATTTTCTAATACTAGTATAGATGGATATTTGTGTCTTTTTCCTGTTTAGGGCTATTAGTGATGCTATGGATATTCTTACACATTTTTGTACATATTTTTGTTGTTGTTCGTTATACACCTAGAAGTGGAACAGTTGGGTCGAAGATGTTTTGTCTTTTGCAGATATTGCTAAACTCACACTTTCTCCTACATATGTACAAGAGTTACAGTACTAGTTGGAGGGTTTTGAGCACAGGATATTCTGTTTTGAAAGTTGCATGCTGGCTACTCTATGAGGATGAATTATGTGGGTGTAAGGGAGAAAGAGCTGTAGTCATCTAGGTGAGGAGTGGTTAAATTCTGGACACATTTTTAAAGACATAGTTGATAGGTCCTGCTGTCAGATTGGATATGGGCTATAAAAGAGCTAAACAAAACAAACAAGAACAGCTCAGTTGTGTCTGACTCTTTGCGACCCCGTGGACTGTAATGTACTAGGCTTCTCTGTCCATGGGATTCTCCAGGCAAGAATACTGGAGTGGATTGCCATTTCCTTCTCCAGGGGATCTTCCCGACCCAGGGATTGAACCCGGGTCTCCTGCATTGGAGGCAGACGCTTTAACCTCTGAGCCACCAGGGAAGCCCATAAAAGAGCTAAGTCTAAATTTATTTATTGTAAATTTATTGCTGCTGATGAACTAACAGCAATGAAGACTGAGGATGAGATCATAGGTATGGCATGTATGATCAGATGTTCTATTTAGGGTGTTAATTTTCGGGTGCCTATTTGATGTCAAAAGGAAATGTCAGCTGTTCCTTTAATAAGACTCCAGATTTCAAGGAAGAGATTCAGCTAAAAACATAAATTCTACTTATGATGATTATATTACTTTGAAAACTTACCTAGTAATACTTTGAGAACATTATGCTGGTTTTGTCTTCCACTTACAAATTTGCCTGATGTTTTATAACCACTGTTATAACAGCCTTGGTTTTTAAAGGGTGGTTTCTCCAAAAACTATTACTGTGAGCTCTACTTGTAACTTTAAGAGCGCACTTTCCATTGCGTTCTTGATTCTTACTGCACTGGGAGAGGTGTTTCAGGCTGCTGCTCTTAGAGACTTTGCTTCTTCTGTTAAGATTTATTTAGTCTTCAAATTCATTGCTGATCTAGATGTAGGAAGAAATATTCTTCTTTTCTAAAAGTTTCTTTAACATCTGCTTCTTTCTAGTGCATTTCCTTTTCTCTGTTATATTTGCCTGAGGTTTACCCTGGCATTCCACAATGTCATTGCCTTTAGTCTTATTTGTTCCCTAAGATTTCAACCTTTCTCCTGAAGAGTTTTTTCCTCCTTTAATTTTTTTATTTCACTTTTCTTATTCTAATATTCTGATAGTAAAACAGAAGCATGTTTTCAAAAATGATCAAAGAGAAGTCATTTTAAGGAAAGATTTTGTAAACTGCCTTCTTAGCTTCTCTGCTGCTGCTGCTAAGTCGCTTCAGTCGTGTCCGACTCTATGTGACCCCATAGACAGCAGCCCACCAGGCTCCCCCGTCCCTGGGACTCTCCAGGCAAGAATACTGGAGTGGGTTGCCATTTCCTTCTCCAATGCATGAAACTGAAAAGTGAAAGTGAAGTCATTCAGTCGTGTCCAACTAGTAGCGACCCCATGGACTGCAGCCCACCAAGCTCCTCTGTCCATGGGATTTTCCAGGCAAGAGTACTGGAGTTGGGTGCCATTGCCTTCTCTGCTTAGCTTCTCTACTTATAAGGAAATGACATGCTGTTTTCAAAACAAGGAACTTCACTCTCAGAATCCAAGAGTCATGTTTGGAAATTCTCTTATTAGTAAGCCAAGAACCAGTGTGAAGCTTGTGATAGGCAATACCTCTTAAATCACTGAAATCTATATGGTTAGACATTCTTATGGTTAGTCTTCTCCTTCAGACCAGAATATACTTTCAAAATATTTACAAAGAGAATTTCAGACCTGCTGCCAAGGTATGTCATAGTAAGGCTCATATTTGCTAAAGTTTAATAGACCTGCTATTTTTCAAAGAGTAGCATGTTCAGTCTGACTCTAATAGCTGTTTGTGGGCTATTTAAAGCTTCCTGATAAGGATACAACAGATAAAAACCAGGGTCACACCTGTGAAAAACAGGCACCAGAAACCAAAAGGCTTTGCAAACAGTGCAAGTGAAAATTTGTCCCACTTATTAAACTGTTACCCACCAGGATTGTTGGCTTTCTTAATCAGTAAAAATTGATCAGAGGCCAGATAAGAAATTCAGGCAAGGGTTTGGTTGGGACCCTGCTTTTTTACGGGGTAGTGATAACAAACAACAGATTCCTTTGCTCATTCACTCGCTAAGGTGGGGCAAGTTTATTCTTTACATGGGGTGAGGGTATGGTCATGTCCAGGGATTGGGCCTGCGGGGTGGCTTAAGTGGTTTGCATGCAGGAGGTATGAGCATTATCCTGCTTTTGCACCCAACCCCCTTGTTTTGCTCTGGGCCTTTCCAAAATGGCAGATGGGTTTTTTGGTCTCTTTGTGTCTTTCGTCCAGGAGTTGTCCTAATTTTGTATGCATGCAGTGATTTGTAATCCCATGTAGTTTCTTTATCTTTTGTTGCTTGAGAAGAGGTGTGTCCAGGTGCAATCATTGCAGGACTGTAGCAAAAGGGCCCAGTTCCCATCCTGTCTCAAAATCGCCACAGCAAACAATAGGGCCCTGTCAGGGATCCCAGTCTGTTATTTTTTTTTCCAATGCATTCATGGCCAGTGTCTTACTGGCCATTTTACTGATTAAGACAGCAGATATTGGGGCTTGAGGAGACCAATAAATAGCTAAACTTATCCCATTGGAGCTCTGAACTCACTGAGATATAGAGTATGATTAAGACAAATCAAAAATAAATTATTCTCCTTATTACTGAATGGCTAGACTGACATATGGTGCTTAGGTATGCACACAGACATAATAAGCTTTCTTGTTCAGAATCCCAGACCCAAGGCTGTGCTAGAAAATCAAAGTCTTTGTAGAGGGCAAGGGTAGAGATTCCTATCAAATGCACCTCTGGTCTATCAAAACATCAAAGTTGTGTTTGATAGGAGTATGAACCTCAAGAGGACTAGAAAGGAAGCATCTCAGTCACAATGAGCAGTAATTCTTCCAAAGTCACCAATGAAATTAACTGTATCCATTTTGGGGTAAGTGATTACCACAGTGTAACTCTTGAGTTCAGTGTTAACTTGGAATAATTCTTTTACATGGCAATCATAGGAGTGATAAATTCTGTCTTCCACTGAAATGCAACCCCCACCCTGTGAAATGGCATGACTCACACAAGATTCAAATTTTAGAATTTTAGAGTGACCACTCTGAGATTGCATGAAGAATTGGCTACAGGCAGCAGCAGAAGTGTAAGGAGGCTATTTCCATGCTCCAGATTAAAGATGATGATGGTTTCCCCACATCTTGGGTATAGAGAAAAGAGTAACTAGCAAACATGTCATACCTATGAGACAGAATCCACAGGATCAGACTGGATGTTGGTGGTAAGAAAATGAAGTAGAGGGTAAATGCAGGTTGCTGGTTTAGATGTAATGTCCTTCATTCAGGAAACAGAGGAGTTTCTCTTCCTGGATGAAACTGAAAGCTCAAATTTGGACACACTAAATTTGGGATTCTACAGGACACCGAAAGAGTCATGAGGCTGCTAGAAATAAGAATAATATGATACATTAGGGAAAATGGTGATATACTCTGAAAATATATCTTTGAGATTCATTATAATTAAGATGGAAATTGAAGCTTTAGGGATTGTTAAATCAGTCAGGAGGCTGCGTATATTGACAAGAGAGCAGAAAAGAGGTGTCTGGAGAACAGGTAAAGAGGCAGGCAAGGGAATAGAAGCCAAGAAGGAATCCTAGAAGTGGAGTGCAAGCCAAGGGTATTGAGGGTGCCAAGGGAAGAGGTCTTTCAAGGAGAGGAATGCTTTTGATACATCAAATGAAATGAGGCTGGTAATTGACACTGGCTGTAGTGACAGAGCAGGAGTGTTCTCATGACCTTCTCAAGAACCATATCCCGTGTTGCACAGAATTTGGACAAATGCGTAATGACATGTAACCATCATTATAGTAACATATGGAATAATTTCACTGCCCTAAAAAAAATCCTCTATTCCCAATCAATTCTTCCTCTCTCACCACTAATGACTGGAAATCACTGGTCTTTTTATTGTCTCCATGGTTTTACCTTATCCAGAATGTAATGTAGTTAGAATCAGGTATTACAGAGTCGTTTCATATTGACTTCTTTCACTTAATTATATGCACTTAACTTTCCTACAAGGCTTCCCAGGTGGTCCAGTGCTTTAAAAAAAAAAAAATCTGTCTGCCAATGCAGGAGACACAAGAGACACACGTTCTATTTCTGGGTTGGGAAAATCCCCTGGAGGAGGGCATGGCAACTCAGTCCTGTATTCTTGCCTGGAAAATTCTATAGAAAGAGAAGCCCGGCACGTTACAGGCCATGGGGTCACAGAGTCAGACACGACTGAGCACACACACACAACTTTCTCCCATGGCCTGATGGTTCATTTCTTTTTAGTGCTTAATAATATCCCATTGTCTGGATGTACTACAGTTTATTTATCCATTCGTCTACTGAAGGACATATTGATTGTTTCCAAGTTTTGGCAATTTGAATTAAGCTGCTATAAACACCGCAGTATAGGTTTTTGTGTAGACATAAGCTTTTAATTCCTTTGGGTAAAAACCAAGAAACATGGTTGCTGGTTCATATAGTAAGATTGTATTTAGTTTTGTAAGAAAATATCAAGGCATCTTGCAAAGTGTCTATATCATTTTGCCATTACCATGAGCAATGAATAAGACTTCTGTTGTGCCACATCCTCAAAGTATTTGATGTCATGTTTTGGATTTTGCCCATTCTAATAGGTGTGTAGTGACATCTAATTATTGTTTTAATTTGCAATTCCTAATGATATATGATGTGGAACATCTTTTTACATGGTGGTCTCTCGTCTGTATATCTTCTTTGTTGAATTATCCTTAACATTTTTGAGCCTTCAAAGAAAAATGAGTTGTTTTCTTATTGTTGAGTTTTAAGCATTCTTATATATTTTTGATAAGCCATTATCAGATTGGTCTTTTGGAAATATTTTCCCCAGTACATGGCTTGTCTTATTATTCTGTTGACATTGTCTTTTGCAGAGTGACATGTATTTAATTTTAATAAAGTATAGCATATTAATTATTTTTTTCACAAATTGTGCCTTTGATATTTTGTCTATAAAGTTATCAGCATACTTAAGTTCTTCTAGACTTTTTCTTCTGTTATTTTCTAAAAGCTTTATAGTTTTGCGTTTATATATAGGTCTTTGCTCACTTTAAATTAATTTTTTGTGACAGCTTTAAGCTCAGTGTTTACCTTTTATTTTTGGATGTGGATGTCCAATTTTTCCAACAGCATTTGTTGAATGGACTGTCTTCCTCATTGTCTTGCCTTTCCTCCTTTATCAAAGGAGTGGGCTGTATTTATGTGGGTCTATTTCTGGGTTCTCTATTCTGTTTCACTGATATATTTGTCTGTTCTTTCACCAGACTCTGCTGTTTTGATTACTGTAGCTTTGTAATAAATCTTTTTTAAAAGAATTATTTTTAACTGGAGGATAATTGCTTTATAATATTGTGCTGGTTTCTGCCATATATCAACATGAATCAGCCATAGGTATAGGCATATACCCTCCCTTGTGAACCTTCCTCCCACCTCCTACCCCATCCCACCCTTGTAGGTTGTCACAGAGCACCAGGTTGAACTCCCTGTATCACAGAGCAAATTCCCCCTGGCTACCTGTTTTGCATATGGTAATGTATATGTTTCAATGCTACTCTCTTAATTCATCCCACCCTTTCCTTCCCATGCTGTGTCCCGGGTCTGTTCTCTTTGTCTCTGTCTCTATTGCTGCCCTGCAAATAGGTTCATCAGTAATGTAGCAAATCCTGAACTTGAGTAGTATCAAGTTGATACTGTATTAGGAAAGAGTTTTTTGATATGGAAAAAACTAGAGCATTCCTATATGAGGAGAAGTTATCAATATACAGCTTAAGTTGAGCAGAAAGGGGAAGACTTTAAATCCAAAATCTTTTTGTCAAAAATAAAATTGGCTCCAGTATATACTTCCAGATACTATCCCTCTTGACATTAATATTAGACCTAGTTATTTGAGCTTTATATTATAAACAATATTTTAACATTGAGTCTAAGAAATTTTTAATAATGGAGATAATATATGTTAAAATATATATTTAAAGTATGAAATCTCTAATTGCTTTAAATCAATTAATGTGAAATAGAACTAAAAATTGCTATCAAATTAAACTCTATTCTTGGTCATATTTTCATTGTAACTCATAGCCTTGTTGTTCTCTTCCTGTTATTATAAAAATTTTTCATGATTTGGTTTATTATATATAGGGAGAAAGGAGAAGGCAATGGCACCTCACTCCAGCACTCTTGCCTGGAAAATCCCATGGATGGAGGAGCCTGGTAAGCTGCAGTCCATGGGGTAGCGAAGAGTCGGACACGACTGAGCAACTTCCCTTTCACTTTTCACTTTCATGCATTGGAGAAGGAAATGGCAACCCACTCCAGTGTTCTTGCCTGGAGAATTCCAGGGACGGGGGAGCCTGGTGGACTGACGTCCAAGGGGTCGCAGAGTCAGACACGACTGAAGTGACTTAGCAGCAGCAGCAGCATATAAGGAGAAATAAAGAGGCAATCCAACAATATTTTCCTCCTCCATTTTCCAGAGGAGTTGGAGAGAATGCAATAAACAGCACACAGTGGCAAAAACAATAGTTAACTCACAGTCTCACATATAAAGAAATCTTATAGTTTTTTTCTTTCTTTCCTTCAGAAAGAGTGAAAATAATTCATAGTTTTTTTTAAAGAAACATAATAAAGGAAAACTTCACTTATGTAGGCTATATAAAACAAATACAAGTATGTATTTTATAGTTTGATTTGGATATCAAATTTCACTGTAAATAGAGTGAGATTTATTATAGTAGCCATGTACACTTATTTAAAAATGAGGTTCCAGGAAATCCAGATTACATAATTCTGACTATGAAACATTTTGGTGCATTCTACCGTGAACCTGAACATATAGACACACACACACAAATGAGGGGTATGATGCTTACCATATTCTGGGAGGTTGAGGAAACTGAAGTTTTCATAGGTACTGTCAAAAGTATGAGTCAGGAATAGCAAGATGCAGTTCATATCATAAACTTAATAGATTCAGTGACATAGCATATTTTGAGACAAAAAGAATCGTTAATAGTCAACCCCTCATACCTCTTCTCCCCAAAGATAATACAATTCTTAAAATATCAGTAATAATAAGCAAACATTTGCTAAGGGAGTTCATGTACACTCGTGGCTGATTCATGTCGATGTATAGCAAAGCAAATACAGTATTGTAAAGCAAAACAAACTAAAAAATAAAAATCAATTAAAAAATAAAAAAGGAAAAAGGAAAAATTCAATTACACTGTTGACTAGTCTCATTAGCGATATTAGTTTTAGATGCTCTGCATTGCTAGTCTGAAAATTTGCTAATTTCTACTGCTATTACTATGTCCTGCCAGAGCCATCAAAATCACTACTGCTGTGAAGTTATTACTAAGTTCCAAATCCAAGCAAGTTGCTAATATCATAAGTTGCTAATATGCATGAAAGTAGAAAAAATTAATAAACCTTTGAAGAAATATGTGTGAGCACATGAACTTTTAGTGAGTGTTGACTACGAGACAAGCATCATGTTGAATATTCTTACATGCCACCAAGACTATCACATTTAATTCTTATACATTGTCTTTAACCTTATAATAACTCTCTCCCATTTTATAGATGAGTAAACTGAGATTCAGATCATTTAACAATCAATGTCATTCATCAGACATTTGATCCAATTCTTCTGATTTAAAACATAGCCTGTATATTCTTCATTTCCCTGTGACTAATTTAAGCTTGTTAGTTATTTTGGCGGAAATAACCGGTTTACCTTCACACAGTAAAGGCAATGGAAAAAAATTAATAGTGAGTTGATCACTTTCTTCTTGAAGTCTTTATACTAACAGTAATTCAGTTTCTATAAACAGTTTAGAAATTTTTTGGAAGTAGAAAATGTTACATATTTTTGTACCCAAGTAAAAATGTTGGCTTTATATGGCTTTTAGAAAAGGATTGATTGTGCTTGGGCCTGAAATACACTTAGGTTTTCCACTGTGCTTAATCTCCCCTGAAGTAGTATTAGGTTATGTTGCTGCTAAAATAAACAATTTTGCTGCTGCAAGCAGAATTTGTAAAAAATTTCTGTAGCTGACAAACATTTTTTTTCCTGAACTACCAACAGAAAAAGGAGAAATAGATGAGAAATAGTCCCTGTGATAAGGACTCAAAGGCAACTTCCACAGAGAAAATATCTTTAAAATTGCTACTCTCCTTTTTCACACAGTTAATGATTTAGAGAATTAAGAAGAAAAATAGGCATGGCATTTACTACATTCATTAAATTAATTAATCAGAGCTTTTTATGGCCAATTTAAATCAATCTTAATTCAAATGGGTGCTCATGTTATATATTTCTTCTCATTTTCCCCTAAATGTCTCTAAACTAGTGATTTTTTCAGAGACACTTGACAGACAATAAGCTGAGAAGAGAATCTTAGGAGCAAAAGGAATTAGATAGCTCTCAGAGTTAACAAAATACACAATATCATCCCAAATGATTTCCTGGTAAGTTAGGACTGGGGTGTAAACTCACCAATGGTATCATAATTATCCGGATAAAAGACAAAGTAACAGGAAGGTTTGGTCAGTGATGAAGAGTTAGAAAATGGAAAAACAACTATATTTTGAGTAGCTGCAGAGGGAGGAAGTGTCAGCTGCTAATCAGCTCAACAAGAGGTAGGTTCCCTCTATGCCCCTTCCTGGAGAGTTATCATAAATGGATGTTGAATATTGTCAAAAGCTTTTTCTGTATCTATTGAGATGATAATATGGTTCAATTTGTTACTGTGGTATATCACACTGATTTACAGATGCTGAAAAATCATTGCATCCCTGGGATAAATCCTTCTTGATCCTGGTAAATGATACTTTTAATTTATTGTTAGATTCAGTTTGCTAGTATATTGTTGAGGATTTCTGCCTTTGGGTTCACTAGTAATATTGGCTTATAATTTTTTTTTTTTTTTTGTAATATCTTTGCCTGATTTTGGTATCAAAGTATTATGGCCTCATAGAATGAGTTTCTCTGCATTTTTTTCAGATAGTTTCAAAAGGATAGTTGTTAACTCTTCTCTACATGTTTACTTTTTTTGTTGTTTTGTTGCTAAATCATGTCTGATTCTGCAAACTCATGGACTGTAGTCCACCAAGCTCTTCAGTCCATGGGATTTTCCAGGCAAGAATACTGGAATGTGTTGCCATTTCCTTCTCCAGGGGGGATCTTTCCAACCTAGAGACTGAAACTTCATATCCTGCATCGGCAGGCAGATTCTTTACCACATTTAATAGAATGCTTGTATGAAGCCATCTGGACCTGGACTTTTGTTTTGGGGGAGTTTTTCAATCACAGTTTCAATTTCAGTATTTGTGATACATTGTTCATAGTTTCTATTTCTTTCTGGTTCAGTCTTGGAAGATTATACTTTTCTAAGAATTTGTCCATTTCTTCCAGGTTGTCATCCAGGTTGGCATATAGTTGCTTGCAGTTGTGTCTAATGATCCTTTGTATTCCTCTGCTGTCAGTTACGGGGAAGGCAATGGCACCCCACTCCAGTACTCTTGCCTGGAAAATGCCATGGACGGAGGAGCCTGGAAGGCTGCAGTCCATGGGGTTGCTGAGGGTCGGACACGACTGAGCGACTTCACTTTCACTTTTCACTTTCATGCATTGGAGAAGGAAATGACAACTCACTCCAGTGTTCTTGCCTGGAGAATCCCGGGACGGGAGAGCCTGGTGGGCTGCCATCTATGGGGTCGCACAGTCGGACACGACTGAAGGGACTTAGCAGCAGCAGCAGCAGCAGCTGTCAGTTATATTTCTCCTTTTTCATTTCTAGTTGTACTGGTTTTTTTGTGTTTGTTTTTCTATTTAAAGAACTAGGTTTTAGTTTCATTGCTCTTTTTTTATTGTTTACTTGATCTCTTGTTTGTTTATGATTTTGATCATAAACAATCTCGATTGTTTATGATTTTGTTCCTTCTGCTAGCTTTAGGTTTTGTTTTTCCTTCTTTCTCTAGTGGCTTTAGGCATAATTTAAGTTTTTTGGATTTTCCTTGTTTCCGGAAGTAAGATGATATTGCTTTAAACTTCCCTTTTAGCGTTGCTTTTACTGAGTCCCATAGGTTTTGGATTGTCACTTTTTTGTTTTCATTTGTCTCTAGGTATTTTTTTATTCCTCTTTAATTTTACCAGTGATCCATTGGTTTAGTAACATATTGTTTAGCCTCCATGCATTTGTGCTTTTTATAGAATTTTTTTTTTTGTAGTTGATTTCTAATCTCATGCATTGTGGTCAGAGAAGATGCTTAATATGATTCCAATTTTCATATATTATCAAGAGTTGCTTTGATGTCCAGCATAACCTCTCCTGGAGAATGTTCCATGTATACTTGAGAAGAAGGTGTATTCTGCTCTTTTCAGATGGAATGTTCTATAAATTAAGTCCATCTGATCCAATGGATCATTTAAGACATGTTTCCTTGTTGATCTTCTATCTGGACAATCTGTCTAATGATGAAAGTCGGGTGTTAAAGTCCCCAACTATTATTGTGATACTGTCGGTTTCTTCTTTTGCCTTACATATTGAGGTACACCTTTGTTGGGTACATATGTATTTACAATTGTGATAAATTCTTCTTGGATTGACCTCTTGATCATTAGGTAGTGTTGTCTCTCTCTCTTGTTAACAGTCTTTATTTTAAAGTCTATTTTGTCTTATATGAGTATTGCTACCCGAGATTCTTTTGATTTCTATTTGCATGGTATATCTTTTTCCATCCTCTCACTTTCAATCTGTCCCTAGATCTGAAGTGGGTCTCTTGAAGACAACATATCCACGTCTTGTTTTGTATTCATTCAGCCAGTCTATGTCTTTTAGATTTAATCCATTCATATTTAAGGTAATTATCGATATGTATATTCTTATTGCCATCTTGTTAATTGTCTTCGATTTGTTTTTGTAGGTTGTTTTCCTTTCCTTCATATTTTATTCTCTTCTTGTGTGATTTGATGAGTACCATCAGTGTAGTTGGATTGCTTTTTCCTTTTTGTGTATCTACTGTAGATTTTGTTTGCAGTTACCATTAGGTTTTGATATAGCAGTCTTTTTTATACAAGATTGTTTTAAATTGTTGGTCTCTCAGAGGTATTTCCAATATCCTGCTTTTGTGCTCTTCTCTAATTGCTAATTTTGATAACATACTTGTGTATAGATGATTTTCTATATTTACTGTGTGTTTGCCTTTACCAGTGAGCTTTCCCATTCATAATTTTCTCATTTCTAGTTATGGACTTTTTAATTTATGTCTAGAGAAGTTCCTTTAGCATTAGTTGTAAAGCTGATTTGGTAATGCTGAATTCTCTTAGCTTTTGCTTGTCTAAAAATCTTTTGATTTTTTGTTGAATATGAATAAGAGCCTTGCTGAGTAGAATACTCTTGATTTCAGTTTTTCCCTTTCAGTACTTTAAATATATCATGCCACTCCCTTTGGGTCTTTAGAATTTCTGTTTAAAAATCCACTGATAACCTTTTGTGGATTTCCTTGTATGCTGTTACTTTTCCTTTGTTGCTTTCAATATTTTCTCTTTGTCTTTAATTTTTACCAGTTTAATGTTTCTCTGTGTGTTCTTCTTGGGTTTATCCTATATGAGACTCTCTATGCTTCCTGAACTTGAGTGACTGTTTCCCATTTTATGGAAGCTTTTGTCTATTAGCTCTTGAAATTCTTTCTCAGGCTCTTTCTCTCTTTTCCTTCTGGGATCCTATAATGCAAATGTTGGTACATTTAATGTTGTACCAGGAGTCTCTTAGACTGTCATCATTTCATTCTTTCTGTATTCTGTTCTGCAACAGTGATTTCTACTACTCTGCCTTCTAGCTCACCTATTTATTCTTCTCCCTCATTTATTCTGCTACTGATACCTTCTAGTGTATTTTTCATTTCAGTTATTCTATAATTCATCTGTTTGTTCTTCAAAGAGTCCAGTTCTTTATTAAACATTTCTTAGATTACCTTTACTATCATTTCTCTGATTTTTTTTTTTCAGGTATCTCCTCTTCCCTTAGTTGTTCTTTTGGGGTTTTACCTTGTTCTGTCAAATGGGATATATTAATATTTCTCTGTCATCTCATGTTGTCTAACTTTCTAAGTTTGTGATCACCTTTCTCCAGTTTGCAGGATTATAATTCTTCTTGGTGCTGGTGTCTACCCCTGGTGGGTGAGGTTGGTTCAGGGGATTGTGCAGGCTTCCTAGTGGGAGGGATGGGTGCTTGCCCACTGGTGGGTAGACCTGGGTCTTTTCCCTCTGGTGGGCAGGGTCATGGCAAGGGGTTGTTTATAGGAGGACTTTGCCTGTCTGCTGATAGCTTGTTCCCACCCTGTAGGTTGTTTGGCCTGAGGCATTACAACACTGAAGACTGCTGGATGGAGCCAAGTCTTGGTGCCAAAATGGGAACCCCTAGAAGATTGCATTCTGATGAATATCCCCTGGAGTGTCAGGGGTTGTTTATAGGAGGACTTTGCCTGTCTGCTGATAGCTTGTTCCCACCCTGTAGGTTGTTTGGCCTGAGGCATTACAACACTGAAGACTGCTGGATGGAGCCAAGTCTTGGTGCCAAAATGGGAACCCCTAGAAGATTGCATTCTGATGAATATCCCCTGGAGTGTCTGCTACTAATCTTCTTGCTCCAACTGTGAGCCACGGGGGACCTCCACTTCCCCAGGAGATCTTCTAAGATGTGCACGTAGGTCTGTTCCAGGTTTGAGTGGAGTGACTGCTTTGCTCTAGGTCTCAGTTCAGTTCAGTCGTTCAGTCATGTCCGACTCTTTGCGACCCCATGAATCGCAGCATGCCAGGCCTCCCTGTCCATCACCAACTCCCAGAGTTCACCCAGACTCACGTCCATTGAGTCTGTGATGCCATCCAGCCATCTCACCCTCAGTCAGCCCCTTCTCCTCCTGCCCCCAATCCCTCCCAGCATCAGGGTCTTTTCCAATGAGTCAACTCTTCTCAGGAGGTGGCCAAAGTACTGGAGCTTCAGTTTTAGCATAACTGCATCCAAAGAAATCCCAGTGTTGATCTCCTTCAGTCCAAGGGACTGATTGGATCTCCTTGCAGTCCAAGGGACTCTCAAGAGTCTTTTCCAACACCACACTTCAAAAGCATCAATTCTTCTGTGCTCAGCCTTCTTCACAGTCCAACTCTCACATGCATACATGACCACAGGAAAAACCATAGCCTTGACTAGACAGATCTTAGTCGGCAAGATAATGTCTCTGCTTTTGAATATACTATCTAGGTTGGTCATAACTTTTCTTCCAAGGAGTAAGTGTCTTTTAATTTCATGGCTGCAGTCACCATCTGCAGTGATTTTGGAGCCCCCAAAAATAAAGTCTGACACTGTTTCTACTGTTTTCCCATCTATTTCCCATGGAGTGATGGGGCCAGATGCCATGATCTTGGTTTTCTGAATGTTGAGCTTTAAGCCAACATTTNTTATTGCCAAAGGTGCTATTTTTAAAAAGCTTACTCTGCAAAGGTGTGGGTGAGTTTTAGCAGAACCACAGGCAATCATAAAGTTATTCAGAAATAGTAGCAATAAAACTGACACCATTCCTAGGCTTAAGGGGACCAGGGGAGGGAGCTTCTGCTAGAATCAGGAAGAAGAGAATGTTGGAGAGAGAACATCTAGAGAAGAGAAATGACCTTGATCAAAAGACATAGGCAGCCTGAGGCAACCCCACAGAGAGAGTGAACCAGGGAAATAAACTGACCTCTGACCTCATCATCTTTTCTCTGTGCACTTTCATGCTGGGGCTCCCCATGGACTGAATCTAACAGAACCACAGAGACAGGGACCTTTTGATGCAGCCCCTATAAGGCAGCTTCCCCTGCCCAGGGCACAGAGCAGGTGAGAAAGGGTGGAGAGCAGATAGAAGGGACAAATATAAGCCACCAGGCACACCTGTCTAGCAAATCTGTATGTGTGTGTGTGTATGTGTGTGTGTGAGTGTGCATACACATGCGCTCAGTCATGTCTGACTCTTTGTGACCCCATAGACTGTAGCCCACTAGGTTTCTCTGCCCATGGAATTTCCCAGGCAAGAATACTGAAGTGAGTTGCCATTCCCTTCCCCAGGGGATCTTCCCAACCCAGAGATCAAACCCAAGTCGCCTGTGACTCATCTCCCGAGTCTTGTCTCCTGCATTGGCAGGTGGATTCTTTACCACTGTGCCACCCATTTAGCAAATAGAACTTGCTATTCTGTAATGTGGAACTAGTCAAATGAAATTTCATGTTTTCTTAAAGGAGAAATTCCCAAGAAAGGCTCTCTTCCAGTTTTCCTATAATTCACTCTACCTCTTATTTTTAAACTAGCCTAACCTGCTAGCTCAATGGTTCTCAATTTTTTTTTTTTCCTGTGAGCATCAGCACCACCTGCAGGGCTTGTTAAAACACAGACCACTGGGTCCCACAACCAAAGGCCCAGTTTTTGATTGAGTAGACCTGATGTGTGCCCTCCATCCTAAGGGAGACCAGTCCTGGGTGTTCGTTGGAAGGACTGATGCTGAGGCTGAAACTCCAATACTTTGGCCACCTCATGCAAAGAGTTGACTCGTTGGAAAAGACTCTGATGCTGGGAAGGATTGGGGGCAGGAGGAGAAGGGGACAACAGAGAATGAGATGGTGGGATGGCATCACTGACTCGATGCACAAGAGTTTGGGTGAAATCCAGGAGTTGGTGATTGACAGGGAGGCCTGGCGTGCTGCGATTCATAGGGTCGGATAGAGTTGGACACGACTGAGCAACTGAACTGAACAGAACTGAATCGATATGTGCCCGAGAATTTACATGTTTACAAGTCCCAGGAGATCCCTTTGCTGACAGAACCTCTCCACTGGCCATGATAAAAGCCAGCCTCCAGTACTTGTGTTTTCAGAGGAAATAACTGAGACTCCTGTTTAGCCCTTCACCACTGACTGCCTGTCCATCTGTTGCCCACCTTACCTGCTGCTCTCTCCACCTCTTTCCCCAACATACACAGAATTTCAATCTTTTCTTTGTTTTTGCCTGAGATGGTTGTGAATTCATAGCTTTTTTCATATATATATATATATATATATATATATATATATACACACGTATAAGGGATAGTATATGTATAAGGAATAGCAAACTACAGCTTTTTTTTTGTCACTTACTGTGTTGTGATGCTCTGGAATTTTTGCTTCAAGACAATGTTCTCTTGAGGGTATTATAAGCTAAGATGGTTAATCATACTTCAAGAGGTAGAAAAAAATATCTGGAGAGTGGATAGTGGGCCAAGCCAGGCACTGTCTTGTGCCATGGTTTGAGAAGGAGGTGGGGTTTGCCAACTCAAACACTGAGCTCTTGGCACCTTCATCTAGGCTGGCTCGTTTCAGTAACAACCTGAAGGCTGCCTGCCAGGGAGTCAATCTCTCAATAACTTGGCATTGCACAATATATTTTCTTTAAATAATCTCGTTAATGAGTTACACTTGTTAGAGAATATGGCCAGTACAATTTCCTGAATTTATAGAGATTTACTTTGTGACTAAAATGTTATCAACTTTAGAAATATCTTCTGGATGATAGAAAAGAACTAGTTTTCTTTTTGCAAGACAGAAAGTTCAATATGAATTCATGGCTTTAATGAGCTCTCTGACTTTAATTCTTGCTTCCTGCTCTTTCTAGACTAGACACTGACCAGCCTCTTGACCCTTTCCCTTCCTTTGGACCATCACCCCCCTATACCATTTCTGGTTTAATGCCCTCAAGGCTCTGCATCTCCTATTCTTTCATTTAATAACCCCTTGCTCCTGGTTCTCAGGTGGATTTCAGTTCCCAGACTTTCAGAACCTATTCTTGCTCATTCTCTCCCACAGGGTCTACGCAAGGCACCTTTCCACCTCTGGGATGGGTAGTTGAGGACAACTGAACAGTTTGGACCCCAGCCAACGAATATGGTCACAACCCTAGTGCCCAGAAAGAGAAGATAAAAATGTATGCTACAAATAGTACAGATTGAACGGACTTCCCCTCCCCTCTCAGAGAAACATCTATTTCTGTTTTATTGACTATGCCAAAGCCTTTGACTGTGTGGATCACAATAAACTATGGAAAATTCTGAAAGAGATGGGAATACCAGACCACCTGACCTGCCTATTGAGAAATCTGTATGCAGGTAAGGAAGTAACAGTTAGAACTGGATGTGGAACAACAGGCTGGTTCCAAATAAGAAAAGGAATACGTCAAGGCTGTATACTGTCACTCTGCTTATTTAACTTGTATACAGAGTACATCATGAGAAATGCTGGGCTGGAAGAAACACAAGCTGGAATCAAGATTGCCGGGAGAAATATTAATAACCTCAGATAAGCAGATGACACCACCCTTATGGCAGAAAGTGAAGAAGAACTTAAAGAGCCTCTTGATGAAAGTGAAAGAGGGGAGTGAAAAAGTTGTCTTAAAGCTCAACATTCAGAAAACTAAGATCATGGCATCCAGCCCCATTACTTCATGGCAAATAGATGGAGAAACAGTGGAAACAGTGGCTGACTTTTTTTTCTGGGCTCCAAAATCACTGCAGATGGTGACTGTCACCATGAAATTGAAAAATGCTTATTCCTTGGAAGGAAAGTTATGACCAACAGAGACAGCATATTAAAAAGTAGAAACACTACTTTGCCAACTTTGTTGGTCCATCTAGTCAAGGCTATGGTTTTTCCAGTAGTCATGTGTGACTGTGAGAGTTGGACTATAAAGAAAGCTGAGCCCCAAAGAATTGATGCTTTTGAACTATGGTGTTGGAGTAAATTCTTGGGAGTCCCTTTGACTGCAAGGAGATCCAACCAGTCCATCCTAAAGGAGATCAGTCCTGATATTCATTGGAAGGACTGATGCTGAAGCTGAAACTCCAATACTTTGGCCACCTGATGTGAAGAACTGACTCATTTGAAAAGGCCCGGATGCTGGGAAAGGTTGAAGGCAGGAGAAGGGGATGACAGAGGATGAGATGGTTGGATGGCATCACCGGCTCAATGGACATGAGTTTGGGTAAGCTCCGGGAGTTGGTGATGGACAGGGAGGCCTGGCGTGCTGCAGTCCATGGCATTGCAGAGAGTCAGACATGACTGAGCGACTGAATAGAACTGAAGCACCCTGGGTGCTTTACCCTGTAGGTAGTTTTTATTTGCTTGCTTGCCTACTCTTTTAGGTAGATTAAGCTGGCATCAGTATGCAGGATGGATGGGAAAACTGAAGAGGCCAAAGGCTCATTAGAGTTTTAGAAAAAAGAATTATGTTCCAGCTATTCATAGAACATTTACTATACTACACTATTAGTTTGTGTGATGACATGCTTGTTGGAATTAGGGTAACACAGGGTGGGAAGGTCATTATTTCATGTCCTAAGAAGATTAAGTTTCCACTGCATAGAGCGTTTAGGCTATGTATTTAGGCTACTTATCAATCTGGTGAATGGCTTGTGCTGGGGAGACGAAGGTCTCATAATGGTGAGCAGTTTTAAGGCATCTGTTTTGCTTTCCTTCTCATGGCTCTGCTCCAGTGTATACCCTTCCTTTTAATCTTACCCACACCAAGTTTGGCCGTAGCTGTCCTGGACATGATGACAAAATCCATTTATTTTCTTTTAATTTTCTGATGTACACCATTCTGCTTAAATCTTGCTGTTAAGCTTGCATATTTCAAAGTAATGAAGGCATCCCTGGTGATGTGGAGATTAGTTCTGAAAATGGAGTGTGGATTTCAGCATCTTTTCCTCATTGCCATAATTACAGCCTCCTGGAAAAGAAAACGTGCCCTGAAATTTCTGTTTTAGCTCATAGATCTCTAGCATAATAATTTCTGAAATTTTAACATATGGGGCTTCCCAAGTGATGCTGTGGTAATCTGCCTGCAAATGCAGGAGATACAAGAGGTGTGGGTTCAATCCTTGGGTCAGGAAGATTCCCTGGAGGAGGAGATGGAAACCCATTCCTATATTCTTGCCTGAAAATTTGATGGGCAAGGGAGCCTGGTGGATTAGAGTCCTGGGGCCATAAAGAATCAACACGACTGAGCCCTGTGTGCCTGCATGCTCAGTTGGATCTGACTCTGTGACACCCATGGACTAAAGCCTGCAAGGATCCTCTGTCCATGGAGTTATCCAGGCAAGAAACCTGGAGCAGGTTGCTGTTTCCTCCTCCAGGAGATCTTCCTGACCCAGGGGTCAAACTTGCATCTCCTGCATTGGCAGACAGATTCACTACCACTGTGCCACCTGGGAAGCCATGTATGACATGTTAATATATAATTATATATCATATAAGGCTTCTAAGATGGCTCAGTGGTAAAGAATCCATCTGTCTATGCAGGAGATCCAGGTTCAATTCCTGGGTCGAGGAGACATCCTGGAGAAGGAAACAGCAACCCATGCTAGCATTCTTACCTGGGAAATCCCATGGACAAAGGAGCCTAGAAGACTACAGTCCTTGTGATTGTGAGTTGGGCATGGCATAGCGACTAAACCACCACCACCATATGTCATA
The DNA here is from genome assembly GCA_006408695.1 of Aepyceros melampus. NCBI lineage: Eukaryota > Metazoa > Chordata > Mammalia > Artiodactyla > Bovidae > Aepyceros > Aepyceros melampus. The sequence goes on from SJXQ01012191.1 coordinate 335,967, forward strand.
TATAATATATTAGTCTTTGAATATATAAACATATATTTACACATGTAATACATTAAGTGTATATACACAAACATCATATAGACAGTGCCATTCAAATCCCTATTAGATTGAAAGAGTGCCCAAGAGACTAGACATGGACATCACCAGATGGTCAACACCGAAATCAGGTTGATTATATTCTTTGTAGCCAAAGACCAAAAAGCTACATACAGTCAGCAAAAACAAGACCTGGAGCTGACTGTGGCTCAGATTATCAACCCCTTATTGCAAAATTCAGGCTCACATTGAACAAAATAGGAAAAACCAGGAGGTCATTCAGTTATGACTTAAACCCCTTTTGATTATATAGCGAAGGTGACGAATAGATTCAAGGGATAGATTTGGTAGACAGAGTATCTGAAAAACTACGGACAGAGGTTAGTAACATTGTACAGGAGGTGGTGACCAAGATCATTCCTGAGAAAAAGAAATGCAAGAAGGCAGAGTAGATGTCTGAGGAGGCCTAACAAATAGCTGAGAAAAGAAGAGAAGTGAAAGGCAGAGGAGAAAGGGAAAGATATACCTATCCGAATGCAGAAGTTCCAGAGAATAGGAAGGAGAGATAAAGACTTCTTAAGTGAACAGTACAAAGAAGCAGAGGAAAACAATAGGATGGGAAAGACTAGAGATCTCTTCAAGAAAACTGGAGATACAAAGGGAATATTTCATGCAAAGATCAGCACAATAAAGAACAGAAATGGCAAGGACCTAACAGAAGCAGAAGAGATAAAGAAAAAGTGGCTGGAATACACAGAAGAACTGTACAAAATGGTCTTAATGACCTGGATAACCACAGTTGTGGGATCACTCACTCAGAACCAGATATCCTGGAGCATAAAGTCAAGAGGAACTTCAGAATCATTACTATGAATAAAGCTAGTGAAAGTGATGGAATTCTAGCTGAGCTATTTAAAGTCCTAAAGGACAATGCTGTTAAAGTGCTGCACTCAATATGCCAGCAAATTTGAAAAACTCAATAGTGGCTCCAGGACTGGAAAAGGTCAGTTTTTATTCCAGTCCCAAAGAAAACCAATGTCAAAGAATGCTCAAACTACCATACACTTGCACTCATTTTACATGATAGCAAGATTATGCTCAAAATCCTTTAAGCTATACTTCAGCAGTATGTGAACCAGGAACTTCTAGATATTCAAGCTGGATTTAGAAAAGGCAGAGGAACAGGAGATCAAACTGCCAATATCTGCTGGATCATAGAAGAACCAAGGGAATTCAAAAAAAAAAAAAAAAAACACATCTACTTACGCTTCATTGACTACACTAAAGCCTTTGACTGTGTGGATCACAACAAACTGGAAAATTCTTTAAGAAATGAGAATACCAGACCACTTTACCTGTCTCTGATAAACCTGTATAGAGGACAAGAAACAACAGTTAGAATCAGACATGGAACAATGGACTGGTTCAAAATTGGGAAAGGAGTATGTCAAGGCTGTATATTGTCACTCTGATTATTTAACTTATATGTAGAGTATATCATGAGAAGTACTGGGCTTAATGAATCACAAGTTGGAATCAAGATTGCCAGGAAATATATCAACAACCTCAGATATGCAGATGATAGCACTTCAGTGGCAGAAAGTGGAGAGGAATTCAAGAACTTCTTGATGAAGTTGAAAGAGGAGAGTGAAAAAGCTGGCTTAAAACTCAACATTCAAAAAACTAAGGTTATGGCATACAGTCCCATTACTTTAAGACAAATAGATGGGGGAAAAGTGCAAATAGTGAGATATTTATTTTTTGTGCTCTAAAATCATTATGGATGGGGGCTGCAGCCATGAAATTAAAAGTCACTTGCTCTTTGGAAGTAAAGCTATGATAAACCTATACAGCACATTAAAAAGCAGAGACATCAATTTGCCATCAAAGGCTCATATAGTCATAGCTATGGCTTTTCAAGTAGTCACATATGGATGTCAGAGTTGGACCATAAAGAAGGCTGAATGCCAAAGAATTGACGCTTCTGAACTGTGGTGCTGGAGAACATTCTCAAGAGTCCCTTGGACAGCAGTGAGATCAAACCATTCAATCCTAAAGGAAAGCCACTCTGAATATTCACTGGAAGGACTGAACCGGAGCTGAAGCTCCAACACTTTGGCCACCTGTTTCCCAGAGCTGACTCACTGGAAAAGACCCTGATGCTGGAAAGATTGAGGGCAGGAGGAGAAATGGGTGGCAGAGGATGAGATGGCTGGATGGCATCACCAATTCAATGGACATGAGTTTGAGCAAACTCTGGGAGATAGCAAAGGATAGGAAAGCTTGGTGTTCTGCAGTTCATGTGGTTGCAAGAGTTGGACATGACTTAGAGACTGAATAGCCACAAAAACTTTAATTGAGCATCACTGTTGATTTTGCTTTTTTTACCTTCCATATTCTTGGGCATAAGGCGTTCCTATTATTGAGAGAATTCCAACTAAGGGCTTCCAACAAGAATTGTGGAAAGATGATGATGCCATCATAGACTGCAGGATGGAAGTTGTTCTATCCCATGTCTTGTCTTGGTTTAGATATGGTAGACCACAGCATGACTTAGTCTCTCAGCTGGAAGTGTCAGCTAGAGAATTCATGGAGGGTAGTGGAATTTCCTCACTCTTAATGAAAGTTAGAAACTCAGCAAAACCAGTATCAACCTTTATTTCACACAAGCCTCAAAGAAAGGTTCTGCATCGTGGTCTTCCTGATATGTCTCACCCACTGACACCCTCAATCTCTTAGTAGTGCTTAATATCAGACAATCAAATGTTTGGCCATACTGGAAAATCCACTATAGTCAACTGATCTCTGGCTCATTACAAGTTCTTCTACTTCTCTCCATTTCAATGAAATAGCAAAAGAATAAACTTCTTTTCAAACTTCTCTTTCAGGGTGTCATAAATCTTTTGACGTTATCTTCCCCAATGAGATGACATGGCTGTTTTGAATAAAACTCATTTGAAACTAATTTGAAAAAGTTTCACAGTTGATTTAAGAAGATATAGTGTTTGGAGTAAAACTGCTTGTGAAGATAAATGCTAATTCTGAATAATAAGAGGAGAAACATATTACAGCTTTAAAAATGAGAGATGAGAGTAAGAAGTGAGAAGAGAGTGAAAAATGACAGGAATTACTAAACACTAATAAAGTCATCTGGAAGTGCATAAATACGGTTTTCTTCTTTCCCTGTAGAAAAGATTATAGGTTATAGATTTCTTAAATAGTCAATCTTCTCTTAGTGTTAACATATCAAGATGTTATTAAAAGAAAGATTGCAGCATTTTTTAGATGCCTCTTTGTTCTCAGATCCATATTTGTCTTTCTCCTACTCCTCTGTTGTCTCAAATAACTACATTGCCCAGGCTCCCATGTCTTTCTGATTTCTAGTTAGTTAAGTCAATAAGAGGTACTAGCAAAAGACTACACAGTAGAAGAGATGAATCCAGAAAATGTCTTCTCCTTCTGAGATTATAGGTTATAGATTTCTTAAATAGTCAATCTTCTCTTAGTGTTAACATATCAAGATGTTATTAAAAGAAAGATTGCAGCATTTTTTAGATGCCTCTTTGTTCTCAGATCCATATTTGTCTTTCTCCTACTCCTCTGTTGTCTCAAATAACTACATTGCCCAGGCTCCCATGTCTTTCTGATTTCTAGTTAGTTAAGTCAATAAGAGGTACTAGCAAAAGACTACACAGTAGAAGAGATGAATCCAGAAAATGTCTTCTCCTTCTGTCACTGGTGGCATTTCCTGTACGATCTGCATCACCTTCAGGTTTCCAGCTTTCCACCAGTTCGTCCCTTCCTTGGTAGCCCCAGGTTCCTCCAGATTGCTCACTATCATTCTAGCTTCTTTGGGATGGTTACTCCTAAGCCTGCTAATGCCATCCCTTGATGCTCCAAACACTTGGAGTGGCAGCAGATTCTAGCTCTTTCTTGTCTGGTTTCTTAGCTTTTCCCATCACTTGTGTAACCAATTCTTGATATTAAATTTTTCTACTTGAACTGTCTCAAGAAATTTCAGTTATCCTGATTTCTATAGTGATTTCTCTCCACTGATTTTTAAAATAATTTTTTTCTTTTAGAACAGTTATAGAATTACAGAAAATTTGTGAAGCTAGTACAGAGAGACACCATATACTCTGTACCTAATTTCCCATATCATTAACATCTTACATTAGTATGGTACATTTGTGACAATTAAAAGCCAATAAACATATTATTATTGACAAAAGTCTACACTTTATCCAAATATCCTTAATTTTTACTAGATATCTTTTCCTGCTACAGGATTCCATCCAGGAAACATTCACTAGTCTTCTGAGACCCTCTTGGGTATGACAGTTTCTTAAACTTTGCTTGTTTTGGATAATCTTGACAGTTTTGGTAAACACAGGTTGGGTATTTTGCAGAACTGTACTTCCATTGGGATTTAACTGTTTTTGTTTTTGTTTTTCTCATGATTAGATTGAGTTTGGGAGAGGAAGACTGCAAAGGTAAAATGCCATTTTCATGATCTCATATCAAGGGTCTATACTATCAACACGGATGATCTCTGTTGCTGTTGACTTTGGCCACCTGGCGGAGGTGTTCATTAGATTTCTCCATTGTAAAGTTCTCCTCCCCAATTCTTTTTTTCACATTGTATTTTTTTGAAGGAATTTGTTACTATGTGTAGCTCACACTGAAGGAATGTGGGTGCTCTGTTGATTTTAAAGCTTATATCTTATAATTCCGCAGGTTAAAGGTTGTTGTTCAGTCATTAATTCGTGTCTGGCTCTTTACAACCCCATGGACTGCAGCCCACCAAGCTTCCCTGTCCTTCAGTATCTCCCAGGGTTTGCTCAAACTCAAGTCTATTGAGTCAGTGATGCCATCCAACCATCTCTTTCTCTACCGGCTCCTCCGCCTCCTGCCCTCAATCTTTCTCAGCATCAGGGTCTTTTCCAATAAAGATAGTGCTACTTTATTGTGCCACAGATTGACTGTTCTCAGTCTACTCTAGAGAATTATTTTTCCCTATCTTGACAGGTAATGATTTTCCTAATTTAATGTAAATAAATTGTAGTCTGTCTATGAATTAAACCACAATACCTTTGCACTAAAATGTATTACTGCTTTCTCTAATTCAAGTTAAAAAATCCTATATCAGTCAAAGCTCTCTTATCCTATTCCTGTAAATTAGAAATAGGCATCATACTCTACAGTTTGAAGTGAGATTTCAGAGCCCTGCAGTTTTTAAAGCCTCAAAGATTTCCTTTCCCTGGAGGAACCTGGAAGAACAATTAGGTATTCATTTGGTAGAACTGTCTCATTATCTTCAGATATGTAGGTGATTAAAAAAAAAAACCTCAGCAGCATAAGAATAAGAGGCTCAGATGAAACTGTTGTGTCAGATCCATTGATCACACAATTAGCAATAAGGGCTAAGTTCTTAGCTGTTTTGCTGTTAGAAAAACAAAAAGTGGAACTACAGCCTGATATTATGCAATTTAGTCTTCTATAATTAGGGGAAGTGGTGGCATGGTCTTTAGCTTCCTTAAACAAGACAGTCAGTTAAAGCAAGCATAGTATAGTTCTGTCACAGTGAGCATCCTCCTCATTTATCCCTAATGAGTAGCAAAAATTTCACAGATTGGCACTTGTCCATGGACCACACGGACTGTGGTAGCACTGATTTAGGGGATAATACATCATGTTTTAGTAGTTGTCCATATTTCAGTGTTGTCCGTGGAATATTAACTGAGACAGAGCTGTATGACTTCAGTTATTTCAAAAATCTGCTAAAAACACTTCCTTGCTATTATTCTAGGCATTTTTAAAAAAAATCTAAAATCAAGAAATATAATCTGAGAGAAGAGAAAAGGACAGAACAATTCTGGAAGCAGGCAAGGAATTAGATTCTGAAGTTAGGAAATCACACCTACCTAACCTTGGAAAGTCTAAAATGGAAGAAAGGATTTCATTGGGGATGCAAAACATTTTTATTTTTGCAAAACAAAAATAAATTATACAAATTCCTCTCTTTCCCTCATCTCTAATAGGCATTATATTCAGTTCCCTAAGTTGTTCTTTGTCTGGTTTCTCCATTCTCATTGCCTCTCATAAGTGCAAGACACTTGTTTCCCCTGTACAATCATTCATAGTCTCTTATTTTTTTCCTGCTCATATTTTGGGTACAATTTATTTCCTTGAACACTTCTAAGACATATTTCATATCAAGTCTCCAATAATTCCAATATCAGATGTGCTGGAGGATTGAATTATTTGAAAGTTGGATTTGTATGTATATGGATAGACTGATGGATATTGCCGCAATAGTCTATTGAAATTCAGTGTTGAGATGTAGATTATTGTCTGGTTTAGCATAATATTTTGCTGTCTCCAAAGAAAGTGATTTCTTTTTTTTTTCATAAGAGACAGGCCCCATGACTGGACGACTGTGTCTTTGCTTTTGGTAATAATAATACAATCATCCAGTAGTAGAAACATCCATCTGAAAAGTCTAATACTTTGAGATGTGATCAGTGGATCTCTTTCTTAGACAGAAATATTTAAACTGTTTCTTCTCCAAATAGAGATTATTTACAAATATCTAAGCCTTTAGAACTTTTGAGAACTTATTTGTTACTGAGCATAAAAGAATATAAAGATTTACCAACTAATCTATTTTCCTGTTCTATGTAGTTGAGACAGCCCAGTATGTTATTTCTCAATAATTTAGTACTTATATTTCACAGAGAATGTCAAAATAATGAGTACATCGAATAAATGATAAAACCTTCAAATTTAAGACACAGAGTACAATATTTTTTATTTAAAAGGCATTAATGGATAATTTGGAATGGGACCAAGATTTTAATAAAATATTTGATTTATTACCATATCAAGCAGGATTTTACTAAATGAATTTATTGTCAGGAGGCGCCCTCTACAGACTCTATGGAAAAAACTTCTCTAAAGAACACATTAAAATTAATGTGGTTGATTAATCTGGTTCAGTTCAGTTCAGTCACTCAGTCATGTCCGACTCTTTGCTACCATATGAACCGCAGCATGCCAGGCCTCCCTGTCCATCATAAATCCCAGAGTTTACCCAAACTCATGTTAGTTGAGTCAGTGATGTCATCAAAAAACATCTCATCCTCTGTCATCCCCTTGTCCTTCTGCCCTCAAATCTTTCCCAGCATCAGGGTCTTTTCAAATGAGTCTTCTTTTCACATCAGGTGGTCAAAATTTGAAGTTTCAGCCTCAGCATCAGTTCTTCCAATGAACACCCAGGACTGATCTCCTTTAGGATGGACTAGTTGGATATCCTTGCAGTCCAAGGGACTCTCAAAAGTCTTCTCTAACACCACAGTTCAAAAGCACTAATTCTTCGGTGCTCAGCTTTCTTTATAGTCTAACTCTCACATCCATACATGACTACTGGAAAAACGATAGCCTTGACTAGACGGACCTTTGTTGACAAAGTAATGTTTCTGCTTTTTAATATGTTGTCTAAGTTGGTCATAACTTTCCTTCCAAGGGCCAAGTGTCTTTTAATTTCATGGCTGCAATCACCATCTGCAGTGATTTGGGGCCTCTAAAAATAACATCAGCCACTGTTTCCACTGTTTCTCCATCTATTTGCCATGAAGTGATGGGACCAGATGCCATAAACTTAGTTTTCTGAATGCTGACCTTTAAGTCGACTTTTTCACTCTCCTCTTTCACTTTCATCAAGAGGCTCTTTAGTTCTTCTTCGCTTTCTGCCATAAGGGTGGTGTCATCTGCATATCTGAAGTTATTGATATTTCTCCTGGCAATCTTGATTCCTTGTGCTTCTTCCAGCCCAGCGTTTCTCATGATGTACTCTGCATAGAAGTTAAAGAAGCAGGGTGACAATATACAGCCTTGACGTACTCCTTTTCCTATTTGGAACCAGTCTGTTGTTTCATGTCCAGTTCTAACTGTTGCTTCCTGACCTGCATATAGGTTTCTCAAGAGGCAGATCAGGTGGTCTGGTATTCCCATCTCTTTCAGAATTTTCTACAGTTTATTGTGAACCACACAGTCAAAGACTTTGGCATAACCAGTAAAGCAGAAATAGATGTTTTTCTGGAACTCTCTTGCTTTTACGATCATCCAGAGGATGTTGGCAATTTGATCTCTGGTTTCTCTGCCTTTTCCAAAACAGCTTGAACATGTGGAAGTTCATGGTTCATGTATTGCTGAAACCTGGCTTGGAGAATTTTGAGCATTACTTTACTAGCTAGCGTGTGAGATGAGTGTAATTGTACAGTAGTTTGAATATTCTTTGGCATTGCCTTTCTTTGGGTTTGGAATGAAAACTGACCTTTCCCAGTCCTCTGGCCACTGCTGAGTTTTCCAAATTTGCTGACACATTGAGTGCAGTACTTTCACAGCCTCATCTTTCAGGATTTGAAATAGCACGACTAGAATTCCATCGCCTCCACTAGCTTTGTTTGTAGTGATGCTTTCTAAGGCCCACTTGACTTCGCATTTCAGGATGTCTGGCTCTAGGTGAGTGATCACACCATCATGATTATCTGTGTCTTAAAGATATTTTTGTACAGTTCTTCTGTGTATTCGTGCCACCTTTCTTAATATCTTCTACTTCTGTTAGGTCCAGACCATTTCTGTCCTTTATTGAGCCCATCTTTGCCTGAAATATTCCCTTCGTATCTCTGATTTTCTTGAAGAGATCTCTATTCTTTCCCATTCTACTGTTTTCTTCTATTTCTTTGCATTGGTCGCTGAGGAAGCCTTTCTTATCTCTCTCCTTGCAATTCTTTGGAATTCTGCATTCAAATGGATACCTCTTTCCTTTTCTCCTTTGCTTTTCACTTGTCTTCTTTTCACAGCTATTTGTAAGGCCTCCTCAGACAGCCATTTTGCTTTTTTGCATTTGTTTCTCTTGGGGATGGTCTTGATTCCTGTCCCTTATACAATGTCATGAATCTCCATCCATAGTTCATCAGGCACTCTATCAGATCTAGTCCCTTAAGTTTATTTCTCATTTCCACTGTATAATCATTAGGAATTTGATTTAGGTCATACCTGAATGGTCTAGTGGTTTTCCCTAGTTTCTTCAATTTAAGTCTGAATTTGGCAGTAAGGAGTCATGATCTGAGCCACAGTCAGCTCCTGGTCTTGTTTTTGTTGACTGTATAGAGCTTCTCCATCTTTGGCTGCAAAGAATATAATCAATCTGATTTTGGTGTTGACCATCTGGTGATGTCCATGTGTAGTCTTCTCCTGTGTTGTTGGAAGATGGTGTTTGCTATGACCAGTGCATTCTTTTTGCAAAACTCTATTAGCCTTTGCTCTGCTTCATTCTGTACTCCAAGGCCAAATTTGCCTGTTACTCCAGGTGTTTCTTGACTTCCTACTTTTGTATTCCAGTCCTCTATAATGAAAAGGACATCTTTTTTGGGTGTCAGTTCTAAAAGGTCTTGTAGATCTTCATAGACCCATTCAACTTCAGCTTCTTCAGTGTTACTGGTTGGGGCATAGACTTGGATTACCATGATATTGAATGGCTTGCCTTGGGAATGAACAGAGATCATTCAGTTGTTTTTGAGATTGCATCCAAGTACTGCATTTCGGACTCTTTTGTTGATATGATGGCTACTCCATTTCTTCTAAGGGATTCCTGTCCATAGTAGTATATAATTGCATTAAAATTTCTTACATTTTGGAGGGGTTTTCAAGATGGCGGAGGAATAGGACGGAGAGACCACTTTCTCCCACACAAATTCATCAAAAGAACATCTCAACGCTGGGTAAATTCTACAGGGCAGCTTCTGAATGTGAGCAGAGGACATAAGGCATCCAGAAAAGCAGAACATTGTCTTCAAAAAGAGGTAGGAAAAACACAGAAGACGAAAAGGGAAACAAAGGACGTGGGGAGGGAGCTCCGTCCCGGGAAGGGAGTCCTGTCCCGGGAAAAGTTTTAAAGGGAGAGAAGTTTCCAAACCCCGGGAAGCACTCTCACTGCCGAATCTGTGGCGAGTCTTGGAGGCACATGGCAGGGAGGAAAAATGAAAAAGCCGCTTCAGTTGCGTCCAACTCTGTGTGACCCTATGGACTGCAGGCTACCAGGCTCCTCTGTCCATAGGATTCTCCAGGCAAGAATACTGGAGTGGGTTACCATGCCCTTCTCCAGGGGGATCTTCAGGACCCAATTGTTTTTTTAAGTCTTTTTAAATGTTCAATTTCTTCATTTGCATATTTTAGGAACTCTTCACTGGTATGACAAGTAACATAATTAAAAATAAATTTCATCTTCTTTAATTATAAAAATATTATCATAGCACATATAATCAATGTCTTTTTAAATGATATAAACCTTAAGTCTGTGATGAATTTGATCTTTGGTGATTAGTAGGAAAATACTTTGAGAATGCAAAAGTTTAGAAATAAAACTTACTTTGAAAGAAACTCAGATCTGTTAACTATCTTATGTTTTTTTCTATTATGTAACTGACTCAAATATCTCTAGTTTCAATATACTTTAAAAGAGGAAAATAGGGATATATTTATCAGCAGCTGTCTGGTAGACTACTATGAAGACAAAAGGAATGCTGTTTACACTGTAATGACAACCATTTCATCTAAATGAAAGTAGCCTAAATTCTACTTCTCTTAGAGCTGAGTGGTGAAGAACATTACTCACTGTTAAGTGTAGAACTTTTTTCTCTTAGATCTTAAGAAAAGGGAGACTTACTCTTAGCAGGGAAAAAGAGAGAGAAAGTGAAACTTGTGGCTAATACCATATGATTAAAATCCATCATGATCAATCAGGATATTAATAGCTAATGTTTGAATTCTCTAATGTATAAGACATTGCTACAAGGAAACAGCAACCCACTACAGTGTTCTTGCCTGGAGAATCCCAGGGACGGGGGAGCCTGGTGGGCTACCATCTGTGGGGTCGCATAGAGTCAGACACGACTGAAGCGACTTATCAGCAGCAGCAGCAGCAACACTTATATGTCCTAACTAATTTAATGGTCACAAAAATCTTAAGAAAGGGAAGAAAAACCAGAAGCAAAACAAAAAGACAATCTACACAATGGGGGGAAATATTCACAAATGATGCAACTGACAAGGGATTAGTCTTCAAAAATTTATAAACAGCTCATGTTGCTCAACATCCAAAAAATAAACAACCCAATCAAAAAAGAGGCAGACGACCTAAATAGACATTTCTCTCAAAGATGACATACATTCGGCCAAGATGCATATAAAAAGACACTCTACTTCACTAATTATTAGAAAAATGCAAATCAAAAGTACAGTGAGATATCACTTCACACCAGTCAGAGTGGATATCAAAAAGTCTAAAAACAACAAGTGCCTGAGGATATATAGAGAAAGGAACCCTCCTACACTATTGGTGGGAATGTAAAATGGTACAATCATTATGGAGAAGAGAATGAAGTTTTCTTTAAAAACTGAAAACAGAGATACCATATGATCCAGCAGTTCCACTGCTGGGCATGTATCCAGAGAAAATCACTGTTTGAAAGTATACGTGCACTTCAGTGTTCATTGCACAACTGTTTACAATAGCCAAGACATGAAAGCAACTTAAATGTTCATTGACAGATTAATAGAAAAAGAAGATATGGTACACATATACAATGGAATATTACTCAACCATTAAAAAGAATGAAATAATGACATTTACAGCAACATGGATGAAACTGGAGATTATCATGGTAAGTGAAGTAAATCAGACAGAAAAAGACAAGTATATGATATCATTTACATGAGGAATCTAAAAAATGATACAAACTTATTTATAAAACAGGAAGACTCACAGTCTTAGAGAATGAACTTATAGTTAGCGGGGGGAAGGGCAGTGGGAGAGGGATAGACTGGGAGTTTGGGATTGACACATACACACTGCTATATTTTAACTAACAAGGTTCTACTGTAAAAAATAAATTAGAAAATACCTTATGAGTAGATTGGAGAAGGAAATAGCAACCCACTCCAGTATTCTTCCTGGAAAATCCCATGGATGGAGGAGCCTGGCAGGCTGCAGTCTATGGGGTCGCCATGAGTCAGACATGCCTGAGTGGCTTCACTTCATTATAAGTAGGTAATATTATCCCTATTTTATAGGTAAGAAAACCAAATAGCAGAGAGAAGTAACATGTCCAATATTCACCAAGATGATAATTGTGGAACTAAGATTCCCTAAACTATAATGCTCTAATTGCTTTTATAACAAAGAAACAGCATGCTGAAGACTTTGCATCCATCTCTCTAGTCCTGGCTTACTAAAGCGTTAATTAGCTCAAACGACAGGCTCAGCACCTGCTACAGGACAATAAAAATTGTATTCAAAAGTGATTAAGATGCACTCAGTTGAGGCTTTACATTTAATGAAGGACGCAGACATAATAACAATGAGATGTGATAACTTTGAAGAGATGTATGTATGAAGTACTAAAAGCACACAGGAGAGGGATAGTCTTGTTAAGGGGAAGTCCGAGAAGATAGAGCAGCCTCTGCAAATACTCAGCATTGAAAGAGCAAGGCTTGTTTAGAGAAGCACAGGTATGGAGCTCAAAATGGCTGGAGCTTGAAGGTCAAAGGCAGACCAGTGGGAAACGGGAATGGAACAGAGGTAGGGGGTAAATCAGAAAGCAGATTGTATCCAGCTGTCTATGTAATACTTTTCACTTTGTAAACAACATGTTTAAAACTCAGCTCATTTGATCAAACTAATGGCTACCAGTGAGAAGACAGTTAGGAGGAGGGGAAGGACAGGGGTAGGGGATTAAGGGGGTACAAACTACTATGGTAAAACAAATAATATATAAGGATACATTGTACAGTACAGAGAATACAGCCAATATTTTATAATAACTTTAAATGGAATACAAAAATATTAAATCACTATGTTGTATACCTGAAAGCAATGTAATACTGTAACTCAACTGTACTGTAGAAAATGGCTGGAGCTTGAAGGTCAAAGGCAGACCAGTGGGAAACGGGAATGGAACAGAGGTAGGGGGTAAATCAGAAAGCAGATTGTATCCAGCTGTCTATGTAATACTTTTCACTTTGTAAACAACATGTTTAAAACTTAGCTCATTTGATCAAACTAATGGCTACCAGTGAGAAGACAGTTAGGAGGAGGGGAAGGACAGGGGTAGGGGATTAAGGGGGTACAAACTACTATGGTAAAACAAATAATATATAAGGATACATTGTACAGTACAGAGAATACAGCCAATATTTTATAATAACTTTAAATGGAATACAAAAATATTAAATCACTATGTTGTATACCTGAAAGCAATGTAATACTGTAACTCAACTGTACTGTAGTAATAATAATGACAGAGCTTATTTTCTTCTGGTGAAACGTGGTCCTTTTGTGGAGTTTCTCAGTTTGGTTAACAGTACCCCAGACCACACAATTAACCAAAGCAGAAATATCTGAAGCATCTACAAAGCTTTTTATTTAGTCACACTTTTCATCCAATGACTTTTCAAGTTCTATTGATACTACATCCCAAATCCCAGATAGTCTTCCATTCATCTCTCAGTCTAGGCCACTAGCTCTTTAGTTAAGTTCTTATTGTTTGTCAGCATCTCTCAGGGTAATTCCTTATGCTTGCTCTCCCTCTACTGCACACTAGGTTATAGGAAGCAATTGTTCTAAAATACCAATCCAGCCCTGTCCCTGCTGTACTGAAATCTTCAGGGGCGCCCTATTACCTTCGGGAGAAAAAACAATCCGTTAGTCCTTAGCACACACAGCTCTCTAGCATCTGCTCTAATCTATATTTCTGATATCTTCTTCTGTACTACCTAATGTACACACACTGGATTTCAGCTCTGCTGAACTACTTTCAGCTATTCTGGTGCAGATGTTGGGTAGCTTAGTGTTAGGCACATGGCCTACCTGCTCAACCTGACTTGATTTCAAACCCTGTCCATTCAGTAGTTAGTTGTGTGGCTTTAAGAAAGCAGTTTAATTTCTCTGGGACTGAATATTTTCAGCTACAAAAGGAGGAAGACAGAAAATTATTGGTTGTGAGAAGCAAATGAGATACTGCATTTTGCAAAATGCCTGGCCTTTATTTACATTTAATAAATATTAACTTTGTGTCTTTTTAAAAAAATATTCTGCACCTGCAAATATATGGTTCAGTGCCCTTGGAATAACCTATTTCTACATAAGTGTTTGCCTGACAATTTCTTACTCACGCTTGAATATTATTTGACATGGTAAATACTCTAATAACAAATAGCCAAAAGGTCATCTCTCCCAGGTAGTCTTGCCTGAACTCCTGAAGGAAGATTTAGAAAATCTTGTTAAATCCTCCAACAGTGCATCTACTATAGTAGCTATCACAAGAATGTAATTATTCATTTTTTTTGCTTCTGAGCCCTGGAGGAAAGACACTGTTTCTGATTGAAATGTGCAATAAATACTTATTGAATGAATGACATTGGCCAGTTCAAGAAGATGGCTTGTTGGCTTGCCTGTTATCACCTTACTGATTTCTGTTATATTCTCAAGCAAATTTTAAGACTAGTAAAAATCAGCTATCTTTTAGAAAGCTCAGAGATAAACCCAGGCACATGTGGGCATCTTATCTTTGACATCTTATCTTTGTCAAGAATATACAATGGAGAAAAGACAGCCTTTTCAATAAGCAGTGCGGGGAAAACTGGACAGTTACATGTAAAAGAATGAAATTAGAACACTTCCCTAACATCATACACAAAAATAAACTCAAAATGGATTACAGACTTAAATGTAAGGCCAGGAACTCTAAATCTCTTAGAGGAAAACATAGGCAGAACACTCTTTGACATAAATCAATGCAATATTCTCTCTGACCCACCACCTTGAGTAAAGGAAATAAAAAGAAGCAAATGGAACCTAATTAAACTTAAAACTTTTGCACAACAAAGGAAACTATAGAAAAGATGAAAAGACAGCCCTCAGAAAGGGAGAAAATAATTCCAAATGAAGCAACTGACAAAGAATTAATCTTCAAAATGGATAAGCAGCTCATACAGTTCAATATCAGAAAAACAAACAACGCAAGCAAAAAAAAAAAAAAAAAAAAAGGGCAGAAGACCTAAAGCGACATTTCTCCAAAGAAGACATATAGATGGCCAATAAACAAATGAATAGATGCTACAAGTCACTCATTATTAGAGAAACACATATCAAAACTAAAATGAGATATCACTTCACATTATTCAGAATATCCATCATCAAAAATAAAAAATATCTACAAACAGTGAATGCTGGAGAGGATGAGGAAAAAAGGAAACCTCCTGCACTGTAGGTGGAATGTATGCTGGTACAGCCTTTATGGAAAACAGTATGGAGATTCCTTAAAAAAAACTAGCAATCAATCTACCATATGACCCAGCAAAGAGATTAAGAAGTGACCAGAATACACAGAAAGTAAAAGTCATTCAATTGTGTCCAACTCTTTGCAACTGCATAGACTATACAGTTCATGGAATTCTCCATGTCAGAATACTGGAATGGGTAGCCATTCCCTTTTCCAGGACATCTTCCCAACCCAGGGATCAAACCTAGGTCTCCCACATTGCAGGCGAATTCTTTACCAGCTGAGCCACAAGGGAAGCCCAGAATACAGAGAACTATACAGTAAAGGTTTCAACCACTCAGATAACCAAAAAGGTGTGTTCACTCACCTAGAACAGGACATCCTGGAGTGTGAAGTCAGGTAGTTCTTAGGAAGCAACATTACGAATGAAGCTAGTGGAGGTGATGGAATTCCAGCTGAGCTATTTCAAATCCTAGAAGATGATGCTGTGAAAGTGCTGCACTCCATATGTCAGCAAATTTGGAAAACCTGCCAGTGGTCACAGGACCAGAAAAGATCAGTTTTCATTCCAATCCCAAAGGAGGGCAATGCCAAAAATATTCAAACTACCAACAACTGTGCTCATTTCACATGCTACCAAGGTTATGCTCAAAATCCTTCAGCAGTTTGTGAACTGAGAACTTCCAGATGTACAAGCTGGGTTTAGAAAAGGCAGAGGAATCAAATTTCAAATTGCCAACATTCACTGGATCATGGAGAAAGCAAGGAATTCCAGAAAAGCATCTACTTCTGCTTCATTGTTGTGTGGATCACAACAAACTGTGGGAAATTCTTAAAGAGTTGGGATTTCCAGACCACATTATCTGTCTCCTGAGAAACCTGAATGTGGGACAAGAAGCAACAATTAGAACCTAACATGGAACAATGGACTGGTTCAAAATTGGGAAAACAGTATGACAAGGCTGTTTATTGTCACTCTGCTTATTTAACGTCTATGCAAAGTACATCATGCAAAATACTGAGCTGGATGAATCATAAGCTGGAATCAACTTTGCTGGGAGAAATATTAACAACCTCAGATATGCAGATGATATCACTCTAATGGCAGAAAGTGAAAAGGAACTAATGAGCTTCTTGATTAGGGTGAAAGAGGAAAGTGAAAAAGCTGGCTTGAAATTAAACATTCAAAAAACTAATATAACAGCACTCAGTCCCATCATTTCATGGCAAATAGATTGGGAAAAAGTGGAAGCAGTGACAGATTTCATTTTCTTGGACTCCAAAATCATGGCAGACAGTGACTGCAGCCATGAAACTAAAAGATGTTTGCTCACTGAAAGGAAACTGATGACAAAACTGGGCACAATATGAAAAAGCAGAGATATCATTTTGTCAACAAAGGTCCACATGGTCAAAGCTATGGTTTTTCCAGTAGTCATGTACGGATGTGAGAGTTGGATCATAAAGAAGGCTGAACATCGATCAATGAATTCTTTTGAATAGTGGTGCTAGAGAAGAATCTTGAGAGTCCCTTGGACCATAAGGAGATCAAACCAGTCAATCCTAAAGGAAATCAAGTCTGACTATTCTTTGGAGGGATAACTGCTGAAGCTCCAAAACTTTGGCCACCTGAGCAAACAGCCAACTCATTGGAAAAGACCCTGATGTTGGGAAATATTGAGGACAGGAGAAGGGGGTGACAGAGTGGTTAGATAGCATAAATGACTCGATGGACATGAATTTGAGCAAACTGTGGGAGATAGTGGAAGACAAAGGAGCCAGGTGTGCTACAGTCCATGGGGTGGCAAAGAGTGGACAGGACTTAGCGACTGAACAACAAATGACAAAATAATCCCACTACTGTGCATATACCCTGAGCAAACCATAATTGTAAAAGACACATGTACCTCAGTATTCATTGTGGCACTATTTACAATATCCAGCACATAGAAGCAACCCAGATATCCATCAACAGATGAATGCATAAAGAAGTGGTATATATACACAATGGAATATTACTCAGCTGTTAAAAGAATGAATTTGAGTCAGTTGTAGTGACGTGGATGAAGCTAGAACCTATTACACAGAGTGAAGTAAGCCTGAAACAGAAAAACAAATATTGTATATTAACTCAGAAATATGGAATATTAAAAAATGGTACTAATGAACCTATTTGCAGAGAAGGAGTGGAGACTCAGATGTAGAAAACAGACTTGTGGACACAGCAGGGGAAGGAGACTATGGGATGAACTAAGAAAGTAACATTGGCATATATACACTATCTTGTGTAAAACAGATAGCTTAGTGGGAAGTTGCTATATAACACGAGGAGCCCAGCCTGGCACTCTATGATGACCTAGCGGGAGATGGGGGGAGGGGAGGGAGGCTCAAATGGGAAGGAATATATATATACATATATATATAATTATGACTTATTTGTGTGGTTGTATGGCAGAAAGCAACAAAACATTGTGAAACAATTTTCCTTCAATTAAAAAATATATTTAAAAAATCAGTTATTTTTGTAAGTTTATTTATTCCCTTGTTAAATGTTCATTGGGATTCTGTGCTATGGCATTTTGGTAGATTCAGGGAAAAAAGCAACAAAATATCAAAACAAATACTTAGTTCACACAATTGATGTTTAAAATCAAGTAGAATGTGCTCATAACCTCTTTTCTTCAAATAGTGCCAAAATCATGGGATAAAATAACAAGCCAACTGGTTAAGAACAAATTTATCAATTTTTAAAAAATGTTTTAATCTGCCAAGCCCTGCACACTGTTTTTTTTTTCCATAAACATGTGCTGGAAATACACATAGTATTGCTGAAATAGAGACTGACTTTCCTGAGATAACACAGTAGATATATTTCGCATGGGTTTATATATCAGATAGACCTAGGCTTAGCAAATAATTTTGGAAACTGGAAATACTTGATAAGAATAAGCCTGCATGCACATCCACAGGTTGAAGTGGGAACTTCCCAGGTATGGTTGTCAAGACGCACGCATATAGGTGAGAGTCTTAGCCCTAGGTCATAGGATATTGATAGTAAAACACAAGGTCTTTCTCTCTTACTCCTCTCACCTACAAGAATTTGATCACTTAAGTCTATGATCCTCACAACCTACGTTTGCCTCATTTCATCCAGCTCTGACCCACAACTCCGTCCCTCTACCCCTTTCCTTTGTTACCTACGTCCAATGGTGACTCTTGACTTCTCCAGGCACTGATGCTTGTAGTACCTCCTTTTGGAAACCACTCCTGCTTTGAGCATCATGAAACACTTCACATTCTTTTCATACCCCCCTAGTTTCTTCTCATTTATTTTTTAGGCCTCTCTTTCTTTCTCTACCTTTTAGGCATCTCTTAAATCTCTTTACATGAGTTTCTTCACTTTCCAGTTTTTCACTTGTTGAGTCAACTCACACCTACGGCCCCAACTATGACTTGTATGTGGATGACTCTCCAAAACTAAATTGGAAATGAAATCTCTCTGGCACCCTAGAGTTCCATATTTCAGCTGCTTACTTGGTATCACCCTCTGGCTCTTCTGAAATCATTTGAAATTCAATGCGTCTAAAACTGAGTCAGTATTTTCTCCAGGGTGCATATCTGTCTTCAAACTTCTCTGTTTTACACTAATGGTGTTAGCATTGTGTGTGTGTGTGTGAAGAGAGTCACTCAGTTGTGTCCAACTCTTTGTGATCCCACAGACTGTAGCCTGCCAGGCTTCTCTGACCATGGAGTTCTCCAGGCAAGAATACTGAAGTGGGTTGCCATTCCCTTCTCCAGGGGATCTTCCCAATAGAAGATAGAACCCAGGTCTCCCTCATTACAGGCAAATTCTTTACCATATGAGCTACTGGGGAAGCCGATATTAGCAACCTCTAGTCATGGAAATTCTAAAACTAGTACAGTCTCAGTTGCTGCCTTGGCCTCAACGGCCAATTGCTGCAGAATGTACCTATGTCAAGTGTTCTATCCCATCCCTTCTTTTCCAGTTTTTCTGCCTCTTCTTTAACACAGTTCTCTCACCAAGACTACAGAAAATTTCTTGCCCACACTCTCTTCCCCATATAATTGGTCCCTCTCAACTTGGCTCTCACTTTGTACACTAGTTTAGGCAAAGCTCCTTCTCCTCAGTTGGTTTAGACCATCAGTTCAGTTCAGTTCAGTCACTCAGTCTTGTCCGACTCTTTGCGACCCCATGAATCGCAGCACGCCAGGCCTCCCTGTCCATCACCATCTCCCGGAGTTCACTCAGACACACGCCCATTGAATCCGTGATGCCATCCAGCCATCTCATCCTCGGTTGTCCCCTTCTCCTCCTGCCCCCAATCCTTCCCAGCATCAGGGTCTTTTCCAATGAGTCAACTCTTCGCATGAGGTGGCCAAAGTACTGGAGCTTCAGTTTTAGCATCATTCCTTCCAAAGAAATCCCAGGGTTGATCTCCTTCAGAATGGACTGGTTGGATCTCCTTGCAGTCCAAGGGACTCTCAAGAGTCTTCTCCAACACCACACTTCAAAAGCATCAATTCTTCTGTGCTCAGCCTTCTTCACAGTCCAACTCTCACATCCATACATGACCACAGGAAAAACCATAGCCTTGACTAGACGGACCTTAGTCGGCAAAGTAATGTCTCTGCTTTTGAATATGCTATTGAGGTTGGTCATAACTTTTCTTCCAAGGAGTAAGCGCCTTTTAATTTCATGGCTGCAGTCACCATCTGCAGTGATTTTGGAGCCCCCAAAAATAAAGTCTGACCTTGTTTCTACTGTTTTCCCATCTATTTCCCATGAAGTGATGGGACCAGATGCCATGATCTTCGTTTTCTGAATGTTGAGCTTTAAGCCAACTTTTTCACTCTCCTCTTTCACTTTCAACAAGAGACTTTTTAGCTCCTCTTCACTTTCTGCCATAAGGGTGGTGTCATCTGCATACCTGAGGTTATTGATATTTCTCCCAGCAATCTTGATTCCAGCTTGTGTTTTTTCCAGTCCAGCGTTTCTCATGATGTACTCTGCATAGAAGTTAAATAAGCAGGGTGACAATACACAGACTTGACGTACTCCTTTTCCTATTTGGAACATTTAGACCATAGGGGCCCATTAATCCCCAATTAGCCTATCCTCTACCCCAGGTACCCAGCCCTAGTCCTCAACCATGGGAGGAAAGATGACACAGATCATCTCAAGTAACAGACAGCCCAATGCATACTGCACATCATAGAGATGCCAGGAGTAATTAATAAACTATTGAAGATATGATTCTTTTATAGAGGTTATTTTTTCCCTATTTATTTTAGCACTATAAGAAATTTATCTCAAATCAGCTGCAATCAAATCAAATACATACAAATAGCTACATATTGATAACTGAGAGAACCATTAATTACACGATTTTTTCCACTTTCCTGTTTATACTACTTCAGGAAATTTGTCAAAGGAATTGCTTAGTTTGTTGTTGTATAGTTGCTAAGTCATGCCCAACTCTGCAACCACGTGGACTGTAGCCTACCAGGCTCCTCTGTCCATGGGATTCTCTAGGCAAGAGTACTGGAGTGGGTTGCCATTTCCTTCTCCAAGGGATCTTCCCAACCCAGGGATTGAACCCTCATCTCTTCCATCTCCTGTACTGGCAGTCACATTCTTTACCACCAATCCACCTAGGAAGCCCTGTTTTGGCCATTACCCTAAAGAAAACCTTGCCTTCTTGCAGAAGGCTGATAAATAGATTAAGTCATTTTAGATAATTAGAGCATTTTTTATTCTAAATTGACAACATAAATCCACTCTTACATGCAATGGATTAAGCTGAATTCTCGAAATTTATGGGTACTTAAAAAACTCAGAGACACAAATATTTTAAATGTAACAATGTATTGAATGAAAAAATACTTCTCACTCTATCCTTTTTTGCAGTTCTGAAATATCGGCTTTCCGAGAACACTTATGGTTTTGACTTCCTAAACATTCATCATAACATCGTGATATATTTTTCCAGAAGCAGTGGATTTAATCTTATCACATAACTGTTACTGGAGTTTGGGTAAACAATGATTATTTTAAGGCAGTAGCTTAAGTGTAAGAATGAGGGCCACTGAAATAGAAACCAAGCATGCAGTTAGAAATTATTTTGTAATTCTCTTCTAAGATTCAGACCAACACAAATGAGAGGTTAAGCAGGAAAGAAATCTGATGAGATCATTCTTTGATTTATTATCATCCTATAGTATTCCACAAAGCGTACATCACACTGTGGTGATCCCTAAAAAAGGTCAAATGTTTCTTATTTAGAAATTGCCTTGACTGACTCTTCCTTTGAAAAGGAAAGGAACTAGGGAGTTTGAGTGCCAGTTTGCTCCAGGTGCTTAAACTTCACATTGTTTTGACAGGTTTCAACTCAAAGCACAGCCAGTCATTCATGACACTCTGTTCAAAGCCCCACTCCCACCTTCATGTTTTATCTGTGTGAATGAATTTCAATTTTCCTTATGCAGGGTTAGCACAGAATAATGGATAATCACAACACCATGGAGCTCAGGTAGTTTTGGCGTCTGACACTGTTTCTGTCACATATTAAATATGTAACCTTGGCTAATTACTGATTTCAGTAAGAGCTTGCCATTCAAAATGTGGTCTATGGACCAGCAGCATCTGCAACACCTGGGAACTTTTTTAAAATGCAAACTTGCAGCCCCATCTTGGAACTTTGGAGTCAGAATCTACACTTAAATTCTCCATTAAAGTTGTCAGTGGGGGAGAGGGAGGGGAGGAGGATAAGGACAGTAGTTCTCACAAGGTGCTGTTTTATGAGATACAGAAAGTGACTCACCATTTAATGATTATTAACACAGAATAATGGATAATCACAACACCATGGAGCTCAGGTAGTTTTGGCGTCTGACACTGTTTCTGTCACATATTAAATATGTAACCTTGGCTAATTACTGATTTCAGTAAGAGCTTGCCATTCAAAATGTGGTCTATGGACCAGCAGCATCTGCAACACCTGGGAACTTTTTTAAAATGCAAACTTGCAGCCCCATCTTGGAACTTTGGAGTCAGAATCTACACTTAAATTCTCCATTAAAGTTGTCAGTGGGGGAGAGGGAGGGGAGGAGGATAAGGACAGTAGTTCTCACAAGGTGCTGTTTTATGAGATACAGAAAGTGACTCACCATTTAATGATTATTACATGGCAAGTTTTGTATGTCTTTTAATTTGTAATAGAATTCTTGCAAGCTAGACATTACCTCACTGTCTCATTAAAAGCTTTGCTATTATTCCTAATTCATTTTGATGATCTGTTTTTCAAATGGTGGTAAGTAGAATGATATGGGGGGGGGGGTGTGTGCACTCAGTTTCTTAGTGTCCGACTCTTTGCAAGCCCATGAACGGTAGCCCCCCAGGTTCTTCTGTCCATGGAATTTCCCAGGCAAGAAATACTGGAGTGAGTTGCCATTTCCTATTCTAGGGGATCTTCTGGACTCAGGAATCTAACCCACACCTACTGTGTCTCCTGCATTGGCAGGCAGATTCTTTACCGCTGAGCCACCTGGGAAACCCCATGATATGGAGTGATGGGTCATAATTTATTTTTTTTTACTTTGATTTGAGAATTTCTGATTAGATACAGAAGGCCTTTCTCTTTTTAGCTTTATTTTGATGAACTTTTACTTCTAAGTCCTGCCTCCTATTAGTATCTGTTTATCTGTTTAATGTCTTTTATCCTAAGACTTTATGTCTTTAAATGTGGTTAAAAACTCACAAAGTGTGACTAGCATCTCTGCCCTGAACTTTGTAAAGGTTTGGGAAAGATAGCCCTTTCAGGATCCTGAATACAGGATCCAGGTTTAAACACACACATGTCTGACCTACAACCTTAATCCAAGACCAAAGAATCCTATTTTAAAAGATTTCTCTAAGCAGCTTTTTCTTGTATCTCACAATCTGCAGTGACTTAGGCAGAGATATGTAATAGAGAGCTGAATTTCCAGCTTCTGGAGCCTACTATGTCATTTAAAAACAACCTCTGTGACATTGGACAAGCCATTGAATTTCATGCCTTGGACTGGAAATAATTGTACACTATGACTTAGTAAGTCTGTTGTGGTTTCCCTTAGCTGTCCTTGCTGTGCTATGCAGGTCCAATCTGATAACTTATGCAAACAAACACCCTTCACAGGCTTTCCCCACACCTGACCCTCATCTCTATTACTTTCCTAAATCACCTTTATCCCTTTCTCATAATTGTATGAACCTCTATTAGCGACTTCCAACAAAGCACACATTTCTTGTTAGAATCACTGAGTTTTTCTTTCAGGTTCGTTCCTTTCTCCTTCTAATTACAGCATGAATTCACATTTCCACAATTTCAGAGAGGATTTCTTGCAAGCTAAAAGGTCTTTGCAAGAACTCACGGATCAGAGTCCACTTTGGAGAAGGGGAGGGTTATCACAGTCTGCATGCAGCCTGCAATGAACTCTTTATCCCTAAGAGAATGTTACAACGTAAGGTTTACCGAATGCTTACTATGTACCAATCATCACCCCAGGCATTTTGCACAGGCACACTCATTCAGTTCTCCGATTACCCAGTGACTATTATCAGCTTCGTCTGTAGTTTACAATGAAATCCCAGACACGGGGAAGCTCAATCACTTGCCCAAAGTATGGAGCCAGGCAATCAAAGACGCAGTATTAGTCATAGTGATGCTTTCTTTCCTTTGCTGCACACGGATTCTGAATTTCACAAGAAGGTATCCGGATGCCCCTTATCGGGATGTGAATACTTTCTCTGGGCTCCCAGCAGCTGGCTGCTGCCCTCTGGAGAGTGACGTTACATCGGAGGGGGGCCAGGAGGCAGAGAACGAGCCAGGGAGCGAGCGAGCACACACCCTAAGCGTGCAGCCTGCAGGCAGGCGCCGGCGGGATCCGAGAAGCCAGGTGGTGGCGGGTGGAACCGGGACAGGATCATCAGAACCTGTTGCTGAGACCCAGCCAGGACGCTTCGACGCCGCTGGGGCTCTGCCCCGGCGTGGTCTGCAGGTATGGGCGCGGGTCAGGCTGGGCTGGGGACCCCAGTGCCCGCAGCTGGCTTGGATGATTCGCATTAGCGATTGGGGAGTGTTATCTTGGATTTTGCGACTTTATTCTTTCCACTTTCCCCAAATCCCTTCCTAATCCCACGGAGCACTGTCTGTGGACTCACAGTCCAGGAAGGCGACGCTTTGGTCACCAGCGTGACTTTTTGGGGCTTCTGTTCCCAGGCTGTCCAGACCGCTGATGCCTGTTCCCAGGCTCTTAGCGCTGGGATGGGGCTAGGAACGGGGAGGAGGGAGCCACTTTCATAACCTTAAAGTTCTCCAAAGCAACTCCCATAGCAACCCCCAACCCCACCCCCCCCCTTTTTTTTAAATAACTCTCCTGTTGAGTCTCCTTGAAGTCCATGCCTGATACTAGCGAGTTTTCTAAACTTCTGTCTACATTTGTGATGATTTGAGCAATAATCTTTGGGTATCTGAGTGTGGCTGCATCTTGTATGCTTTTATTTGCCAGAAAGGCTAAAACATGGTTTTTTACCCAGGTCCAGCACAGAGCAATCAGTGAAGGCACTTGGAGAGATTTTTTTTTTTTTTTAAGCTCTTTCTAGGGTATGAGAAAGGATTTCCAGACAATGCCAAGTTTAGCCTGTCTTTTACCAAAACTCCAAGCATTTGCCAGAAGTTCAGCCCTTGGTCAAAGACAGTGTCTGGGGTGGGAAAACAGGAGCATTCTCTGCTCTGCATTATGGTTTGTTTTTTTTTTTTTTAAAGACAGAACTATAAACTAAGAAACAAAGATGAATTTGCTTATCCCTTCTTTTGCCCTCAGCTAGACTGTAATATTTCAAAAAATTATTTATTTTAAAGAGTCAAACTCAGATGGCATAAGTTATAAGAATATGATAGATTTCTGATCACAGTATTAAAAGTTATTTTAACCATGTGTCTAAATTTGCCTTTCCATTATACATCCAGATCATTTTCAACTGATAATGACCAATGAGGGGAAAGATAGGCAAATTCTGGTTTGTAATGTGTGGACACATTTCTGTTTTCAGCTTCAACTCTAATTATGTAAACCAAAATAGCTTGTGTAAAATCATCTTAATATTTTAAGTTATGATTGAATTTGCAAAATTGCTGTGAAATGCTCAAGATAGAACCATTACCATGAAGAGAGAGTTGAGTGGCAACTGTATGCAGAGTTTGGTTAGTGTCTTTCATCTGTTAAAAACTGCTATCATTTAAGAGAACAGGTCTTCACTCTATACTGCATTATCATCATTAAAAAGTAGTTATTATAATAACCTAAAATGTAATTTCAATATTGCTTGATGATGCATTAATGTGTTATTCATATGTTATCTTCTGCTCTTTTATTAGCATAAATATTTTTCTAAAATTCATATCATCCAAAAAGATCTTCCTAATAGCCATTTTTCTTGATGTCCATAGGCGTCTTCAGGAAAGTTTGAATCTCAAACATTTTTTCCTTAGTCTATCATCTATCTATTTTATCTGAAATTTTTATTCCTGAACATTTTATGAATAAATTACAAAGTATTTAAAAGTCTGTATTAGAAATTTGTTGTTTCATTTTTATGATTCTTTTAAGTCATAGCTCCATTTAAGCACACCAGTATTCTTTTTTTACAGATTTAAAGGCTGTGGAATGTATAGATATAAATTTACTATTAACCAGTGAATGATTTGCTCCTGCAAAAATTGTTTATTGTTCTTATATTTATTGTTTATTATTATTTGTGTGTGTGATTGTTGATTAAAAAATTCATGAAAATGACTCTCTGATAAATATTCATAAATGTTTTACTGTAGTGCCCCAGAGTGGATCTCCAGCTGCAGTACAGTTCCAATACAGCTGCAAAACTGTTCCTCAAAGCATCATATATTAAAAAATAATCATTTTGTAAAATATTATTTTCCTTATTCTGGAGAGGGGAAGTTGATTTTAAGTGAAAACTTTAAAACTGTTGTACATATTGAAAGAGAAATATAACCTCATGTCCCTAAAATAGATCTATATAGTTTTATATTAATCATACCAAGTAGTTCTCTTAAAGACGTGAATTTTATGCCGGCAGTTAGCCTGCTGTTGACAGCTGATTTTTCTTTCCTTCCTAATTGCCTTTAGTTTTAAGTTCTAGCTCTGGGGGATAAACTGGCTCTTAAATGAATTTTCCAATTGCCTTGAAACTGAACATTCAGGGTCTAGAAGGTCCCTTACTCTATCGAACCAAAGGCAGATGGAAAGATATGCTCCAGCAATGAGTTACAATGGTCACCACAACAGACAGCTGTTTTGAATGAGTCTCATGTCCTTTAAGCACCTTGTGGAATTCTGAGATACCAGAGTTACAAAAACGAAGAGATAAAGTTCTTTTCCCAGTCAGGCTTCTCATTGGCTCTGTGCCTAAGGCGAATCATTTAACTTGAGTCTAAATTTCTCAAATATAAATGAATAAGTTAGAATATGCTTTCTAAAATCTTTTCACCCCTCTGGGTTTCCCTGTTCCTATGATAAGAGGGCAGACGATCCAGGGTGAGAAGGCACAGATATCCTTGTTTTGCTACTTGAAACCAGCCACCCTTAGGCAAGGCCCTGAAAATTCTATAAAATCACTATCTCCTGTCTCAACTGGATGATTAGAAGGAATGAATGGAGTGGTATAGGTGACTGTGCTGGACACAGCCTCTGGCACAGCAATGTTCTTTAGGACACCCATCTCTGACACATCTAGTTTTTCCTGTCTCCAGTGGGGAGGAGATGAGAGAAATGCAGAGAAATTCTTTCCACGTGTTCCAGTGGCCGTTACCAGTACATGCAAGAGTGCTAAGTTGCTTCGGTCATGTCTGACTTCATGACCCTATGGGCTGTAGCCTGTCAGGCTCCTCTGTTCATGGGATTTTACAAGCAAGAATACTGGAGTGGGTTGCCATTTCCTTCTCCGGGGGAACTTCCTGACCCAGGGATCAAACCCGTATCTCTTATGTCTCCTGCATTGGCAGCAAGTTCTTACCACTAGCATCACCAGGGAAGCCCTACCAGTGCAGCTTCTCCAGTACGTTATCAGGGATCGGGACGTAGGATGATCAGAGCCTCAAGCATGGAGTGAATGCCTCTTTGATATTTCACCAACTCTCCCTTCACACAGAAAAAGTCAAAATGAGTCAGAACAGCATAGAAATCAATCTCCATGCCACACAGACTGAGAAGACAAGCCCTATTCCAGTTCCCTGTCAAACTGGATGTAGCTCTGTTCCAGTTTAACACACCAGCACATTATATCAGGGGAATCATAACAGCTGCAGAAACCCAATCACACCACTGCAGTCATTTAAAGAAAGAAAGAAACTACAAACAAAATAACACCTGAAATGCCAAGAAATTGGTTCTCTCTTAACTTTGTTGCTACTGAAAATTTAACATCTAAATACTACCAATATTTCTTACTTCATTTTATTTTTGGGCTGTTGAGAGGCCTTATTTAAGTGTCTGCATAAAATCTGGGTTCCACCGAGGCACCTACAGACTAAGGCATCTTTTGCTGGAACTAATGCATCTTTTCCGAGTCTCTCCCAGGAATCTCAATTGACCTTCATTTTCAAAACCCTGAAGGGTCTACCAAGCATATGAGAATATTTTAGTTCTGCTTGTTTTGGAAAACAGTTTCTGAAAGCCAAATGAGATAGTGAGAGCTAATCTTCAGTGAGTTTTGTCGATAAGAAACAGAGGCTTGGAAATGATTTTGCCCAAAGTAAACATATTTGCTAGACTGAGGAATCGGGATAATGAATTCATGCAGCCTTCAAGTCCATGAGCTTAAATTCAATCCTGCAGGGCCCCCGAGTATATAGTAACAGCAGCTTCCAATCAAAGTACTTATTTCTGCATATGCCAAGACTTTCTAAACAAACAAAGCTGCATTCTCAGGAAGAAATAAATATTACAGGCTTGATGAAGTTTCTTATAAACCAAAATAGGAAACATTCATTACTTGTGAAACTTTTTCAAATGCCTGTACCTAAGTCCCACCACTGGACATAAATTGATCTGGAGTTGGCTTTGAGTATTTATATATTTTTTTAATTTCACTTAGAAATGAAAAGAATCTGCATGGTTACTCTTAAGTGAAAATAATGGGTCCCAACCCACATTGCTGTTTGCACAAATAGATAGAAGAAACTCAAGTATTATCTGGGAAAAGGGATATTTAAAGAAAACAGGGCAAGGGGATAAACATTTTGTGAATCCATTCTCCCCAGAACTCTAGCCAAATCAAATAGTTGTCTATATTAGTTCTTTCCTGTGAACATAAAATTCAATAAGGGAAAATTTCAGATCAAGAAGTTGCTCATGACTTTTAAGATTATCCTGTTCTTTGGGGAAGAAAACACCAGGGATCTATAAGTTTTGCAAACTACTTCTTCTTTCACAGAGCATCATCTCAAACATCCTGTGTCCTTGCAAAACTGAGACATTTAGAGAGGTGTCACCTGAACTATCCTACTTTCCTTTAAAGTAGGGTATCTTATTTAATGGCTTTTCTGAAAGACTCAAATAAATTGAATTGAACTGAAAGAGCCTAAAGTTTCTAACTTTTCCTTTTCCATTTCATCCCTATCCCTGCAATCTTACACAATGGTACTAAAGTGAAGGTGGGCTCGCTAGGGACTCAGCTTCCTACCCTATAAGCAGAGTGCATTGCATGATTAACAGGCACCCTCTAGTCAGGCACCCTCTAGTAGAGTTTGGCCCTCCCTGGTGGCTCAGATGGTAAACCATCTGCCTACAATGTGGGAGACTCAGGTTCAATCCCTGGGTTGGAAAGATCCTCTGGGAAAGGAAATGGCAACCCACTCCAGTACTCTTGCCTGGAAAATCCCACGGATGGAGGAGTGTGGTAGTCTACAGTCCATGGGGTCACAAAGAGTCAGACATGACTGAGCAACTTCACTTTCTTTCTTTCTCTAGTAGAGTTTATAGCCTCTTGCTTCCTTGATCTTTTACTCATAACCTCTGGTCGCCTTTCTGGAATTCCCCATCCTCAACAGGTTTGCAAAGTTGTTTTGTCCTTGGATGGGTGCTGATGTCATTAATATCACAGTGCTCCTTCAGGCTTGAAATTCTTTGGCTAGAATCCTGCTTCTTTGAGGAGATTGTCACCAATTGTTTCACCTGGAAAAGCTACTTTGCGTGGTTTCTGACCCAGAGCACGGTTTACACTTCTCCTACAACTAGCAGCCCTGTGGGTTCATTGAAGACCATGCGGAGCTTGCCCAAGTACCCCATTTTGAGCATGCATTTCATGATATTTTGATTTCCAGGTTTTAGGAACTTCTTCTAATTCAAGTTTTTCTATAGAAGCAGGGCCTTGGAGTTTCTACAGTCTGCAAGCCTGATGAATTCTGAGTTCTTGCTTAGTACTCATTCCCCTTGTCCTCATGTGGTCCCTCCAGCCTGGAATATTCCAAGCTCAGACCTCCTTACAGCTTTTGGACTTGCCTTCTCCCTCCCTGAGAAGGGAGAAACATCAGAGTTGCACAGGCAGGGATCAGGTCTAGTATGCTCCTAAGGCTGCTTGTCCTCACAGTGTCCTCTGGTCTGTGCCTGAGCTACTGAGACCACCTCTGTGCTACTTGAGACTATCTCTATGTCTGTGTTCACTTGCTTCTGAGTTTCCTCTCCCTAAGGAGAATGTAAACTCCACAAGAGATCACCTTGATGCTTTTACATTAATTCCAAGCTTCGGTGTCTAGAACAATGTGTCGCACAGCAGAAACTCAGCAAATATTTGCCTAGTGAAAATTTCATTTCCATTAATCCATCAGATTCTCCTGCATCCTTTTACATGTCCAATAAAGATGCTAAACTTCAGTCTTTAAATCCCATTCTTCCTTTATGCTTTTTATCCTCCTTTCCACTCATCCTAGCTTAACTGAAAGGTCAATCTGTACATATATTTTCATTTTATGTGGCAGAAAAAGTTTTGAAAAAGCCACTTCGTTACCACTTAATGCACTATTTTAATATATGTGGGTTCCATGGTATCTGTTTATGTGGATTTTTAAAAATAATCTGGGCCTAAGCACTAAGAAAGATTAAAGTATGGTAAAAAATACTACAACATTTACTTTTAAGTAAAGTTAAATCCACCCATTCTATTACTGTAATTAGCATATTATAATTTCATCTTTAAAATATTTTATTTTTAAAATGTATATGTATGTAATTTTATATAAGTGCCCAAATTATATCATATTCTGGGCTACTAAATTCTTAATTCTTCAGTTTCCTTTCTTAATTGCCTCTGCCCACTCTTTTCTCCTCTGTTACTGAATCACAGTAACCCATGTTGGCAATTGAGTTCTATTATTTTAGCTTTTCCTATACTTTTTATAACCATTCACATGTATACATATGAATACATGCTTGAGTATATACACATGCACAATCTTTTTATTTCCAGTTTTCAAAATTGTATAATTTTTCTTATTCATTAATACTTCATGAAAAGCCCTTCGTTGCAACTGTTCAGTTCAGTCACTCAGTCATGTCTAACTCTTTGCAACCCCATGGACTGCAGCATGCCAGACTTCCTTGTCCATCACCAACTCTGAGAGCTTGCTCAAACTCGTGTCCATTGAGTTGGTGATGCCATCCAACCATCTCATCCTCTGTCATCCCCTTCTAGTCCTGCCTTCAATCTTTCCCAGCATCAGGGTTTTTTACGAGTCAGGTCTTTTCCAATGAGTCAGTTCTTTACATCAATTGGTTAAAGTATTGGAGCTTCAGTTTCAGCATCAGTCCTTCCAATGAATATTCAGGACTGATTTCCTTTAGGATTGACTGGATTGATCTTCCAGCAGTCCAAGGGACATTTAGGAGTCTTCTCTAAAACCACAGTTCAAAAGCAACAATTCTTCAGTGCTCAACCTTCTTTTTGGTCCAACTCTCTCAGCCATACATGACTAATAGAAAAGCCATAGCTTTAACTAGACGGAACTTTGTTGGCAAAGTCATGTCTCTGCTTTTTAATATGCTGTCTAGGTTTGTCATAGCTTTTCTTCCAAGAAGCAAGCATCTTTTAATTTCATGGCTGAAGTAATTTTGGAGCCCAGAAAACTAAAGTCTCTCACTGTTTCCATTGTTTCCCCATCTATTTCCCATGAAGTAAGTGATGGGACCAGATACCATGATCTTGGGTTTTTGAATGTTGAGTTTTAAGCCAGCTTCTTCACTCTCCTCTTTCACTTTCATCAAGAACCTCTTTCGTTCTTCTTCAATTTCTGCCATAAGGGTGGTATTATCTGCATATCTGAGGTTATTGATATTTCTCCTGGCAATCTTGATTCCAGCTTGTGCTCATCCAGTCCAGCATTTCTTATGATGTACTCTGTATAGAAGTTAAATAAGCAAGGTGACAAAAAAAGCCTTGACGTACTCCTTTCACAATTTGGAACCTGTCTGTTGTTCCATGTCTGGTTCTAACCATTGCTTCTTGACCTGCATACAGATTTCTCAGGAGGCAGGTAAGATGGTATGGTATTTCCATCTCTTGAACAATTTAACAGTTTGCTGTGATCTGCACAGTAAATGGCTTAGGTGTAGTTAATGAAGCAGAAATAGATGTTTTTTCTGGAACTCTCTTGCTTTTCCAAAATTCAACGGATGTTGGCAATTTGATCTCTGCTTCCTCTGCCTTTTCTAAATCCAGCTTGAACATCTGGAAGTTCTCAGTATATGTACTATTGAAGCCTCATTTGGAGAATTTTGAGCATTACTTTACTAGCATGTGAAATGAGTGCAATTGTGCAATAGTTTGAACATTCTTTGGCATTGACTTTCTTTGGGATTAGAATGAAAACTGGCCTTTCCAGTCCTGTGCCCACTGCTGAGTTTTCCAAATTTGCTGGCATATTAAGTGCAGTACTTTAACAGGATCTTCTTTTAGAACTTGAAATAGCTCAACTGAAATTCCATCATCTCCACTAATTATGTTCATAGTGATGCTTCCTAACACCCACTTGACTTAGCCCTCTAGGATGTCTGGCTCTAGGTGAGTAACCACATCATCATGGTTATCTGGGTCATGAAGGGTTTTTTTGTACAGTTCTTCTGTGTATTCTTGCCATCTCCTCTTAATATCTTCTACTTCTGTTAGGTCCATGCCATTTCTGTCTTTTATAGTGCCCATCTTTGGATGAAATGTTCACTTGGTATTTCCAATTTTCTTGATGAGATCTCTAGTCTTTCCCATTCTATTGTTTTTCTCTATTTCATTGTATTATTCACTTAAGTGGGCTTTCTTTTCTCTCCTTGTCATTCTCTGGAACTGTATTCAGTTGCGTATATCTTTCCCTTTCTCCTTTGCCTTTTGCTTCTTTTATTTTCTCAACTATTTGTAAAGCCTCCTCATAAAACCACTTTGCCTCTTTGCATTTTTTCCTTGGGGATGGTTTTGGTCACTGCCTCCTATACCGTGCTATGAACCTCCATCCATAGTTCTTCAGGAACTGTGTATACCAGATCTAATCCCTTGAATCTATTCATCACCCCTACTGTATAATCATAAAGGATTTGATTTAGGTCATACCTGAATGATCTAGTGGTTTTCCTTACTTTCTTAAATTTAAGCCTGAATTTTGCAATAAGGAGCTGATGATCTGAGCCTCAGTCAGCTCCAGGTCTTGTTTATGACAAATGTATAGCTCCATGTATTTGCTCCATCTTTGGCTGCAAAAAATATAATCAATATGATTTCGGTGTTGACCATCTGGTGATGTCCGCATGTAGAGTCATTGCTTGTGTTGTTGGACAAGGGTGTTTGCTGTGACCATTGTGTTCTCTTTATAAAATTCTGTTAGTCTTTGCCCCACTAAATTTTGTACTCCAAGGCCAACTTGCCTGTTACTCCAGGTATCTCTTGACTTCCTACTTTTGCATTCCAATCCCCTATGATGAAAGGACATCTTTTTTTGATGTTAGTTTTANTATAGTTAACAATATTGTTTTATATACTTAAAAGTTTTAAGAGAGTAAATCTTAGCTGTTCTTACCACCAAGAAAAATGGTAATTATGTGAGGTAACTAACCCTAATGTGGTAATCATTTTGCAATATATACGCACATTGAAGTTTTAAGACTTACACAATGCTATATCTTATAAAGCCAAGAAAAAAAAATTTTTTTTAATAAACATGGAGACATTTGAGCTCAGGCTTAAAGAGAGATTGAACTATATGGAATATTATACCACTAATTTCCTCTTGAGCTCTTTGGTTTGTGTTTCTTTAAAGCATTATTCTGAATTTTACAGGAAAAATGTTTTCATTCTGGAATATTGAGGGAGACCCAATGCTAT
Source organism: Aepyceros melampus (assembly GCA_006408695.1). NCBI lineage: Eukaryota > Metazoa > Chordata > Mammalia > Artiodactyla > Bovidae > Aepyceros > Aepyceros melampus. The sequence goes on from SJXQ01012191.1 coordinate 369,783, forward strand.
ACTTATATGTAACCTGAACCAGTATTAAGTGGAGGCCAAATTTGGGTGATTACTAAAATTATAAAAATTTTAGATGAAACTAGAAAAAAATGAATACAGAGTATCTTTTGCAATCATCAGATTGAAAAAAATTTAGGAAGGCTATCAGAGCCAAGAACTAGAGCAATGGAAACTCTTATTTAGTTTGATCGCTTTGGAAAGTGATGAAAGTGAAAGTGTTAGTCGCTAAGTCGTGTCTGACTCTTGGCAACCCCGTGGACTGTAGCTTGCCAGGCTCATCTGTCCATAGAATTCTCCAGGCAAGAATACTAGAGTGGGTTGCCATTTCCTTCTCCAGAGGATCTTCCTGACCCAGGGATCAAACCTGGGTCTCCCGCACTCCAGGCAGACCCTTTACCATATGAGCCGTGAGGGAAGCTATCATATTTGGTAAAGTTAAAAATGGACATGCTTGATATATGTACATAAGGAGACATGTATAATCTCATTGTCATAGAGTGTTAATGAGAGCATTATCTGCAATTAGAAAATGGAAACAAGTCTCTAGAGAATGGATGAATGCTCATATGATGAATACTACCACTAAGGACAAAGAGAAGCTGTCATGCATTGGTTAAATGGAGAGACTTTGGGAAGATTTGAGCACTGCTCTTCATAACTTGGGACTTCCCTGTTGGCTCAATGATAAAGAATCTGCCTGCAATATGGGAGACCTGGGTTTGATCCTGCAGTCCCCTGGGGAAGGGAATGGCAACTCACTCCAGTGTCCTTGCCTGGAGAATACAAGGGACTGAGGAGCCCGGTAGGCTACATTCCTTGGGGTCACAAAGAGTTGGACAGACTGAGCGACTAACACTGTCATAACTTTAGACAGCTATTTATCCTGTAGCTCTGTAAGATATGGATAATACCTACCTCAAGAGTTAAGTATAAACAAGTTAATCCATGTAATGTATGTAGAACATTGGCTGTTACACAGAGAAAATTCATTGAATGTTTTATTATTATTATTCAGAGAGTCAAAAGAATGAACTAGATCTCTCTATATGCACATGGAAGTATCTTGAAAAACACTATATTGAGTTAAAAAGAAAAAGTTTCAGAATTAAATACTCGCTATGATAACTAGAGATCCAGAGTAACCCAAATCCCCACAAATCAATATGTTTTACTGCTTGCAAATATTTGTAGGGAAAATGTAAAAATGATTGCCTGAAGCCAAAAAGACAAAGCATTGGGAAGTTTTACTTCATCACATTTTATTTCACTTATAAAATAACAGTCTTGCAACAAATAAGATAGATATTATTATTTATCAATATGTAAGTCTTATCTATAATATTATGACCTTTATATTGATACTTAAAATGTTTAAAAAAATAAAAAGATAAAAATACAGTAAAAATTTTAAGTTGAAAAGTCAGAAAAATGTGGTAAAAGTTTTCTGAAAATGTAAAAAAAAATAAAATATTATTTGATAAAAGTCTCATTTAAGTCAGTAAGAAAAACACTAAGACTGATTTCATGTATTAATGGACAAGTTTCATGCAAAAGCAATTACAAGATAGAAAAAACATACAAATAGCTTAAATATTTATAAAGATTCTGTCATTTTAATAAGAACTTTAAAAATGTTGTAGCAAAAATATAGTTTTATTGATCTCTAAAAGACTCTGATGCTGGGAAGGATTAGGGGCGGAAGGAGAAGGGGACGACAGAGGATGAGATGGCTGGATGGCATCACTGACTCGATGGGCGTGAGTCTGAGTGAACTCCAGGAGTTGGTGATGGACAGGGAGGCCTGGCGTGCTGCGATTCATGGGGTTGAAAAGAGTCGGACACGACTGAGCGACTGAACTGAACTGAACAACTAATGTCACTGATTCAATGGACATGAGTTTGAGCAAACTCCAGGAGATAGAAAAGGACAGGGAACACTGGCATACTGCAATCCATGGGGTCTCAGAGTCAGACATAACTGAGTGACTGAACAGTAATAGCTTATAAATAAATTTTTTAAAAATTATATTAGTGAAATGAGCATGGTATATGTCATGGTTGTGGCACTGTAAAGTTTTAGGTAATCTCAAAATAATTTAGTATAGATGTAAAATAGTATTTAGTCATCAGAAACATTTTTGAAATGCAGCTTTAATATAAATTCATTTATTTCATTACTAGTAAATCAAAAACCCTGAATTAAAAACCCCATAAGCAATAATGTTTGGTTATGTTGAACATCCATTGCCCTTAGGATGCGTGTGTGCTAAGTTGCTCCAGTCATGTCCTACTCTTTGCCACCCCATGGACTATAGCCCACCAGGCTCCTCTGTCCATGGGGATTTTCCAGGCAAGAATATTGGAGTGGGTTGCCATGCCCTCCTCCAGAGAATCTTTCCATCCCAGTGATCAAACCTGTGTCTCTTAGGTCTCCTGCATTGGCAGGCAGGTTCTTTACTACTAGTGACACCTGGGAAACTCCTGCCCTTAGGGTAACCACCTAAGTTTTTGTTACAGCCTAAAAGGTGCTTTTTGATTCAATCCATATCTGTTTATTGCCGGGGACCAGCCCCGGTGGATCCAGGGATATTCAAAGGGAGGACAGAGCGGGCGGATAGGACAGGATAGGAGAGAACAGGATAGCTCAGGATAGAATAGTATAGTAGGAAATTAGTGGAAGAAAAGAGGGCTGAATAACTTGGTTTACGTGGAAAGCCAATGAAACCTCGAGACAAGAGGTTTGCATCATCTACATTAGGCCACCGGCGTCCGTTTGAATATCGGAGAGTGCCCCGCCCTGGGCTCTCTCTCTTACGGATCTTAGCAGCCGGGACAGGTAAGTAGGCATGGCGAGCCTCCGCGCCCCAGATGGGAATTCAGCCGAAAAAGGGGAGAAAAAGAAAAGAACGACATGGGGAAGCCCAGCGTCGGTGTAAGGCTCCAAAGGGGAAAAAGAGCCATTTATTTTTAAAACTCAGCTTATATACCCCAAGTTGTACATAATGGAATATGCAGAGTTAAGCAGGGGCAGCAGTCCTGACCCTCATTGAGACAAGGCTTTCTTTTTTGCATACTCTCCTGTTACAAAAGGTCTCAGGTGGTTTACATTATCTTCTGGCCAAGAGGCCTGTTAACATTTCTATGGCTCTCTTCTGATGAGGTTTTGTTAACCAGAAGACTCATTTGTGTTAATCTTTCCAAAGTCTGAATGCCACTCTCAGAAAACACTAAATAAAAATACAGCAATTTGTAATAAAAGGAAGTACAGTGATTTATAGCAAAAGTCTAGTATTGCTAACATCAAAACTACTATATATCCTTTTCCATATCCCATTTACATTGATTACATCTTCCTGGGTGCCTGATAGATAAAAAATAAGGAGGTCTGGCAGTAATCATCGACTTAACCATGAAATCCCATCACCAATATGAATTTGAAAAGGCTCTGACACTTTAAGATACTTTAAAGCTTTTGTGCCCCTCACAGTTGGGAGGTTGTGAGTAATTTACAAGCTTGTAGAAGGTCAGGGGAACTTTTTAGGCAGGCTAGAGAATTATCAAAGGGGGGGTTGGGCTGAAACACTCCTTTCAAATGCAGAAGACCTGAATTAACTTTTTCCAGAGAAAGCAAATAATGGGAAAACAGACAAATTCTTATTTTGGGGGCACATGTTCAGGAAAAACCAGGGAGAAATCTGATGACTCAGATTGCCCTGCCATCTGAGTTTGCCACATGACCCTGTCACGGGTGGGATTCCTCACTCTGGCTCCTGACAGTTTATTATGTGGAGCTTCCCTTGCATGATGCTATCTCTCCATCTCTAGGCTTTAGCCAAAGTGAACTTGTGCCCAGGGTCTCTTCCTTCTCAGTTTTGGTGAATATTGAATTCTGTAATTCTCACTGACCTCCCCCCACACAAGTGCCTATCCTCTGCCGCAATACAACTTATTCTTGACTTCATTTTTTCCTGCCCCCCACAGGAGGCCTGTCCAGTCCAGGTTAGAGAGGTCTCTCTGATATGCTTGCCTTAGAGCTCAGGGTCTACACTCATACTAGCCATCATCCTTGTATTATAGTTAATTGACTACTATTTGTCTTTTATGCAGGACTATTAGCTTTTTGAAGGCTGGTAAGTCTGAGTATTGTGTTTAGTTAATATCAGAATATACTGAATGAATGCCTGAATTAATGTACGAATGAATGAATAAAAATCATAGAAAAAATTTGCTGAATGTTAATAGTTGGGGTTCTATAAGGTTTTATACTTTATAATAATTTCTTTTCTGCCCATTTGAGTTTGGAGCCTTTTAGATATAGATGCAGCAGTTTAAGTCACGGAGACTTAAAATGATAGCTTTATTACCCCTTTACACTGTTGGTGTGAATGTAAATTGGTGAAGCCACGTGAATAGTATGGAGGTTCCTTTAAAAGCTGAGAATAGAGCTACTACCATGTGACCTGGCAATCCCACTCTGGAGCACATATCTCGAAAAGATGAAAGCTTTAATTTGAAAAGATTCATATACCTCAATGTTCATGGTGACACTATTTACAATAGGCAAGACACGGGAGCAACCTAAGTGTCTATTAACAGACAACTGGTTTAAAAATATTTGGCGTGTGTATTGGCAACCCACTCCAGTATTCTTGCTTGGAGAATCTCATGGACTGAGGAGCCTGGTGGGCTGCAGTCCATGGGATCACAAAGAGTCAGACACGACTGAGTGACTTTACTTACTTACTTTACTTATACAATAGAATACTATGTAGGCTTAGCAAAGTGAAATATTGCCATCTGCAGGAAAATGGATGGACCTAGAGAATATCATATTAAGGGAAGTAAGCCAGACAGAGGTAAATATTATATGAATCACATATATGTGGAAACTAAAAACTGGTACCGATGAACTTATTTATAAAATAGAAACACACTCACAGTGAAAACAATAGTATGGTTACAAAAGGGAAAGGGTGAGGGAGGGGAGGGATAAATTTTAATAGATACACACTACTATATATAAAATAGATAACTAAGGGCCTACTGTATAACACAGGGAACTATATTCAACATCTTGCAATAGACGATGATGAAGAAGAATCTGAAAAAGAATATTTACATCTATCTATCCGAACTTTATATATATATATATATATATATATATATATATATATTTTAGCTGTGCCACATGGCTTGTGGTATCTTCGTTCCCTAAGCAGGATTGAAACTTGTACCCTCGGCAGTGAAAGCAAGGAGTCCTAACCACTGGACTGCCAGAAATTCCCTCCATCTATCTATTTGAATCACTTTTCACGTATACCTGAAACTAACACAATATTGTAAGTCAGCTATATTTCAATTTTAAAAACAGCATTATTACTGATAAAACTGCTGTTTCAAAATGTGATGAGACTGTGGGCAAGGGAATTTCCTCTAAAAGTTATCCTAAATTGGACAGTTTTCCACTTAATCCCTCAAATACAGGGAAACAACCCAGTTCATACAATTTTTATGAATACAGATCCTATAATCCCTATAGGCAGCAAGTTCCTAAAGAGTAATAGAAAGGACAGATTAGTGTTTTTCTCCCAGACTCCTTAAGTCTTATCAGAGGAGTGCATGACTGAAGCCTCAGAAGGCTCATCTGAGAAAATTTCTTTCAATATGGAAACATTTCAGGAGGAGGCAATTCTACCTCTAGGGTTTTCCATTTTTGTTTATATTTTCTGTATTTTCTAATTATCATGCACTGTTTTTAATTAGAAAAAAAAGTTTTGAAACATAAGTTGCAATAGTAATTTTCCTTTGCTACTTACTGTCTCACAAGTGTTAGTTGAGGCAATCTGTAATACATTTATATTCATGTGAAAGATCTCGTGAGAGAATGAAAGAAGTACCTAATGGAAAAAACAAACTAATTTCTTGAGAATTAGCTAAAAGAAAAATATACATATTAATGATATACAACTGCACAAGGCCTCTTGTGTGAGAAAATTATGGTTTTTTTTGTTTTTTTTTAATTAATTTTTATTTTTTAGTTTGTTTTACTTTACAATACTGTATTCATTTTGCTATACATTGACATGAATCAGCCACGAGTGTACATGAACTCCCAATCCCGACCCCCTCCCCCTCCACACCATCTCTCTGGATTATCCCCATGCATCAGTCCCAAGCATCCTGCATCGAACCTAGACCAGCAATTAACGAAGTGATTGGTGGTGAGAGATATGAGTACTGAGGCTTTCTTTACAGTCCTTTAGTAATGTGACCAAAATTTTTTCCCTTATCTCCTTTTCCAATATGTTCACACTATTTTTCCCCTTGTGATTGGTAATCCTGAGTTTCATTGAAGCTAATGTGAACTTTTAGAGCTAGAAAGAACAGTAGACATAATTTTTCTTCTTAATTTTATAGATTATCAAACTACAATGTATAAATATCAAACTAAAATGTATAAATTTCAAGCCACATAACTTAGGGACAGCCAAGATGAGGTGTCACATTTCCTATCCTCCTACTTGATGTCTTTTCTGCTAGAGCATACTGCCATCCACCACAAGATCACAACTTTTGAGGATCTTGTAAAGAAAAATAGCAGTACACCTTCCAACAAAGAAAAGGGAAACATCCCCACTCCTTTGACAACTTTGTGAGTAAAGCATTAAGGAGTACTACTAGAACAGTAGACATAATTTTTCTTCTTAATTTTATAGATTATCAAACTACAATGTATAAATATCAAACTAAAATGTATAAATATCAAGCCACATAACTTAGGGACAGCCAAGATGAGGTGTCACATTTCCTATCCTCCTACTTGATGTCTTTTCTGCTAGAGCATACTGCCATCCACCACAAGATCACAACTTTTGAGGATCTTGTAAAGAAAAATAGCAGTACACCTTCCAACAAAGAAAAGGGAAACATCCCCACTCCTTTGACAACTTTGTGAGTAAAGCATTAAGGAGTACTACTAGGTCAACTAACCTGATCTCTGTGGAACATGTTATTAAAGTTGAAAGTACTTATCTCATATTCAAATACTTAAAAACCTAGCTTTTAAGCTTGCGTTTAATAGTTTTAGTGCTGTTACACAACATAATTGGGTGGTTTTCTATATAAGTGAATAACAAGGATAACAGTACAAAAGCAAAATTGTTTGAGTTTAGAGCTTGTCTTCTTAAAATTACTATTTGGAAACAAGAGCCAAGGTACATTTATGGAATTTGATAGTTTCAAGATTGAGCTGTTTCTTTGATTATCCTTTTGTTATACCTTTGTGCCTTCATAAAGGATATGTGTATGTTCCAATGCATTCAGTGTGGACAAATTTTAATATAGCTTGCTAGGATATTGTGCAATAAGACTTTTGAGAGTGGTTATTTTGGTAAATATGGGCAAAAGGACCTAGGAAGCTATCTTTAACTAAAGCTGTAGAATATAGACTACCACGGATCTGCAGAATGTTATTTGCTATTTATTTTAAAGAGATGGGAAATGTTTGATAGGAGACATTTTTAAATTATAACAATTGTAGCCTTGAACATGATAGTATTTGATAACTAAGATTTACCTTACAAAGTGTGATCCACGAGCTGTGTTCTCTTGGGTTCATAAGTTATGTTTATATCAAGAATTCCAAATATCAGTTATTAGACCTTGCAGATTTTATATTAGCTGAAGAGAATGCTAGCCTTTGAGGTGAAATAGATACAAGCTCAGTTTAGAATAAAGCTATAGTCACACATTACTTAATGGCCTTCATCTGAATATCAAAAAGTTGGGGGGAAGCCTTCCACATTTTTAGTTCATTTTTTAAAATTTATTTTTAATTGGAGGATAATTACTTTACAGTATTGTGTTCATTTCTGTCATATATCAACATGAGTCAGCCACAGGTATACATATGTCCCCTCCTTCTTAAACCTTCCTCCCACCTTCCTCCAGCCTCCCATCCCATTCCACGCCTCTAGGTTGTCAGAGAGCATCAGATTTGAGCTCCCTGAGCCATACAGCAAATTCCCACTGGTTATCTGCTTTACATATGGTAATGTATATGTTTTAATGCTACTCTCTCAGTTTCTCCCGCCCTCTCCTTCACCCACTGAGTCCACAATTCTATTTTCAATAGCAGCAGTTATTTTATAGACATCTAATTAAAACTGTTCTCACATTAGCATCTCCTTAGCTGGAAAACCAGTACCATGGTGAACTTTCTTTGACTGTCTATGCAAGACGTTTATGTAACCATAGAAGAGAGAACTGTTAATAGTAATATAAATAAAAGGAAAATCTTATCAGTAAAGGCTGACCAAGTGTGAATACAGTAATTGCAGAAGAAACAATTTGATATCATCCGTGACAGGTCAAGTTATAAGAAAAGGGATTTAAATAGAGCACTATTTCCAATCGAAATGCATCATTCACATGTACTAGAGTTATCTAAGATAAGTTTTTTTCTTTCTTCCCACAACTTTCCCTTGTAGTGTGTTATTTTTGCACATAAAATATGAAATTTAACCCTAGGTTGGTGACGCAGTGATAAAGAATCTGCCTGCCAGTGAAAAAGATACAGGAGACACAGGTTTGATCCCTGGGTTGGGAAGATACCGGGAGATCCGGCATCTTTTTTTTGGGGGGGGGGGGAACAAAAAAAAACAACAAAAAAAACCCAAAAACACTACTGAGTCACTGCTAAGTCACTTCAGTCGTGTCCAACCCTGTGTGACCCCATAGATGGCAGCCCATCAGGCTCTGTCATCCCTGGGATTCTCCAGGCAAGAACACTGGAGTGGGTTGCCATTTCCTTCTCCAATGCATGAAAGTGAAAAGTGAAAGAAGTTGCTCAGTCGTGTCCAACTCTTTGCAACCCCATGGACTGCAGCCCACCAGGCTCCTCCGTCCATGGGCTCTTCCAGGCAAGAGTCACCCGCTGTAAATATGTCACCATGAGGGAGCCCCATCCCAACTCCCAGGCCACAGAGTTGGAGGTGAAATGACAGGGTTTGGGAGGAGGGTCACAGGGGAGGTGTTAAGCAGGGCGGAGGGCAGGCAGATGCAGCAGAAGACCCCTGGTAGGTGGGGGGTCAGGGCAGGAGAGGGGCTGAGCTCCCAGGAGCCTCGGAGTGACAGTCCTGAAGGCCTGGGAGGCTTAAGAAGCCTCTTCCTGGGGGCTTCCTCAAGGCCCTCTGCTCTCCTGGCTGTGGCCCCTGAACTCCAGGGCCCCCACAGCAGGAAGGGGAGGGCCGCCCCCAATGCCATACCCCCACCCCCAGGCCTGCCCAGCCCAGTCCAGTTTCCTGGTCCCCTGTGAGCCTCCCTCTGGGTTAGGCTGTGGCCTCAAGGGACGGGGTGAGACACCCCCACCCCTTACAGTCCAGCCGTAGGTCTGGGCAGCTCCTCAGGGAGAGCACACGGCTCCTTCCCTGGGGGCTCGGGTCCCTCTGTGGCCCTCTGACTGGAATGTGGCAGTGCAGTGGCCAGGAGGGGGCTGGCTGGCCATCACACCGCCTTCTCCTGGCCCTCCCGCTGGATCATCTGGTAATGCTGCAGGTTCTCCAGGTACGCCTCCAGTTCTGTCCTGAGCCTTCTCAGCCCTCTGCTGGGGGAGTGTCGCCCTGCTGGTTGGTCTTCATGAGCAAGGCCCTGGCCTCCACGATGTAGGGCAGATGGTGCGCTGGTCCAGGGCTGCTGCCTGGTGCAGGCAGGTCTCCCCATTTTCCTGCACGGCATCAAGGATCTCAGTGGGCGTATGCTCTAGCAGGTAGCGGACCACTTCCTTGCTGCCGGTGCTGAGCGTGGTGCAGGAGCGTGCAACTCCGCTCATCATGGTGCATGAGGTCACCCCCAGCTCGGTGCAGCTCCTGGAGCTTACAGAAATTGGATGTGGAGAAGGAAATGAAAGCCACCCCAATATTCTTGCCTGGAAAATTCCATGGACACAGAAACCTGGTGGGCTACAGTCCATGGGGTCACAAAGGGTCAGACACAACTGGGCATGTATGCAATACCAAACACATTCTTCCGTTTAGGAAGACTGGTTAATTTATTTTTTTATTAGTTTTTATTGGAGTATAGTCACATTACAACATTGTGTTACTTGTTGCTGTACAGCAAAGCAAATCAGATATGAATTCATATTTATACTCTCTTTTCATATTTCCTTCCCATTTAAGTCACCACAGAGCACTGAGTAGAATTGCCTGTGCTATACAGCAGGTTCTCATTAGTCATATGTTTTATACATGATTGCAGCCATGAAATTAAAAGATGCTTGCATCTTAGAAGAAAAGCTATGGCAAACCTCAGTTCAGTTCAGTTCAGTCGCTCAGTTGTGTCCAACTCTTTGCAACCCCATGAATCGCAGCACACCAGGCCGCCCTGTCCATCACCACCTCCTGGAGTTCACCCAAACTCACGTGCATCGAGTCGCTGATGCCATCCAGCCAACTCATCCTCTGTCGTCCCCTTTTCCTCCTGCCCCCAATCCATCCCAGCATCAGGGTCTTTTACTATACAGCAGGTTCTCATTAGTCATATGTTTTATACATGATTGCAGCCATGAAATTAAAAGATGCTTGCATCTTAGAAGAAAAGCTATGGCAAACCTCAGTTCAGTTCAGTTCAGTCGCTCAGTTGTGTCCAACTCTTTGCAACCCCATGAATCTCAGCACACCAGGCCGCCCTGTCCATCACCACCTCCTGGAGTTCACCCAAACTCACGTGCATCGAGTCGCTGATGCCATCCAGCCAACTCATCCTCTGTCGTCCCCTTTTCCTCCTGCCCCCAATCCATCCCAGCATCAGGGTCTTTTCCAATGAGTCAACTCTTCGCGTGAGGTGGCCAAAGTACTGGAGTTTCAGCTTTAACATCAGTCCTTCCAATGAACACCCAGGACTGTTCTCCTTTAGGATCGACTGGTTGGATCTCCTTGCTGTCCAAGAGACTCTCAAGAGTCTTCTCCAACACCACGGTTCAAAAGCATCAATTCTTTGGCGCTCAGCTTTCTTCATAGTCCAACTCTCACATACATACATGACCACTGGGAAAACCATAGCCTTGACTAGACGGACCTTTGTTGGCAAAGTAATGTCTCTGCTTTTTAATATGCTATCTAGGTTGGTCATCCAATCCCAAAGAAAGGCAATGCCAAAGAATGCTCAAACTACCGTACAATGCACTCATCTCACACGCTGGTAAAGTAATGCTCAAAATTCTCCAAGCCAGGCTTCAGCAATACATGAACCATGAACTTCCAGATGTTCAAGCTGGTTTTAGGAAAAGCAGAGGAACAAGAGATCAAATTGACAACAGCTGCTGGATCATCAAAAAAGGAAGAGAGTTCCAGAAAAACATATATTTCTGCTTTATTGACTATGCCAAAGCCTTTGTGTGGATCACAATAAACTGTGGAAAATTCTGAAAGAGATGGGAATACCAGACCACCTGACCTGCTCTTGAGAAACCTATATGCAGGTCAGGAAGCAACAGATAGAACTGGACATGGAACAACAGACTGGTTCCAAATAGGAAAAGGAGTACATCAAGGCTGTATATTGTCACCCTGCTTATTTAACTTATATGCAGAGTACATCATGAGAAACGCTGGACTGGAAGAAACACAAGCTACAATCAAGATTGCCGGGAGAAATCAATAACCTCAGATATGCAGATGACACCACCCTTATGGCAGAAAGTGAAGAGGAGCTAAAAAGCCTCCTGATGAAAGTGAAAGAGGAGAGTGAAAAAGTTGGCTTAAAGCTCAACATTCAGAAAACGAAGATCATAGCATCTGGCCCCATCACTTCATGGGAAATAGATGGCGAAACAGTGGAAACAGTATCACATTAAAGCAATGTAAATGAATAGTTGCCTATTCCTTATCTATAGGTACAATTTTCAGTGATTTTACCAAAAGTATGATAGCAAGTATATGGTTTGCACAGATGTTTGTTATCATGTAGAGGTAATTCTCATATTTCTAGCTTTAAAAATCATAAGTAGTGGTAAATACCATATTTATATATTGAATCCACATTCATGGATTTGAAAACTCAATTTTGAGATTTTTAACCTGCTTCAAATTGATTTGCAGATACAATATAATCCAAACACATGTCAGATACCTTTTTTAAAGAAAATGGTAAGATGTTAATCTATAAGAAAAAGCAAAGAACCTAGAAGAGACAAACTCTTTTCAAGTGAACAAATTTGGAGGATTTAGACTACTTAATTTCAAGATTTATTGTAAAGCTACAGTAAGTAAGATAGTGTTATTAGTTTAAGCATAGACATATAGATCAATAGAACAATACTAGAGAAATAGACCCACAGTTATTTGGTAACTTTATTTTAGAGAAATTATTCAATGTAATTCAATCAGAAAAGGACAATATTTTGAATAAATTACACTGAAACAACTGGATATCTCCATGAAAAAAAATTTTTTTTCTAGACCCTTACCTCACATCACAAAAAAACGTGAATCAAAATTGAGCACAAGCATCATATGAGCTAAAACTATATAATTTCCATTTAAAAATAGAAGGAAATATTTTCAAACTCGTGTAGATAAAGATTTTCTAAATATGGCAGAAGAATAACAAACCATTAAAAAAAGATACCATTAACTATCAAAGTCAAAGAAAAAACTTATACTCTTTAAGAGACACAATCAGAAAAACAAAGACAATCCACAAACTAGGAGTAAATACTGTAAAAGAACACATAACTTACAAAGGGCTTATATCCAGAATACATAAACAGTTTTTATAAAGAATACAAGGGGATTCTTTGGTGGTCCAGTGGGTTAAAAATCTGCCTGTCAATGCTGAGGATATGGTTTCGATCCCTGGTCTAGGAGGATTCTACATGCCTCGGGGCAACTAAGCCCATGCGCAGCAACTACTGAGCCTGCACTCTAGAGCCTGTGCTCTGCAAGAGAATCTGCAGCAGTAAGTGCACACACAACTGGAGAGTAGCTCTTGCTCATTGCAATCAGAGGAAGCCCAGGGATCGAACCCAGGTCTCCCACATTGCAGTTTTTGGGAAGCCACAATCCAACCCATGACACTGAGAAGTGGGATATTTACATTATCTCGAAGTGTTTCCCACCATATACTTTTTTTCTTATGATTTTTAAAAATTTTTTATTTTTACTTTATTTTACTTTACATTACTGTATTGGTTTTGCCGTACATTGACATGAATCCGTCTCGGGTGTACACGAGTTCCCAATCCTGAACCCCCCCCCCCCCTCCCACCCCCATATACTTTTAAGTGGAAAGGGAAAAAGACTCCACATTGGAGAAACCTGGCAAACGAAGGTCAGCATCCTGTGATAGTACAAATCCTAGTGTGTGCTTTCTTATATGGTGCCCTCCACAAAATTGCTTCTATGGTACTTCTGCCAAAAATGCAGAATGTGAATCTACTCCTGAGAAAACACTAGACAATGGGGTGACACCCTATAATATGCTTCAGGAAGTCAAGGTTATGAAGATAGGAAGAGAGGATGGAAAGATGTAACCAGAGAAAGATTTCTTTGGTTCTAAAGGACAGTATCAGAAGGTGGTAATACTTGACTAAGATCTATGAGATAGTGCTTTTATCAATGATAATTTCCTGATTTTGATCATTGTTTTGCAGCTGTGAAAGAGATCAAAATTTTTAGGGGCTTAAAGGGACTTATATCAGTATCTTACTGCCACAGAGTTCAGAAAATACTACACATACATAGAAACATAATGATAGAATAAATATGGCAAAATGTCAGCAGCTGGGGCATCTGAGTGAAAACTATATGGAAGTTATTTGTATTACTGTTGTAACTGTCCTGTAATTCTGGAATTTCCAAATAAAAAATTTTAAATTTTAAAATTTCGAAAATGTAACTCTCTACTTGAGAGGAGTCTGGTTCTAGAATGTCAGTCTGGCTGGAACACTGGTGTTACAAGTGCCCTGTCTTCTGTAATCTGGCTCTTGGTGACAGCCTAGCAACCTGACTGGTTTTCTAAAGTATCCATGGTTAGTGAGAGAATAATCTGTTCTAAGGATTTCCCTGGTGGTCCAGTGGTTAAGAATTTGCCTTCCAATTCAGGTGACATGGTTCAATCCCTGGTCAGGGAACTAATGCCCACATGCCACCGGGAAACTAAGCCTGTGTGCCGCAACTAAGACCCGATGCAGCCAAAAATTGGCCAAAAAAAAAAAAAGAGTAGTCACCTCTTTGTTAACCTGTGAACAAGCTTAGGGAAAATAAAATTTCTGGACTGTTAATGATTTATTTTGAATTATTTCATTAAGTTTTTTTTTTTTTAATTTAGAGTTTCATCTGTTGTTTTGATAAAGATTAACTCTGCTATGGAATTAAACCAAATTGGAGTTCCAGGACCAGTTCATTAGAAGATGTAGTTGTTTTCCTGCAATGGGGGTCAGTGCTGCCATAGGGTCCTGGTGTCCCAATAGTAGGTTGTGTCTTTAGACATGTGGGTTTGCTTCTATCATCTTAATGGTTGTTAAGCCAATTTGTGCTCTCTCGTCCTATGGTAGTGGTGCTGTGTGCACTTAATGATTAGAAGACGAGATGATGGCTAGGTTGCTGACTGGTGAAAGAACTTTGCTACAATGGGAAATGTGTTTCTGTGTTCCTTATCTTGTTTTATGGCAGTGAGCAGTGTCATAAACAGCTAGTATTCTAGTGTGATCTAAGGTTTTTCTTAAGTATGTTTGGTTAAAATGCAGTTGCCAGAATACTTTAGAGAAAACGTTGAGTGGAACTTCTGAGAAAGGAAAGCTTGACTTGTATATGATAAAAACTAAGAGGATGAGGTCTTGGCAGCATGCAATATTAATACTGGGTGTTGTACTACAAGCCATTAAAGAGGTGTTCTGAGACAGAGACAGTTTCACTTTAGAGGTTCAACATCTGCTTTTCCTATTTGTTGCAGCCCTCTCTACCTTTTAGGACAATAGGTTAAGTTTACAGATCAATTTTAAAATGTGCCATCATAAAGCTAATCCTTTTGTTTAACTTTTAAAAATTCAATTTTATTTTTTCTTCGCACTGCTAGTGCCTTTTGCAGGTAGTAATAAAGTTAAATTGTTGCACAATAAAATTTCCCAGTTTGTTTTCTTCTTAACCAGTGAAATACTTCTCTTTGTCACTGACAGTGTAAAATGATCAAGCTAATGTGGGAATGAAAGCTATCACTTTTTTAAAACTGTAATTGAGTCAGTTCTTCTGCAAAGACAGTCCTCCATCTTTTCACATAATGTAGGTACAACTAGAAAACAGTAACTACCCACTTGCCTGGAAGTCAAATAAAATGCATTTTTAGGCTTAAGGAAGGAACCAAGGAATTAGTCTCACTGCCACAATTGATGAAAAGATTTCCCTATGTTGTAAGCTTGACATGATGTGAAGTGATAGCCCTAATATTTTTTGGTAAGATTATATTAAGGCAATATTTCTTAGCCTGAATTATCTTCCCTCATTTGTTCATATTAGGCATAAAATATAAAAGTAGGATAGGGAAGAATGTTAGAGTCTATCAGATCCACAGCTTATCAGCACATGGAAAAAAAAAAAAAAAAACTGGTCTTTCTCCCGTTTTTGTTTTTGTTTTTTTTTTTTTCTGGGGCTGGATCTTGCAAAGTGGACATATTCCCAAGGATTTATTTCTTTTTAAATTAAAAATGAATTCAGTTGAAGGGAAGAAACAAAAGCGTGAAAGGCTGCTACCTAAACTTCTAAGAAAAGTTAATATGATCTCTTTCCGCACCATATTAATATTTTCATTTTTAGTCTTAATGTCTTGAATGAAGTATACTGCAATGGGTCTGAATATCTGGAATTACATATACTGTACATGAGTCCCTCTCACTATAAGCAAACAATATCTTATTACAAAAGAGAAAAAAATACTTAATTTTTCTCAAAAGAATGATAGTAAATAGCAAAACATAGAAGACCTGTTCAATCAAATGTTATCTTAAATGCGTGCTTCTCTCATAACTCAGTACATAAATAATCTGCCCACAGTGCTGGAGACCCAGGTTTGATTTCTGTGTCAGGAAGATCCTATGGAGAAGGAAATGGCAACCGACTCCAGTATTCTTGCCTGGAGAATCCCACGGACAGAGGAGCCAGGCGAGCTAGAGTTCATGGGGTAGCTAGAATCAGACATGACTGAACGACTAAACCACCACCACCATTATTTTAAATGAAATTTACATAAAACTAGACAACAGCAGTGCAAATGAAGTGTTATCCTCTAATTTGAGTCCAACTCTTTATGACCTCATAGCTTGTAGCCTGCCAGGCTCCCCTGTCTATGGAGAGAAAACTGGAATGGATGAGAAAACTGGAGTGGGTAGGCATTCTCTTCTTCAGGGGAACTTCCCAACCCAGGGAGTGAACCTATCTCCTGCACTTCAGGTGGATTCTTTACTGTCTGAGCCTCCAGGGAAGCCAAGCAGTCTAGCAATGCAAAGACTAATACAGAACTCTGAATTTATCATTTTCATGGTCACTAGTGTCATAATAAATAGCTTTAGTTTTAGTTAAAAAACATGTACACCTGTGGCGGATTCATGTCAATGTATGGCAAAACCAATACAGTATTGTAAAGTGTATATATATATATATATATATATAATAAATTCCTTTAAAAAATAGAAATATTGACTATTTTAAACATGATAATAGCTCAGCTATAGCAAGTAAGTTCAATATTTGCAAATTAATATCAAAAAGCAATGGAGGCTTTAAAATATCACTCAAAAATTTAAGAGAAACAATTTAGTAGGTCAACATTTTCAGGATTCCACAAGTACAAATTTTGACATATATTAGAACAGTTAAATTTTATCCATTTTGTTCTTATTGCAGTTTTAAAATGTATTAAAATATCTACTGAAATATCTATGGGTTTTTTTAGTGTTTGGTTTATTTCTAGAAATTTTATATTTTTATGCAAATTGAATTACATAACTTATCTCTCCAAATATCCAAACTTTTCTTTGAATTAAAATATGCCATGCTCCACATTTATCTTTCTGTAGCAACTAAATGGTCAATATGGAAGAGGAATATAACTTATTTTGAATGAGATTGTTGGGCACAAAAGCTTATATTGAAGAAGCAATGTAGCCTAAGGATATTATATCAGTAAGTTTCCATTTAGAAAACCAGAGACCTATTCTATTTTAAGCAAGAAGAAATTTGATACAGATTATTAGGTGTTGGCAAAATCGTTGGGAGAAATGGAACCATGAAAGTCAAGGAAAGCTACTCCTGGATCTCATACTCCAAACTTTCAGAGAACCAGGACACAAAAGAAACTGCCACCAGTGATCACAGCTCCCCATCAAAGGGATGCATGACTTACAAGAATGCCTTGAGTCTGCCAAAGCCCTTGCTACTTCTTTTTTGCTGCCAGAGGAGTTATAGTATCGCTTCTACCTCTCTTCCACCTTCCAAACAACATCTGAATAGCTCATATCAGTGTCTAACATGAAACTCTGCTGGTAAGGTAAGATAAAAAGAAGTGCATTGAAGGATCTGGGAATGCTGCTGAGTTGGGACAGCCACATGGGGAAGTCTATCCCTTTGGCTATTCAGCATTTTTACACATCTTTCCATGCATATTGACCCTCCAAATTATAAGATTAACATGTCTGCTAAATTTGTGACATTCTCTCTCATAGAAATGAAAATGTGCTTAATCTCTTCCAAAATATAGGAAACCTGCTAATCACTATATACATTACTGTGTGTTGCTCAATCCTCTATGAACTGTCACAATTTCACTTTGATATCTAGTAATCTGAAGACTAATTCTAAATTTAAACATCACCACACAGTATATAATATACTGGTGGAAGAGAAGAATGTAAAAAGAAAATAGTACATGTATATCCACACTCATACACATACACAAATATATTACCTAAAAAAATTAAGAAGAAAGTATTCATAGTTAATATAGTCTTCATTTATGCACTTTGTCATTAGACCAAAATTGATACTTATAACTTTGTTCAATACTTATTCATTGTTCATTTGATCTCAGTAGGGATGTCTACAGGCTGTGTTCTTTACCAAATTGACTGACCCAAACCTCCATTCTTGATGTCCTACCTGTGCTGGCATGTATAGATTCCATTCAGTTTTACTACTGAACATGGAAGTATTAAGAAAATCCTCTAGGATCTAAACATACTTTCATTGTATATAACAACCACCCTACTCCCTCCTGATAATAAGTGAAGTTACTTCAACTGGTACAGTAATCTCCTTCTTTGCCTCTTGGTTCAATGACACCGCGATTCCAAAGTAGTTAAGTGGGATCTCAACCACCTGTTCATGGGAGCCATTTTTGTGTCCCCTAGCAGTAGTATTTCTCTTTAAGAACTAAAAATTTAAACCAAAAGAGCCTAAAGGTGGTGGGCTGGAATGGAAAAGTTTTGCAATTGGATTATTATGATTGCTAAAGAACAGAGTTGCTACTTTTACCCCCTGGTACAAGAACTTATGTATTCTGTTATAGGGAAAAATAGCATCTTATTGTGGCTTCAGAGAAAATAAGAGTAATTCGTAGAACTGTGTCATTCCAAAAGTTTTTGTTTCTCAAGGAGACAAGTCTACTGTTTCATAAAACCCATTATTTCTGAATGATGGATTCCATGGAAAGATTGATGAATCCATTAGGTACCATATGATTGCGTCCTTTTCCTATAAAATATTTCTTGAGCAGAAGCATAACGGGTAACACACTATGGAAATGAACAATGTATTCAGTAAGAATTTAGATAGTAGTGCTGACAAAAGTGTTTCAAGGAGAAAAGGCACATTTATATCCATAGTAAGAGTCTTTTTTGCAAGAAAGGAACCTCACTGCAGTGGTGTTAGCTTAGTCAGTTTCAAAGAAAGAAGACACGTTATTGAACCCAGATGCAATATCCATGGATACTTTGTTGATGAAAGCGTTAAATAACCACAGAGCAGCTTGGGAAAGAGGCTAAGTGACTATCTGAAATAGGTCATATTATATACTTGACTATTGAGAGCCTCTCTTTGGTGGGCATTTCCACGAGACACAAACTTACAACATGTGCTCATTTAAATTGCTTGATCTGTATACTTCTTCCCCAGACCCTGTACAGTCCTCCAGTATTGGTCCATTAGCCATTGACAATTAATCATTGTATATCAATATCTTTGGCAATCACTCAAACTATATAGCCAGATGCACTAGTCACCTTGGGGTTTACCAAGATTTACCTGATACCTCTCAGAGCCACTTCTGTTTCTTTGGTCGGTGTCACCACATCCCATGGACCCATTTAGCTTGTCATCAGGAATTTTTCAAGAGGCCTTAGGTGTGGATGGAGGGAGAGCTGGTGACACAGCAAGAATAGCTGTGATAGGATATGAACTTACTTATTTGTATAACTTATAGTTTCTGGACCTACTCAAGTCTGATCATATATATTGTAGCCTGGTGTATCAGGTAATACCCAGAGTGCAGCAGACAAATCAGGTCACATGATCTTTTATCTTTTATTTTTCTACCATCAGCAGTTCTCTCTCAACCTAAGCACAATAGCAAGCTAGAAACTGTTTTTAAAAGGCAATTTGCCATTTTCAAGGAAGAATACAGGTTTTCTGTGAAACCCTTAGGATTGGATGTGTTTTTATCACTCTAGAGTTGGGAGGATTTCCATTTATTATCGCTGCCTGTCAAAATCTTTTAAGCACAACTGGATCTCTACAACCTTAAGACCAAAGTGGCAGAGTAGCTGAGGACCCACAGCCCAAATCTTCTGCAAAACCTCTTGCTCTGGCTTCTCTAAAATTTAGCAATATTAGGGGTTAGTTAGCAAATACATCAATTATCTACGAGTAAATATTTTTTATAAAATCCAGATGAGCGCATCAAGTGCTGTGTTTCTTAGTTGCTAAAGGGTAAAAACACAGCAACTGGCTTTCTCTTTGCAGTGGAAAACTATTCATGCCTTGAACCATTATCTACCTGGACACTTCATTAAGATGCCAGGTTCCTGAATTTTCATGGCTATTATCTTCTACCTCCTGGTATTCATGTGTTTTATCAAGGCATCAACTGTATTAGCTAATGTCTGCTCAACAGATCTGATTAAAATGATTTCTCATTTTAGTAGACCAGTAACAGGAAGGTGCAGAGAGGGCAAAGGCACCCCACTCCAGTACTCTTGCCTGGAAAATCCCATGGACAGAGGAGCCTGGTAGGCTGCAGTCCATGGGATTGCTAAGAGTCGGAAACGACTGAGCGACTTCACTTTGACTTTCCACTTTCATGCATTGGAGAAGGAAATGGCAACCCACCCCAGTATTCTTGCCAGGAGAATCCCAGGGACGGGGGAGCCTGGTGGGCTGCCATCTATGGGGTCACACAGAGTCGGACACAACTGAAGCGACTTAGCAGCAGTAGCAGCAGCAGCAACAGGAAGGTGAGTAAGGCCCCTGTGAGCTAGATTATGAAACAGGGCTGAAAAATTGACATAGTTTGACAAGGCCCTGAGATAAAGGAGTGAAGATATGCTGTCTTTACACAGCAAAAGTAAACGAGTTCTTGTAGTCTTTGAGAGTTTCCATGGAAAGAGAGACTTTTCAGACACAGAACTGCACCCCAGTTTCCAGGTGCTCTTGTGATTTATTCCTGTAGAGAAGTACTTCTGGAATAGCAGAGACAAGAGAATCAATACCTGATTTAAATTTACAATAATATTTTGCCAGGTTCTGAAGCTTACTTTATTTCACTTTAAAATTTTTCAAATTTATTTAATACTTTTATTGATTTATGTGTATTTGATTTTCAAAGAACTGCTTATATTCAATGTGTACGATTTAATGAGTCTGGACACATGAAAACACCTGAGATACTATCACCACAAGCAAGTTCAGTTCAGTTCAGTCGCTCAGTTGTGTCCAACTCTTTGCGACCCCATGAATCGCAGCACGCCAGGCCTCCCTGTCTTTCACTATCTCCCGGAGTTCACTCAAACTCACGTCCATCAAGTCGGTGATGCCATCCAACCATCTCATCCTCGGTTGTCCCCTTCTCCTCCTGCCCCCAATCCCTCCCAGCATCAGGGTCTTTTCCAATGAGTAAACTCTTCTCATGAGGTGGCCAAAGTATTGGAGATTCAGCTTCAGCATCATTCCTTCCAAAGAACATCCAGGACTGATCTCCTTTAGGATGGACTGATTCAATCTCCTTGCAGTCCAAGGGACTCTCAAGAGTCTTCTCCAACACCACAGTTCAAAAGCATCAATTCTTTAGTGCTCAGCTTTCTTCACATTCCAACTCTCACATCCTTACATGACTACTGGAAAAACCATAGCCTTGACTAGATGGACCTTTGTTGGCAAAGTAATGTCTCTGCTTTTGAATATGCTATCTAGGTTGGTCATAACTTTCCTTCCAAGAAGTAAGCGATCCTTGCAGTCCAAGGGACTCTCAAGAGTCTTCTCCAACACCACAGTTCAAAAGCATCAATTCTTTAGTGCTCAGCTTTCTTCACATTCCAACTCTCACATCCTTACATGACTACTGGAAAAACCATAGCCTTGACTAGATGGACCTTTGTTGGCAAAGTAATGTCTCTGCTTTTGAATATGCTATCTAGGTTGGTCATAACTTTCCTTCCAAGAAGTAAGCGTCTTTTAATTTCATGGCTGCAGTCTCCATCTGCAGTGACTAATAGATGAATCCAAAACTTCCTAGAGTTTCCTTGGGTCCCTTTGGTTTTGGTTTGCTTTGTAGTAATAACACAATATTAGATCTACCCCCTTAACACAGTCTGAAGTGTACAATATCATAATGTTGACTGTAGGTACTCTGTTGTTCAGCAGATCTCTAGACTTTATTCATCTAGCATAAATGAAACTTTAAAACTATTAAATAACAACTCCCCATTTCCTCTACTCCCTAGTCCTGGGCAACCAGTATTTCACTCTCTGCTTCTAATTGTAACTGTTTTAGATACCTTATGTGAGTGGAATCATGCAGTATTTATCTTCCTATAACTGGCTTATTTCACTTAGCCTAATAGACTCTTGGTCCATGCACGTTGCCACAAATGATAGGATTTCCTTCTTTTGTAAGGTTGAACAACAGTCCATCGTGTGTATATATGTATGTATACACATATAGGCTAGAGGTTAGTGAAAGACTTAATCTGCTGAAGCTTATATATCTACCCGCCATTGCTGGAGGAGCAGAGTATGTTTCCTTAGCTCTCTTCCACCTTCCAAATCCCATGTAACAGCCTTTCACCACTGGTCTGTTGCTGCTACTGCTAAGTCACTTCAGTCATGTCCGACTCTGTGCGACCCCACAGATGGCAGCCCAAAAGGCTCCCCAATCCCTGGGATTCTCCAGGCAAGAACACTGGGGTGGGTTGCCATTTCCTTCTCCAATGCATGAACGTGAAAAGTAAAAGTGAGTCGCTCAGTCGTGTCCAACCCTCAGCGACCCCATGGACTGGCCTTCCAGGCTCCTCCGTCCATGGGATTTTCCAGGCAAGAATACTGGAATGGAGTGCCATTGCCTTCTCCATCACCACTGGTCTAACCCAGGGCAAAATAAGATTTTTGGTTTTCAGCCCTTGTGACCTGGGAGCATACAGACAAGGCTGAGAATGGTTCTCAGCTATCACCAGGCAATCTGACATAGTGTTATGCGTATGAGCCATCCTACTTGGGGTCAGATTCTGCTTCCACCACCAGTTGTGCGACCTTTGGTGAGCCACCTGACTTCTCTGTGACTTGGTTGTGCTAGCTATGAAATGTAGATAATTTCCCTAACTTGAAGAAATTTTGAGAGTTAATGCAGATAGATGGTGTGTAACAATGCTTGACATATAATAAACCTCAGTGCGGTAAGGAATTATCATTAAAATCTAGAGTATGGTTTTGCCAAAATCCAAATAAAAAAGATTAGGCAAATAATCTATTTGTAACTGGGTAGTACGTGAGAGTTTTTAAGGTATTTTTTCCCATGAGTCATAATAATTTGACATCTCCAGGTGTACTTTATGTTTAAGGCAACATATTCAGATAGCTAGTTTAGGTCTAATTAGGAAATGGCAACCCACTCCAGTGGTTCTTGCCTGGAGAATCCCAGGGACAGGGGAGCCTGGTGGGCTGCCATCTATGGGGTCACACAGAGTCGGACACAACTGAAGGACTTAGCAGCAGCAGCAGCAGCAGCAGTAGCAGCAGCAGCAGCAGCATTGCTCTTAGGTAAGAGAGGCATCACTATCTGAAGACTCAGAGTAATATACTTTAATCACTACTTTTTGAAGGCTAAGGAAGAATTTAAATTTTTAGCACTTTTTTTCTGAGTAGGATCACAGATGTGTATTTTGCTTTTTTCTAATGTTCATCTTGTTGTTCAGTCACTCAGTCATGTCCAGCTCTTTGAGACCCGACGGACTGCAGCATGCCAGGATTTCCTGTCCTTCACTATCTCCCATCTTCTACCAAATCAGCATCACAATAATCTAATCTATACCTCAACTACTAATGCCAAAGAAGATGAAGTTGAATGGTTCTACGAGGACCTACAAGACCTTCTAGAACTAACACCAAAAAAAAGATGTCCTTTTCATCATAGGGGACTGGAATCCAAAAGTAGGAAGCCAAGAGATACCTGGAGTAACAGACAAGTTTGGCCTTGGAGTACAAAATAAAGCAGGGAAAAGGCTAACAGAGTTTGGCCAAGAGAAGACACTGGACATACAAACACTCTCTTCCAACAACACAAGAGATGATTCTACACATGGACATAACCAGATGTCAAAATGTTCATCTTAGGAGTCTTTAAAAAATCAAAATTACTTGAAAGAATTGCTCCCTACCCATAAAATAATAAAACAAAAACTGATGATCTTATAACCTAAATTTCTCTAGAATATTTTTCCAGAAACACTGATTGCAATGTAGTCAATTAGATATTTTTCAAGCTGAATTTATAGTTTATGTTTTAAATTTTCAAAAGTAAACAAAATTATTATAGGCCTCTAAGTTTGTATGGCTGTTTGTTACACAGCATTTTTATAACACTAGATGTATACATGACACAAAGACTAAAAAGAAAACACCTAGCAGTTTGTATCGGTTCAGTTCAGTTCAGTTGCTCAGTCGTGTCCGACTCTGTGACCGCATGAATCGCAGTATGCCAGGCCTCCCTGTCCATCACCAATTCCCAGAATTCACCCAAACTCATGTCTGTCGAGTCGGTGATGCTGCAGTGTGTATACTTATATTCAAAAATATTTTTGTTTAGGAAAATTAGAAAAGCATCATTACCCTGTCTTTGATTCTTTTTCTAAATATGCAAAGATTTCAAAAACACTTCAGGGGAAACCTGGAATATTTGTTTTCATAACCAAAAGCAGGCTTGTATTTCTTATTCTCAAAGAATCTGTAGGCAACACAAACAAGTCAGAGGAACTTATTCATTCTTAACATTTTACTTTCTATACACACTTGCTGCCTCTGTTGAAATAAACAGGATAATTTGAAGAACGAATGGTCTCTCTTTAGTGTTGCCGTGCAGCAGGAAGTCAGACTCTAAAGGAAAAAAAAGTATCGTTAAATATTTTGGGGACGTGGAAATAATCTGAAGAAAAGTAAGATAAAAATGTTACAGTGTTGAGCAACACAGTTTCAAGCACTCAGCACAAAAGTTTAAGACAAAATATTAACATAAATAACAAAATCATCTACAGTATTGCTTGAGAAAGATAAGAGTAATTATTTTTCAGTAACTCCACTTTAACTCAAGACCAAGTGAAATTTTCCACCTGGGGGAAACAGGACATGGAAAAACACTACCAGAGTGGGTTTAAGTTAGTGCAGGAAAAACCAGTCTTTCACCTATAATGTGCTAGTCACCCTACTAGGTGCCAAGGACACCATCTTGGCCAAAAGAAATGACTGATAATCTGTATGAAAAGCAGAATGAAAGCATATATAAGATGGGAGTCATAAAATTTGCCTACATAATCAGAGAATGAGTCACAGAGGAGAAAGTCAGTGACTGTCTCAATTTATGTTTATAGTTTACCAGATGGGGGAAAAATGTGGCAGAAATAAAAAGAAGTTGTGTATACAAAGGCATGGAGATGTGTACAAGTAACTCATAATGGGAAAACTCCAGCTAATAGGAAAATAGGTGCTCTGAGACAGAAAATGATAGAGATAAAATATGATTATTGATGGGATGTTAATTTGTTTGCAGCAATAGGTAACTGTCTGAAAACTCAGTTGCTTAAAGGGCTTCCCAGGTGGTGCTAGTGGCAAAGGACACGGTTCGATTCTTGGGTCAGGAAGATCCCCTGGAGGAGGAAATGGCAACCCACTCCAGTATTCTTGCCTGGAGAATCCCATGGACAGAGAAGCCTGGTGGGCTACAGTCCATAGGGTCACACCGAGTTGGACACGACTGAAGCAACTTAGCACACACACAGTTGTTTAAAAGAACATTTATCTTATAGTTTCTGTGGCTCAAGAAGCAACGAGGTATGTTTTAGCTGTGTCTTCTGGCCGCAATCTCTCCTGTGACTGCAACGAAGTTCAATACCAGAGTTGTGGATTCATCTGGTGACACGGAAGGGGAGGGGTGTGCTTCTCAGCTCACTTACGTGGTCGTTAGGAAGATTCAGTTTCTTGTGTGCTGTGGGCTGTAGGTCCCCTTCAGTTCCTTGCTCCTCTCTCTAGGCAGCTTACAACTTGGCAGCTTGCTTCGTCAAAATAAGCAAGCAAGAAGAGACAGAGACAGAGAATGAACAAGATGGAAGTCACTGTCCTTTGTAACCTAACCTCAGTAGTGACTTCCATAAATTTTTTCATATTCTATCCTTTAAAATTAAGATTCTAGGTCCAGCACCCATTCAGGGAAGAGGGAGGGCAGATGACATGAAGGCATAGATATAGGTACCAGGAGGCAGAGATCACTGGGGCTATTTTAGAAACAGCCTCCAAAAGATGGCAAACGCAATTTCATCCATCAGGAGGAGTAGTACTCTGGAAGAGATGGATGATGAAGAAAAGTGAAACTGATGATGTAAGCAAGAGGCAAATTGGGGAGGGCACTTAGCAGCCCAGTGGAATGACAGGAGAGTTTGCACAGGAGGGATATATTGATCCCTGAGCTTGAGACTAAGAAATACTAATGCTTATCACCAGAGATCTAGGAATAAAAGGGTCTCAAGTGACTCAGCAAAGGTTTACAGCTTCCAGATGAGCACAGCATTAGCCCACAGTGGTGGGAACCCTTGTTCCCTACTTGTCCCTCACAGGTGTGCTGCTGCTCCGGTGATGCTTGCAGCATCAGCTGCTTGTCAAACTTGAACCTGGACATGAGTAGGCAAATGTCAATCCACCTGAGGAGCCCCATGGTCAGAGAGAGGAATCTGAAAGCAACTAGCACAGGCAGCTCAGGAAGAAACTCCTGAACATGACAAAGATAATTTGCATAAAAATGGTATCAAGAACCTTTTAGAAATTTAACACACAGAGCACTCAAAGACTGAGAATGAAAACCATTCCTTTGGAATCAAATCATTTGTAGGCAAGTGGAAGGAGATAATGTTAATAATTGAAGACTTAATTATTGACCTGGAATATCAAGTTAAAGAAATGGTCCTTTGGAAAAAATTGAAATACAATGAGATGGAAATAATGGATACCTAAAATGCAAATAATATTAATTCTGGAAGAAGGAAAAGGAATGGAGAAAATAATAAGCAATTGTTAAAGAAATGGGAGAAAAAGTTTGGTCTGAAGGAAGCTTTCTTTTATAAGAAGTTGAAAGAGAAAGAAAGATCCAAAATTCATGTTTTTAAAGAAACTACTAGTCATGTATTAGCATAAATATTTAATTATGATGAAAATGAATTTATTTTCCTACTATAATAGAAA
Source organism: Aepyceros melampus (assembly GCA_006408695.1). Lineage (NCBI taxonomy): Eukaryota > Metazoa > Chordata > Mammalia > Artiodactyla > Bovidae > Aepyceros > Aepyceros melampus. Next base: position 396,761 of record SJXQ01012191.1, read on the forward strand.
GTAATAGAAATTTACTGGTTTTCCTCTCATGCATGCTATTCCAGCAAACAGTCCATTTGGTGATCCATCCCACCACAATTCCCAGTCTCATTTCCTCTGCTAGTGCACCCTTCCCCCAGTGACAGAGGGACTATTCACTTTTATTGGAAAACAAAAGGGAGTGCTTTCAAAGTTACATCAAGACAGCAGCCTATGAGATCTGCCAATCTTACCACTGCATTGCTTCAGGAATCTTGTCTCAGCCTGTCAGCTTCCCTGTTGACCCCATATGAAATAGCAATCATCACTACCCTTGCGATTCCTGTCCCCCTTAGCCTACTTAATATTCCTCCTTGCATATTATGCATGTACTTGTTGTTAGCTCTTCCCAACTCTGAGAGTAGGACCTCCTTTGTCTTGTGTTTACTGCTGTATCTCCAGTGCCTAGAACAGATAGGGGCATGTGGTAGGCATTCAACAAATATGTGTTGAATGAATCAATTAACAAATGAGTAAATGAGCAAAGTAGAAAACTCAAAGAGACCAATTTTTATAGAAAAACTTGGGAAGGGAGCAAGCAGATGGGTCTAGCTGACATAGCATAGAGGTGACCAAGTATAAGCTTCTGGAGTTTTCCTGAGGTTCATATGTGTGACTTTTCCTTCATTAGCTGAATGTCTTTGGACACATTCTTTATTTCCAATTTTCCTCAGTTTTGAAATAGAGATGATAATCACAGCTTCTAACTAATAGTTCAATCATGAGGATTGACTGTCTTAATAAGAGTAAAGCACATAGATCAGTGAGTGGCATAAAAGTACCCTATTTTAAAAAAATCTTTTGGAGAATAACACCCATGCTATTTAAGAGCAAAAGCAGAAAATGAGGAAAGCAGAAAAATATAATGAGGAAAGCAGAAAAATATAATGCTATGCCTTGTGTAGAGCATCTGAATCTCACCTTTGCCTAATTTCATTTATGACTACAGATTTCTTTTCTAACAATCTGAAAATTAGCTGTGTTCAAAGAGCAATGGAGTATGACCTACAAAAGAGTATCCTATGAACGCAAAGATAATTAATTGTAGATTGTCAAAATGAGTCATTAGATCAACACAATTTTTAAAACTAATTTTATCTTTGCATTCTAGGAGGAATTTCATAAAATTTGACAGTCTTTCCTAATTAATGCACTAAAATACAGAAATAAATGAAAACTGTTTAAGTATGACAGAGTCCTCAAAGTCCAGCTGGAAACATTCTAAGAAGTGGATTGCTTAAGCCGTTTTTATTAAAATAGAAATAAGATAAAGATGGCCCTGATCGCTGCAGGTGTTGTTTATTATTACTCAACATTAAAGTTCCAAAGCATCTGCAGTAAGACAAGAAAATAAACAATTCCGATGAAAGCTATAATACAGTCAAATAACCCTTCCACTGACTGAGAAAAAAACCCGACTTTCAGGGGGAAATATACAGAGAATTTCTACAAATTAGTAAAAAAATGGCAATCAGCTCAATAGAGATGTTGCTTGAGATACACAGCAAGAATACTCGAGTGGGTAGCCATTCCCTTCCAGGGGATCTTCCTGACCCAGAGATCAAACCCAGGTCTCTCACATTGCAGGCAGATTCTTTATCATCTGAGCCACCAGGGAACCCAAATATACAGTGAATTCTACAAATTAATTGGAGAAGGCAATGGCACCCCATCCAGTACTCTTGCCTGGAAAATCCCATGGACGGAGAAGCCTGGTAGGCTCCAGTCCACGGGGTCGCTAAGAGTCGGACACGACTGAGCGACTTCACTTTGACTTTTCACTTTCATGCATTGGGGAAGGAAATGGCAACCCACTCCAGTATTCTTGCCTGGAGAATCCCAGGGACGGGGAAGCCTGGTGGGCTGCCGTCTATGGGGTCACACAGAGTCGGACACGACTGAAGCAACTTAGCAGTTAGCAGTAGCTACAAATTAATAAAGAAATCACAGCCAACTCAATAGAGATGTTGCTTAAGATAGAGATAGGAAGTTCTCAGCAAAATAAGTCTAAATAGTAACTATATGGAAATACGCTTAACCTAGTAATAATGAACTATACATTAAATTAAAAATTAGATCGTACTTTTCACATATGAAGTCAGAGGGGTGATCATACCCTCTTCCCTTATTAATTGCTGACATTTATCAAGCACTGATGATGTACTAAGCACTATTTTCACGCTGCATATATATTAACTCACTAGTTCTTAATAACAAATACATGAATTATGTACTATTATAATGATTCCCATTAGTAATTTTTTCAAAGTCATAGAATTAAAAAGTTGCAAAGCTAGAATTTGAACCCAAGCAGACTGGCTCCACTAGTAATAATGAACTATACATTAAATTAAAAATTAGATCGTACTTTTCACATATGAAGTCAGAGGGGTGATCATACCCTCTTCCCTTATTAATTGCTGACATTTATCAAGCACTGATGATGTACTAAGCACTATTTTCACGCTGCATATATATTAACTCACTAGTTCTTAATAACAAATACATGAATTATGTACTATTATAATGATTCCCATTAGTAATTTTTTCAAAGTCATAGAATTAAAAAGTTGCAAAGCTAGAATTTGAACCCAAGCAGACTGGCTCCAGACTGTGGCTTTAACCACTACTCCAAACTTCCTCATTGCTGTCAGCAGTATAGGAAAAGAGCCCTCCTCGTATATTACTCACTGCAATGACAATTCTAGCCTCTTTAGAGAGTAACAGGACAATATCTATTGAGATTAAAATGTTGTGTATACTTTGGCCCCACATTTTATTCCAAGGAGTCCATTCCTTAGGGAAAAACAACTCAAGAATGTAAGGGTATGTGTATGAGACTATGGATTACAACATGGAATATGCAAGAATAGAGGTTAAGTGGATGCGTAATTGTAGAATAATAATTAAAAGACTATTTCATTCTTGTAATGAAACTTGTAATTGCTTCCTTAATATTCATTTCCATATTCCTAGAAACTGTATTTTTATTTGGCAATTTTTTCTATATATACCCCCTTCAACTGATGCTAATAGTCCATGCTTTTTGCAAAATGGTGACAGCTAATTCTACCTTAGTTTTAAGCATGAGCTCCATAACTGAGGTCATATTAGTGCTATAAAATAGAGCTTTCTGCAGTGATGGAAATGTTCAATATAGTAGCCAGCAATCATTAAGCTACTGAGGACTCAAAATGTGGCCAGTATAACTAAGAAAACAATTTAACTTTAGTCTTAGGTGGCCTGTATTTACTATATTAGTGCAACCTCAACTAATCAGTGCAATATCATCACCTAAGCACAATAATTAGCACAAGAATGTTACTGATTGAAATCACGGAGAATAATCAAGCTTTCCCAGGGTCTTCTGGGAAAGAAGTTTTCTGCCTCTTTTTAGAACATGCTTCTGACAAACTCTCTTTGGACGTGGATAAGGCATTATGTAGTCTCAGAAGTAATTGAGGGCCTTACTGGAAACATGAAAGAAAGCCATCTTTAGAATAAGTAGAAACAATGGAAGACAAGTATAGACAAACACAAACCAGTTTCTTTTTGATCCTAAACTATTGAATAAAACTAACTCTGTAGTTGATCCTACTTCTATTAATATATTTTCCAGTAACATAAGCCATGAATCACTGTTATTATTAAACACATCTTTTGTGGGTCTCCTCTTGGATTGGAGTATGTAATAGATTGCATTAATCAAAATAAGATTTTAAAACTTTCAATTGAACTGAAATTAGTTATAAGAAATATTTTAAAGGCAAAAAGAAAGATGCATAAAGATTATGAGGTTACATTTGAATGAATGATTCAAAAATACTTAGAAGTGAGAGATTATAGACAAAGAGAGAAGGCTAGAATGATGCATATGGTAACGGATTAGAAGTGGAGGTATCAGTAAGAACTCACATTTAGGTTAATATAGAGAAACAGGGTTGCGTATAAAAATAGCTGTGCATATATAGGTGCTGGTGTACATATTTATATTTCCCTGCCCTGTCAGCTAAGAGGGCTTAGAAGCAATGTTTCTGTTCTTTCCCTCCAACAAGCACACCTAGACCTAGAGCTGGGTATCTAAAACTATTCTCCAATAAGGAAAACTCCTTAGAGAAAAAGCTAATTATGAGATTGGGACAAGAAACTCACTAGGTGAACCTGAAGCATCTCATAGTGCCCAAAAGTAAGCAAGTGTCCCCCCTCACCTCAAGAAAAAAAGATCAGGGGGTATGTTAGAGGAAACAAATGTGAGAGCTCCCACTAACCAAAGCTGAAACAATCTGAGCAACTAAACAAATGAACTAGTATTGAATGACAACCCAAAGTATAAGGTATGTCTCATGAGTCCATCTTGATAGAAAAATGAATAAAGAAATGGGAAAAAGGAGACAATTCTCTCATAAAGAATTCCTAGTAATTTATATAGCTGTATAGTTCATATTCAAGATGCTGGAGGATACCGCTCAACTCCTTTAAGCATGGGCTATGCATAGTAACTTCCTTCCAAAGAGTACAATATGGAGGGTAGGGGGAAGAGTGACTCTATGGAAAAAAAACCTGATAAATACACCTCAGTCATGAGATTAAAGTCAATGTCAAAAGTGATAGTCATACTAATAATAGATACCCTTGATGTATAATTAGAATGACACTATTTCTGTGGTCTCTCTCCAAAATAAACAACCTTCATGTAATCATGGGAAAAGCAGGAGATAAATGTCATTTTGAGGGACTTTTTACAAAATACATGACCAACACTTTTTAGAACTGTCAAGGTTATCAGAAACAATGAAAGTGTGAAAAGTTGTCACATCCAAGTGGAACTTAAGGAGATGTGATGGCTAAATGCATTGTGGTATTATGAATGGGGTTCTGGAACAGAAAAGGACAGTAGGTAAAAACTAAGGAAATATGAATTAGTTAGCAATAATGCACCAGTGAGGAAAAACAGGAAATAAATGTCATTTTGAGGGACTTTTTACAAAATACATGACCAACACTCTTTAGAACTGTCAAGGTTATCAGAAACAATGAAAGTGTAAAAGTTGTCACATCCAAGTGGAACTTAAGGAGATGTGATGGCTAAATGCATTGTGGTATTATGAATGGGGTTCTGGAACAGAAAAGGACAGTAGGTAAAAACTAAGGAAATATGAATTAGTTAGCAATAATGCACCAGTGCTAATTCAGTAATTTAACAAGTGTACCATCCGTTCAGTTCAGTCAGTTCAGTCGCGCAGTCGTGTCCGACTGTTGGTGACCCCATGAAGCGCAGCACGCCAGGCCTCCCTGTCCATCACCATCTCCCGGAGTTCACTCAGACTCACGTCCATTGAGTCCGTGATGCCAACAGTCAAAGGCTTTGGAATAGTCAATAAAGCAGAAATAGATGTTTTTCTGGAACTCTCTTGCTTTTTCCATGATCCAGTATGAAAAGTGTACCATACTAATATAAAATATTAATAATAGGGAAAACTGAGTTTAGAATATATGGAAATTCTCTGTGCTATCCTCTAAGACAATAATCTAAGTATCATGTAATAATGATTGAGGGAGTGAGGAATTAGAAGGGAGAATCAGAGGGAAAAAGACTAGCAACATGGAAAATACCCAGAGCATAAATCAATCAGAGCACAGAATGTAAAATATATCAACATATTGTAGACATATTATACTTAAATATGCTTGTGAACAATTCAAATATTCCAGAAATAAACAAGAATATTGATGAAATTTTAGAATCAAGCAGAGAGCTTTTTATTCTTTTATTTATGTTATTTTTTATGTCGTACCAATAGTAAAATATCAGGACCAAATAATGTCGACACTTGATGAGGGAAAAAACATAATTCTAGACATCATCTACAGAAATTATGTTCAATTGATCTGGGGTTATTTAGCTTGAAGAATTTGCTTTTTTTTTCTTTTTAGCAACCCAATCCCTCAGGCCCCAGTGTTTCTCATACCCTAACATGTTTAATAAACAAACTGAAATACAGTGAACGTCAGTACTTTTGGGTAATCTCACCCAGTAGAGCCATGGATTCATGGAGAAGAGTATAATCAAATATAAAGATCAGAAGGACATGAAGGAACTGATATTATATTGAATTTTGACAAGTGAGTAGGATTCTGGGCTGCAAGAAAAGAATGTGGCCTAAAAACAAAATACAGATAGCACAGGCAAGGTAGGGAGGAATGAATGACATACTTTATGTGTTTGGGAAAAAGCAAAAGGGCCCCTCAGGCCACAGGGCATAAGGGATGGGCAGTAAGTCTAGGAAGATAACTGTGTTAGTTATTCAGTCATGTCCGACCCTTTGCGACCCCACAGACTAGCCCACCAGGCTTCTCTGTCCATGGAGTTCTCCAGCAAGAATACTAGAGTGGATTGCCATTCCCTTCTCCAGAGGAACTTCCCAACCCAGGGATTGAACCCTGGTCTCCTGCCTTGCAGGCAGATTCTTTACCATTTGAGTTACAGGGAAGGAGGATAGGCAAATGCCAAATGCAGCAAATCATCACGTGCTACTCTGTGAAACCTTTTTCTTATAGTTTATCACTGATCCATTTTTCTATTAAAGAATGAAATAACCTAATTTGGTCTATGTCATAGGAAAAATACTATGAAAAGATTGATTGTAAGAAGAGAGTTGGGTGAGATGTGTTTTGTATATTTGATATTTGGGGAAAACTCAATATTTTATCTTTCTTATAACTAAATAAAATTGATTTTACACATTTGTTTATATCTCACTTTTAGAAAACTGCATGCAAACTGCTCCCCTAACAACCATGTACCCCAAAAATGGATATTAAGCATCAAATGCATTAGAATAGACAAGAAGTCAAGATGAGACTGAAAAGAAGTCATTGGCTTTGACCATTAGGAAGTAGCCTTAAGAACAGATTCACTGAAGAGTGAAGGCAGGCACCACTATGGACTAAAGACAGAGAATATTATTTTTCTTCAGGAAAAATGATGAGTGAGTGCTATACAGAGAGGCAAGTTTGAGAGTCATTTTAGCACAAATAAGACCTAACATATCCATACCATGAGAGAGGGAGAGTCCGTGTGATAATCATCCCCAGAGAAGGATCACTCATCATTCACTTATACTGCACTCCTAGACTAGAGATCTCTGTGATGTAATCATAGAAAGGGAGTTAAAGAAACAGTGTACAAAACATATTTTTAATTCTCATTCAATGATGCTGCCTATAGCAAATAGAATTTTTAATAAAGAGTAAAATATTTCCCTTTTAATTGCAAAGTAATAAATGATATAAATGTAATCATATTTTCTTCAAAATGAGAAAATATCCCCCCACATCTGTGTATCTAGTAATGACTTTCCAAGGTACATAGAAAAATAAAATGTTTTAAAATAACACTTTTGTACATGTGTTCAGTCAGTCAGTTCAGTCGCTCAGTCGTGTCCGACTCTTTGTGACCCCATGAATCGCAGCACGCCAGGCCTCCCGGTCCATCACCAACTCCCAGAGTTTACTCAGACTCACGTCCATCGAGTTGGTGATGCCATCCAACCATCTCATCCTCTGTCGACCCCTTCTCTTCCTGCCTAAATAAATGATATAAATGTAATCATATTTTCTTCAAAATGAGAAAATATCCCCCCACATCTGTGTATCTAGTAATGACTTTCCAAGGTACATAGAAAAATAAAATGTTTTAAAATAACATCTTTTGTACATGTGTTCAGTCAGTCAGTTCAGTCGCTCAGTCGTGTCCGACTCTTTGTGACCCCATGAATCGCAGCACGCCAGGCCTCCTGGTCCATCACCAACTCCCAGAGTTTACTCAGACTCACGTCCATCGAGTTGGTGATGCCATCCAACCATCTCATCCTCTGTCGACCCCTTCTCTTCCTGCCTCAATTTTTCCCAGCATCAGAGTCTAGGGTCTAGGTGCATGTGCTAGGTTTCCATTAGCTACTCCTACCTTTATCCTAACGTTCAAGGTATTTAAACATTTGTCGTTATTTAGTTGCTAAGTCATGTCCCACTCTTTTGTGAATTTGTGGTCTGAGTCCGCCAGGCTCCTCTGTCCATGGGAATTTCCAGGCAAGAATACTGGAGCAGGTTGCCATTTATGCCTCCAGGGGATATTCCTGACCCAGGGATGGAACCTGAGTCTCTTGTGATTCCTGCTTTGGCAGACAGATTCTTTGCCATTAGTGCCACCAGGGAACCACTATTTAAAAGTACTCCTTTCCTAAATCAACTATACTCCAATGAAAGTTTTTTTAAAGTAAAGTAAAAATAGTCTTTCCTGACTTTTATTCATCCAGACTTTTACCAATGTAACCTGTGTATGTGATACGATATATTTATTACGTTTTTCTATTTGCAGGCATAAACTACTATTAGAAAAACCTTCTGTCCCTATAGAACATATTGTGGGACCACTTTAAGTGGTCCTACTACCTCTTCCAGGAGCTGGGGTGGGCTAGGCAAATGGAAAAGCAATGGCAAATTTAATAAAAAGTAAAATTAAATATAAAGAGAAGGAACATTCACCCACTCTCTTATTCACCATCCTCTCACAGCTGAGGTCCCTTGCTTCTCTTTCCAGATGATCTTCAATGAAGAGAATACAAAATGTATTTGTATGAATTTAGTCCTAGGGTAAATGAAGCTCTTTTAAAAGGAGGTAGAATATTAATGAGGGCTTTCCTGGTGGCTCATTGGTAAAGAATCTGCCTGCCAGTGCAGGAGACATGGGTTCAATCCTTGGTCAGAAAGATCCCCTAGAGAAGACAATGGCAACCCACTTCAGTGTTCTTATCTGGTGAACCCCATGGACAGAGGAGCCTGGTGTGCTACAGTCCACAGGGTCACAAAAAGTGAGATACAATTTAGTGACTGAACAACAACTACAAAGAATACTAATTAGCATCCCAAAATGTTGTTTACTTTGCCAGTCTTTAACACTAAAATGAAAGTGCTACAGCTGGCACCCCACTCCAGTACTCTTGCCTAGAAAATCCCATGGGCGGAGGAGCCTGGAAGGCTTGAGTCCATTGGGTCGCGAAGAGTGACTTCACTTTCACTTTTCGCTTTGATGCATTGGAGAAGGAAATGGCAACCCACTCCAGTGTTCTTGCCTGGAGAATCCCAGGGACGGGGGAGCCTGGTGGGCTGCCAGCTATGGGGTCGCACAGAGTCGGACGCGACTGAAGCGACAGCAGCAGCAGCACAGGCTTTGCCAGGCAGCCATGTAAAACTCTCACCTGAAGGAGCTCACAGCTCAGATAAGAGCTTCATCTGGAACCATCTAATCTTTTAGTACAGGTGTGTCTGATTTCTACAGCAAAGCTTCCATGAGGTTCTAATTTTCACTTCATTCCATCTGCCTGTTTAGATATGACAGTTATTTTTAGACATTTTAGCTCTAAGGAAGCCAGTATTTACTGACATATTCTTATAAAAATTTGATTTGCCTCAGAGGATATTTCACTCTAAAGTGAGTGTAAATTAGGTTGAGTTTTCCTCCTCCATAGATTTTAAAGGTCATTTATATTGTTTGTATGTGTGTTGGGATGGAATGGTGGTGGCATTTCCTCCTCTCTTTGATAGAACTATTCTTATATGAAAAGTAAAAAGCACATATAAATTAGAAAAATAATGGTATCTGATCCCTTACAATGTACAGTTGATGTGTTATCTCAATGTTTGTTCAAAAAGGCTATAGTTTATCAGACAAACTTATCATGCTTTAGCATTTTGGAATTCCTCCGTAGTAGACTGTCTTATCCATATCCATCACTAAAACACAATCTTAAAAAAAACCACATTTTTATTTCAATGTAGCAGCTAATTTGTAATAAAAGTTGATCATGTAGATTATTTGGCTATATGTTTTATTTTACAGTAAGGATTTGCATGCATAATACCACTAAAATTTTTAAAAGACAGTACTATTTGAAAGCATACAATAATTTTTTTAAACTAGGAACTAAAGAAACAAAGGCCAAATCATTTCTCTTCCATCTTTTTAAAAAGCATTTTAGTTTGAGATGACTGTCAATTCACATACAGTTGTAAAAATAAAACAGAGAGACTCTATGTCCATTGATCAAGCCTCCCCAAATGGTAATATCTTACGTAACTATTGCATACTACGACAACCAGGAATTTGATAACAATTCATTAACCTTACTCAGATGTTTCCAGTTTTATATATTCTTCTGTGTGTTTCTCTTTAGTTCTATGCAGTTTTATACCATGTGCAGATTTGTTGGACCACCACGATAGTCAAGATACAGAACAGCTGCATCTCAAGTGTCCCTCATGCTCCCTATAGTAACAGCCACCTCCCATTCTCCAACCTCCTTAGGCCCTGGCAACCACTAATCTGTTCTCTATCTCTAGAATTTTGGGACCTCTAGAATGTTGTATAAATGAAATGATATGGTACGAAAGACTTTGATCTTTTCCACTCAGCATAGTTCTTCTGAATTGCTTTTGCACATGAGTCAAAAAACAGTTGGGCATATTTATGTGGATCTACTTCTGGGTTCTCTATTCTGTTCTGTTGATCTATGTGTCTATCCCAAGTTGATCTATACTTTTATTTCATTTCTATCAAAATCCACACAAGATTTTTTTTGTGGACATAAGCAAGTTCTTCGGAGAAGGCAATGGCAACCCACTCCAGTACTCTTGCCTGGAAAATCCCATGGATGGAGGAGCCTGGTAGGCTGCAGTCATGAGGTCTTGAAGTCAGACACGACTGAGCGACTTCACTTTCGCTTTTCACTTTCATGCATTGGAGAAGGAAATGGCAACCTACTCCAGTGTTCTTGTCTGGAGAATCCCAGGGACGGGGGAGCCTGGTGGGCTGTGGTCTATGGCGTCGCACAGAGTCGGACATGACTGAAGCAACTTAGCAGCAGCAGCAGCAAGCAAGTTCTTTCTGAACTTTGTATGAAAAAGCACAGGGCCATGAAGAGCTTAAACAACTTTGGAAAGAAGAAAGTAAAAGGAGTCTCTCTACTTGATATTAAGGCTTTCTATATAGCTATATTCATAAAGGAAATGTGATAGCAGTACAAAAATCAACTCAAAATGGATCAGAGACCTAAATGTAAAACTTCAAGATAAAAAAAAAAAAAGAAATCTAGGGACTTCCCTGGTGGTCCAGTGGCTAAGACTCCAGGTTCCCAATGCAGGGGGTCTCAGTTTGATCCCTGATTGAGGAACTAAGATCCCACACGCCACAACTAAAGATCCTACATACCATGACTGAAAAACAAACAAACTCAAAGTGCTGCAACGAAGACTGATGATCTCTCATGCTGCAACTACCACCCAGTGCAGCCAGACAGCCAAATAAATGAATCAGTTCAGTTGCTTAGTCATGTCAGACTCTTTGTGACCTCATGGACTGCTGCATGCCAGGCTTTCCTGTCCATCATAATAAATAAATAATGTTATTTTAAAAACCTAGAAGAAAATAGGAAGAAACATTTTTTGATCTTAGTTAGGAAAAGATAAAATCCATAAATTAGACATCATAAAAATTATGAACTTCAACTCTTCAAAATTCTGATTGAAACTTTACCAACATACCACCTGACCAGGACATGTAAAGGAGAAAGCTAATAACTGATTTCATAAATTTTAGTTGACTTCCCAATATCTACTTCTGAAAAAATTTAGAGAGGCTGAGTGCAGTGAACACTTGAAGAGAGTATTTTGTTGAACAAAACTGGTAAAGGATGATTAGGAAAAATATTTGCAAAAGAACACATCTGATAAATGACATATCCAAATATATAAAGCTCTCAAAATTCAGTATTAAGAAAATAAACAATCCAGTGAAAGCTTGGCAAAAAATTTAAGCAAAGACATAAGATATATACATAATAAATAAACACATGGAAATGTGCTTCACCACCATTATCATTAGGGAAATGGAAATTAAAACCATACTGATTAGATAAGGCCAGAAGACAATAGAGTTGAAAACCTTTGGCTCACCTCCACACCAAAATCATAACGATCTGTAGAATAATCATCTATTAAAAAGACCAAAACCTACCAGAAAACAGCTACAACTAAAAATAAGATGAAGGAACCGCAAGCCCAGGCAGACTCATAATACAATAAAATCCCCTATCCCCAGGTGGCTGACCCACAAACTGGAGAATTATATTACAGCAGTTCTCCTACAGAAGTGAGGATTCTGAGCCCCACGTTGGGCTCCCTAGTCCAGGGGTACTGCACTAGGAAGACAACCCTCACCCCTGCACCTCAAGCATTTGGCTTTGAAGGCTACCAGGGTTTAATTTCAGGAGGCCCACAGGACTAACGGAATAGACTCTGCTCTTAAAGGACTCACAAATAACCTCACTTGCCCCAAGACACAGAGCAAAAGCAGTAATTTGATAAGAGGCTGAACCAGTCTTACCTCTGGTCTTGAAGTGTCTTCTGGAAAGGCTGGGGTCAGCAGTGGTTCACCCTTCAGACATAGTCTGTCGTGTCCAACTCTTTGAGACGCCATAAACTGTAGCCCACCAAGTTTCTCTGTCCATGTGGTTTCTCTGGGCAAGAATATTGGAGTGGGTTGCCATGCCCTCCTCCAGGGGATCTTCCCAACCCAGGGATAGAATCCTGGTCTCTGGTATTGCAGGAAGATTCTTTACCATCTGGGGCTTCCCTGGTGACTCAGATGGTAAAGCATCTGCCTGCAATGTGGGATACCCAGGTTCCATCCCTGGGTCAGGAAGATCCCGTGGAGAAGGAAATGGAAACCACTGCAGTACTCTTGCCTGGAAAATCCCATGGATGGAGGAGCCTGGTAGGCTACAGTCCATGGGGTTGCAAAGAGTCAGATATGATTAAGTAACTTCACTTTCTTTACCATCTGAGTCACCAGGGGAGCCTAGCAATCAATCAGGCTAGGGGCCAACCAGGCCTACCAGACTATGGCACAGTCAGCCTGCCATGACAGGGGGACCCAAGCAATTATCTTGGGGGAACCCTTAGAGCATATATTGGGTTGGCCAAAAAGTTTGTTAGATTTTGGTGTAAGATGTTATGGAAAAACCTGAATGGACATTTTGGCCAACACGATAGTTGGGGTGAGGAGCTGGGAGTGTAGTGCTGGGATGCACAGAATATTCCCTACAGAAGGCCACCTCTCCAAGGTTGAGAAACCTAACTAACCCACCACAGACATAAAAATACCAATAGCAACCTTGACCAAATGAGGTAGCAGAGGAACAAGTTCCAGGTAGAAGAACAAGATAAAACCCTCAAAGAAGAACTAAGTGAAGTGGATATAGGCAATCTACCTGAGAAAGACTTAAGAGTAATGATTGTAAGGATGATGAAAAACTCGGGAGACTGGATGCAGAGTGCACAATGTTAGAAGTTTTTCTAAAAGAGCTGGAAATTATGAAGAACAACCACAGATAAAGAATACTGTTGTTGCTCAGTCCCTAAGTCCTGTCTGACTCATTGCAGCCTCATGGACTGCAGCCTGCCAGGCTTCCCTGTCCTTTGGTATCCCTCCGAGTTCGCTCAAACTCATGTCCTTTGAGTTGGTGATGCCATCCAACCATCTCCTCCTCTGCCGCCCCCTGCTCCTCCTGCCCTCAATCTTTCCCAGCATCAAGGTCTTTTCCAATGAGTCGGCTCTTTACATCAGGCAGCCAGAGTATTGGAGCTTTAGCTTCACCATCAGTTCCTCCAACAAATATTCAGGGTTGAGTTCCTTTGGGATTGACTGGTTTGCGCTCCTTGCTGTCTAAGGACTCTCAAGAGTCTTTCAAGGATCCCAATTCAAAAGCATCAGTTCTTCAGTGCTCAGCCTTCTTTATGGTCCAACATTCACATCCATACATGACTACTGGAAAAACCATAGCTTTGACTATACAGACCTTTGTCAGCAAGGTGATGTCTCTACTTTTTAATGCACTATCTAGGTTTGTCAAGAATACAATCATTGAAGTGAAAAATACACTAGAAGAAATCAACAGGAGATGGCAGAGAAGGGCAAACTAACTACAGCTCCACTGCCTCTGTGTGTGTGTGTTTTAATGAAGTTCTATTACAAAATAACTCTCCTTATTTGTTTAAAAATTGCCTACCGCTGTTTTGTACTGTACAACAGAGTTGAATAGTTTATTACAGAGAACTTTTGACTCACAAAGCCAAAAACATTTACAATCTGTTTTTTTTTTCTTAAAACAGGAAACATTTGTTGACCTCTGTATATAGTTTCTATAAGAATTCCTTTTCCCACATGGTTCTTCCTTCCTGGCTGAACCCTTACTGATACAGCACCTGTATCAGTAGACATATAAAAAAGAAGGCTAATAATTGATTTAGCAATTCTTAGTTGGCTTCCCAGTAACCACCTCTGAAAAACTTTAGAGAAGCCAAGAGTACAGTGAACACTTGGAGAGGGTATTTTGTTGCAGAAAATTGGAGGACTATCACATTTTCCCTTGCCTATGGTTTCCTTAGCCACCTACAACATTCACACACTTCATAAGCAGGAGACAGATATATTCCTACCAAATCCAGCCTAGTCACTGAAGGGGATAGAGATAAGAGGGAATTTAAGAAAACCACCTTGAGTTTGAGACTGAAGACTCATAACTGACTCGGAAGGCAACAGACTGCCTGACACTACCTATGGTAGCAAATAGATGGTTGTTTTTGGAAAATAACTGTACTCCCAGTCAACTTCTATAGCATGGCTCTCAGATAAACACAGAATTATTACTATTATTTACTCATAGCTTTATAGCTTTGGAGAAGGCAATGCACCCCACTCCAGTACTCTGCCTAGAAAATCCCATAGGCAGAGGAGCCTGGTAGGCTGCAGTCCATGGGGTCGCAAAGAGCCTGGACACGACTGAGTGACTTCACTTTCATTTTTCACTTGCAGGAATTGGAGAAGGAAATGACAACCCACTCCAGTGTTCTGGCCTGGAGAATCCCAGGGACGGGGGAGCCTGGTGGGCTGCCGTATCTGGGGTCGCACAGAGTCGGACACGACTGAAGCGACTTAGCAGCAGCAGCAGCAGCTGTATATCTTAGGTCATTGGTATCTCAAACTTCTTTGTTGTTTAGTCACTAAGTGGTGTCTCACTCTTTTGCAGCCCCGTGGACTGTGGTCCACCAGGCTTCTCTGTACTGTAGTCCACTAGGCTTCTTGCCTGGGAAATCCCATTCCTCTGTATGGAATTTCCTAGGCAAGAATACTGGAATGAGTTGCCACTTCCTTCTCCAGGAGATCTTCCCCAACCAGGGACTAAATGCCCAACTTCTGTATTGGCAAGCAGATTCTTTATGACTGAGCCCATCTAAAACTTCTAGAAAACTAAATAATCTTCAACTATGAAGGAGGAGGAAAGAGAGTCTACTGGGACAAAGGATCAATAACTTGGATTTTATATATATATATATTTTGCATTTCAACATTTAGTTATGAAGTTGTTTGGTTTTTTATTCCCAGCATTTTTTTTTTCTTCCCTTTCCCTTACATGTTCTATGTTTTTTTATTTTGTTCAACTAAATAAACGTCATGCTGAGATTATCACAGAATAAAACACTTTTAATTTTAGACTTGTTTCTGCCTAATTGCCTGGGCAAATGATGTTCTTTTTTTTTTTTCACTTTTTATTGACATAATTACTGATTAACAAGAGCAACTGAATTATGTCAGGTTCAATGAATTAGATCTGTGAGACAATTTAGATGTAAAGAGTTGTTAATTGCTATCTAATTTAAAAAAAAAAGCCTCTGAACCCTCCTACAATGATAATACTCCCACCCCTCTCAGTGGTACACAGTGCCTTAGTAGAGAAAACTAAAATTTTGAAATGAAGCGAATGTCAAGTGACATTTTTGTAGTTCTTGGAACTACCAATTAAGACATGCATGCATATAGCCATAGCAAGCCAAAATCTCAGAAAGGAAAGAATGGGCTGAAAGTGTGGAATTCCTAATTTTATAAACTGAAAGAGGGCAGGAGCTGTGTATGACACTCACATGATACACACCAGCAAGAGGCTCAATAATGACTCCTGGTCAACAATGTGCCCTACAGGGTCTTTATGTGAAATAATGCATCAGGAATTACTGAGTACCAAGTACACAGTAAGGGCTTCCAGGTGGATCAGTGGTAAAGAATCTGCCTGCCAGTGTAGGGGCTGCAGGTTCAATCCTGGGTTAGGAATATCCCCTAGAGAAAGAAATGGCAACCCACTATATAGTATTCTTCCCTGGAAAATCCCAAGGACAGAGGAGTCTGGCAGGCTATGGTCCATGGGGTTGCAAAGAATCGGATATGACTGAACAACTGATGAGCACTGAGCACAAGTTCACAATAAGTGTAAAATGTCTTTTCCTTGGTATCACCTATTATGTTCTTGGTGATAAAATGTCAACCATTGCTCTCTACTGAAGGCAGAAAGTATTTAAAAAAATAGTCCATGAACTAGCTTAGACAAGATACAAATATTTGACACTCTTTGTTTTGCATTGTGGAGAAGGTTTTAGCTCTTTAAAGCCCTCAAAGTCTTCTAATAGTTCTGATGGTCTGGTGCATGGATGTCAGTAACAGCTCTATTTCTGTCCGTCTAACTGTAGGCAGGCTACATTACTTAAAGCTATTCTTGCTATCTGTAGTGTTCTACTGAGGCCTCTTAGCATGTGAGTTGATAAACTGACCACTGAAAAATAGATCTTAATTAGGCAAAAGCATTCTAGAAATTCAGATATAGAAAAATAAGCTACATATATCTACATGGTTTTTTTTCTGATTTTTCCCTGATTATAAGAAAATAACCTCATGTCTATTTACTTGAACATTTTAAACTCTATAACAAAGAAAAAATTTAAATTGATGGTTGTATTAGTTCTGTTTAGTATTCAAAATACAATCACATTACTTAAATAGTATGCAAAAGATGTTTGACAGAAAACCACAAAATTCTGTAAAGCAATTATCCTTCAGTTAAAAAAATAGAGTGGAAAAAAAACCAAATAAAGAAAGATGTTTTAGAAGAATATTAACAGCTTATTGATAATGCAGAATAAATAGCAAAATTATTGTTGGTAGAGACCGAGTTGAATATAAATAGTGTAAGATGACATAGAGTTTAAAAAAGTTATGTTTGGTATGAGAACACAAAAGTATATATTTTAAATGACTAAACTGTTGATGAACTTTGAAATGCATATTTAATGATAAGAAAATTAGTAAGTATTTTTATAAGTCTGTAATTCCCTTATAAATATTCTTAGAAATACTGGGAGAAAAAAAAAAAAACAAGTTTAAAACTATATATTATTAGACTGTTAGACACCATCAGAAACACCTGTTGCAGTTGAGAGGCTATTTCAGGCTAATATTTCAGTGGTGTCCATGAGTATTTTGATGTATGGGTGTGCTCTGAAGGTACATGACAGCTTATAGTTCAGTTTTTAACACTAACCTCTGAGCTTTGAAAAATATGAGTTGGGGTCCACACATCAACTTGTTAGAAATATGTTTAAGACCCACTATGCTGCTGCTGCTGCTGCTGCTGCTGCTAAGTCGCTTCATTCGTGTCCGACTCTGTGTGACTCCAGAGACACCAACCCACTAGGCTCCCCCATACCTGGGATTCTCCAAGCAAGAACACTGGAGTGGGCTGCCATTTCCTTCTCCAATGCATGAAAATGAAAGTGAAGTCGCTCAGTCGTGTCCGACCCTTAGCGACCCCATGGACTGCAGCCCACCAGGCTCCTCTGTCCATGGGATTTTCCAGGCAAGAGTGCTGGAGTGGGGTGCCATTGCCATCTATAAGATCCACTATAGAGTCTGTGAATTGCTTTGATAAATGCCTTGCTGTTTGCTGCTGTGGCTAACGCACTGGAAAGAAAAATTAAAATAACATTCAACAAATTTCCATGGCCCTTGGTGTGTCTCCTGGAAAGATAGCTAATATGATTTCTACTGCCTTCAACTTACAGAGATTGTTTCAGAAGTAGAGAGACTTGGCTAAAAATATAATTGAGGAAAAGTTACACCAAAACTTGAAATTTTGCTGTTGTTTTTCTTTTTTAATTGCTAGGATTTAAGCATTGGTAAATTCTCTTATTTAGGTAATTTTTATTCAGTTATGACAAGTGAAAAGCCCTAGAAAAATTAAAATAACATTCAACAAATTTCCATGGCCCTTGGTGTGTCTCCTGGAAAGATAGCTAATATGATTTCTACTGCCTTCAACTTACAGAGATTGTTTCAGAAGTAGAGAGACTTGGCTAAAAATATAATTGAGGAAAAGTTACACCAAAACTTGAAATTTTGCTGTTGTTTTTCTTTTTTAATTGCTAGGATTTAAGCATTGGTAAATTCTCTTATTTAGGTAATTTTTATTCAGTTATGACAAGTGAAAAGCCCTCTAAAGGATCTAGAAGAATCAGAAAAATACATTAACTTTTTGAATAACAAATTAACAAGAGTTTGAGATTTTTCCCTAGGCTGAAGATAAAAGGGCGTTTGTTTGCTTTCTGGAAGCAGGTGACTAGGACTGGACAAGAGAAAAATGAAGGGAATGAATAGGGAGGGTTAGAGCAGTTCTCATAAGTTGAGCTTAAAATAAATTTCCTGAACCAAACCTCTTATTATGGTAGGTATGGCTGGGGGGACTGTAAGAAAAATGCGATGTAGCATTCAGTTTAAGATTGTTTCCATCTCTAGCTCTATTGCAATTCCCCAACATCATCCTAGATTAAATACCTAACATAAGCGTACTTTGAAACTTAGGCCATGAAGACTAAAGGAATAGAGAATTTAGTGAGAGCCAGAATCAGGAACAAGAAGGAACCAGATGTCCCATTTCATCACTTTTCCCACATGCTTGCACACGTAAATAAGTGTTAGTATTCTTAACACAGACCTAATGTCTGGATTTGTTCTTTCAGAAATACTAAAATATTTTGATTCCTATAATAATTTTAGGCTGTTTGTGCTTAAATTTTAATTTCATATTTGATATTGTCAAACTTTATAATAAACAGGTATATGGTTTAGCCAGCAAAATCAAGTTTATCCTGGGATAGCAGAGGAATGGGCTTCCTAGGTGGTGATAGCAGTAAAGAACCTCTCTGTCAGTGCAGAAGACCCAGGAGACATGAGTTCCATACCTTGGTCAGGAAGTTCCCCTGGAAGAGGGCGTGGCAACCTACTCCAGTATTCTTTCCTAGAGAATCCCATGGACAGAGGAGCCTGGCGGGCTACAGTCCACAGCGTTTCAAAGAGTCAGACACAACTGAAGAGACTTTACACACACACACACACACACACACAGAGCAGAGGAATCACAATTTGAGACAAACTCTGGTTCACCAGAAGCAAGTCTGGAACACAGAGAGGGAGAACATCGTTTTGCAGAGGAAAGGAGGAAATTGGACTGTTCTGAATGAAAGTTTACAGGACTTTGAAGAGCAAGACTTTGTGGATGTGGCAGCTTCTCATTGGCTGAGTTGCAGCAGTTTTTTCATAGGCTAGATTGTTGCTAAACAAGGCGAAAATCTAGCTTCTTCCTGCTGGGATCTGTAAAATAAGATTCTTCCTGCTGGGGTCTGTAAAATAAGCTGCCACACAGGCGGTACAAGTGGTATATGTGTGGTACCTGCTCCCGCGCTCTTGGAGGCTTTCTGACTCCATTTTGAATGGGGCTTTCCTTTATCTGTTTCATATAAATTTGATATTTAACTTAATATTTGATAATTCTACTGCAGTTCAGATACTACTTTGTGGATGTGGCAGCTTCTCATTGGCTGAGTTGCAGCAGTTTTTTCATAGGATAGATTGTTGCTAAACAAGGCGAAAATCTAGCTTCTTCCTGCTGGGATCTGTAAAATAAGATTCTTCCTGCTGGGGTCTGTAAAATAAGCTGCCACACAGGTGGTACAAGTGGTATATGTGTGGTACCTGCTCCCGCGCTCTTGGAGGCTTTCTGACTCCATTTTGAATGGGGTTTTCCTTTATCCGTTTCATATAAATTTGATATTTAACTTAATATTTGATAATTCTACTGCAGTTCAGATACTTTATTTTTAACATTCAATATTCTGTGCTTCAAAAATTAATAGTTTTTCATTATCCATAAAATATCTATGTTTTATTAATACAAATGGGGAAACTGCTTACTTCAGACTAAAATAAATCAATAACTCAAGAACTGAATCCATAACTTAAGAACTGATAATAGACTGTATAGACTTTGCATTTAGACTTGAATTCAAATTTCACCTTTGTTGTTTAATTTCTGTATGATGATGAATAAGAATATTTTGAACTTTCAGTCTTTTCATTTATAAAATAGGAATAATCATATATGAATTTCAGAGTTGCTGGGATTATTAAGTGAAATAATAAATGTAAACCAACTAACATGTGACTCAATAAATTTTTAACTGTTAGTAGAATATTCTGGTCTCTATAATAGGAATAATAACAACAATGGTAATAATAATGTTACAATTACAATAATAACAGTATTATTATAATTTTTACCAATTTGTTCGAGTCATCTTTAAGCTCAGATAGGACAGGAAGTTTTGCTTGTTGTTTTCTTTGTGTATCATTAGTAGGAGATTGAATTTTAGGAAGGAGGTTTCCTGTTAATATAATTTCTTGAATTTGCTTGCACAGTGTAATAAAATGCCATCTGAACAAAAAGGTAGTTATGCTATAATTGACACATAAGGAGCAGCGAATTGAAAGTGATGAAGACTTCAGAAATTTTCTAAGTGTTTGTTAGATAACTACTGCCAAGAAGATGGTTTACTTTTGGGCTATTATCATTTTCAACCAGCTAGAGAGAACTCAGGGTCTTTTCATAGCTTTGTATTGAGATAAATGATTCTATTTTCTTGTCATGACAGTACCCAGTTGCTAAAATATAATTACTTGAAAACAGTTTTCAAGAGCTAATTTTCTATAGAGGAAGAAGAAATATCTGTGCTATTTCCACTCATTTACACATTAAGTAATGAAGTTCTATTAAGAAAAATAAAACAAATAGTTGATCATAAAAATCTGTCTTTGTCTGGTACATTACTTCATTTTAACAAATTTATTGGGATAATTCATATACCATTCAATTCACTGATTCCTGTACATTAATTCTTTTTTGAAGTCATTAATTTATTCATTCAATATTGTTTACCTACTAGTAATTCTTAATAAAGATGTGCTTAGTCCCATGCAATCTAAGATTCCAAAAACAAGGTCAAAATAAGTATATTTATATTGAATACCAAATCTGTAAAAAGAGCTAAAGGAAATAGAGTAGGTCCTCAAATGAGACAGATATTTACAACATATTTTTTTCGTTGAGGCAATAACATTAAAATTAGAGGAACTGGACATAGATACATAAGAAAGATTTTTAAACAAGGCATTTAAACAGGTTATATATAATCATATATAATATATATAATATGACAGAATAGATACCATAAGATAGTCAAGGACTAATCATCAAATACATGGCATAAAATTAAAATGATTTAGGGATTCAGAGGAAGAATATATATTTAACACTAGGTCAGTCAATGACAGTTTCCAAGATGAAATAAGATTTATGTTGTGACTTTAAAGAAGGCAGAGCAGAAGAGAAATAAATATCCTTGGATAAAGATGAAGGGAGGGGTGAAAACATGAACAAAAGCAAAGGAATGGAAAACCATAACACATCCACCAGGAATAGTGAAAAAAGTCAGCTGGAGTGGAATGCCCCTCTTGAGGAGAACTGCATATATCCAACTGATATGCTCATGAGTCAGGAGTTTCACAAAGCCACAAGGTATGTAACATACTTTTCAGAAATATTATATTTTTACAGTAGAAATTAATTGAATATATGATTTTTTATTCTGAGAAATTCAGATATATTATGAGGTGAAAATTTATAAGTCATTCTAAGTTCAGCTACTTCCCCAAATTTCATGGGTATGGGTCCATTCTTCTTAACCACGAGTCCCTTAGTGAAATAACCTGAGTGCTGAGAACTGAAGATAAGGCTCATGAGATCCATTGGGTATTGTTTGTCAAAGAAATTAAATGACAGATTAGTGAGTCTGGAGTTCAATTGGTAGGAATGAGAAGCCTTTGAAGAATGCTAAAGAGTGGGAAACCCCAAAATACACTATTTTAGGAAATTAATACCTATACTGCAATAATTACAACTTAATATACAGGATGAGGAAAAATTTACAGGATGGGTGAATGAAGAGAAATTATAGGCTGAGACACCAACTTAGAAAATGTAAACCCAAAGGATTTGTTAAGACAATTGCCTTGTTTTGAGAGTCAGTTCTATAATGTGATTCATAAGAATTGTCTAGGGTTCCTTCTTGATTATTCTTGAAGATTAAAAAGATTATTTCATTGGGTCCCTCAATTACTAATCTAAAATCTGAGAATAGTTTGTAGTGAAAGAGAAAACCTATGAAGTTTTGACTTTAAGGGAATACAAAGAGACAGTAAGTTATAGTGGCATGTCATTTCTAAACTGTACTAATGAAACAGAACAAAACCCTATGGTCCTTCTCCACCATGTCCTCAGCCTGTCTTTAGTCTGTACAAAAACTTTAGCCAAAGAGTAAGTTTAATCAAAGAAGCGAGAAAATGTAGAAGCAAAGAATAACAGGACAAACCTATACTAACTGAGTCAGTAAGAAAAATGAAAGACCTTTAGTTCCTTTTCAAGGGCTATAGATAATATTCTGAGCCTTTATCTGTGAGCTCTCTTATAGATACTGAAACCCTCACCAGGTGGAAGAAGTTAATTCCAAGAATTGGCCCCAAGGAAATAGGAACAAACCAACCCTGGAAGTGAAGATTAACTGTACTTAAAGCAATCAAGATGGTGCAGGTCAGACCACCTCATAACCAATTTCAAGATGACTGTTAGAACTCACTATGCTCTTTCTCCATGTAGATCCCTCCCTCTGTCTATAACAGCTCTGGACCTCTGATTGTCAGAGTTGTGGGGAATTGGCCTTTGGACAGGCATCTGCCCTCTCCCCCCACACCACCCTAGTTGTTGGCATCCGAAGCTCAGATGGTAAAGCATCTGTCTGCAATACGGGAGACCCGGGTTCAATATCTGGGTTGGGAAGATACCCTGGAGAAGGAAATGGCAACCCACTCCAGTATCCTTGCCTGGAGAATCCCAAGCTCTTTCTCCATGTAGATCCCTCCCTCTGTCTATAACAGCTCTGGACCTCTGATTGTCAGAGTTGTGGGGAATTGGCCTTTGGACAGGCATCTGCCCTCTCCCCCCACACCACCCTGGTTGTTGGCATCCGAAGCTCAGATGGTAAAGCATCTGTCTGCAATACGGGAGGCCCGGGTTCAATATCTGGGTTGGGAAGATACCCTGGAGAAGGAAATGGCAACCCACTCCAGTATCCTTGCCTGGAGAATCCCACGGACGGAGTAGCCTGGTAGGCTACAGTCCATGGGATCGCAGAGTCAGACACGACTGAGCAACTTCACTTCACTTCACTTCCTTTCCACTAACTTGTCTCTTTATTGGCTTTTGAGGAGTGAGCAGCCAGACCCCACTTTCAGTTATACTCTTAGAAAATAATTACAAATTAGTAATCTGTGTTGATTTGTCTTCATCAGAAAGAAATACACTTTCCAAATAAATCTTATCAGAAGTTATTTTAAAAAAATACATCTTATTTACCATAAGAAATTGAAATAGACACAATCACAAGCTACTCTAAATAGCAAGCTTTCTTAGAAAAATAGCAGTGATCTCAAAGGTGATAACGTTTTGGAGGACTGGCCTTGTTGGTAGAATATTTAATGAGCAGTTTAATTGTGGCTCCCTGGGGATAAAGAGGTCTTAGAATAGTAGAAACTATGACAGAGTAACTAGCCAAGTCTCATTTCTGCCCAGCTTGATCTGTGCTTCAGCCACCTAAGCCTCCAGCTGTATTTAATTCTCTCCATTTCTGTAGATGGTAAAACATTCCTACACAGGAAGTAGAGAAAGTGACCATGAGAGCAAAACTTGTGGTGTTCACCATCCATCCTAGGCTCCTCTTGAAGATAAGTCTGTTATTTTTGACCACAAAAGTGTCAGCTTCAAAGCTCTGTCCAATCCAAGGAACACCCCAATGGCAACCCTAGAAAGAAAATTGAGACTTTTCCTGGTCTTTTCCATCTCCCTAACCTCTCCACCTACAATTCTGGCAAGGATGGAACCTGAGATTGATGAGATGAAAGTGGAGATATGCTAGAGCAAGTCAGCAAAGAGAAAAGACAAGAGGCATCCTTAGTAGAGATTTAAAATTTTGTTTATTATACTTGTATGGCTATGTTAATAACTATGCTGCTTTTTATTATCAGAAAATGATTAGAAAATATTAAGACTTCTTCCAAATTTTACCCAGGGACAATGGGGAAATTAGCCTTAAATAATAAAATTAAAGGGTCAGTAGTATACAGAAAACGAAGATCATGGCATCTGGTCCCATCACTTCATGTCAAATAGATGGGGAAACAGTGGAAACAGTGTCAGACTTTATTTTGGGGGACTCCAAAATCACTGAAGATGGTGTTTGCAGCCACAAAATTTTATTAAAAGACACTTACTCCTTGAAAGAAAAGTTATGACCAACCTAGATAACATATTCAAAAGCAGAGACATTACTTTGCCAACAAAGGTCTGTCTAGTCAAGGCTGTGGTTTTTCCAGTAGTCATGTATGGATGTGAGAGTTGGACTGTAAAGAAGGCTGAGTGCCGAAGAATTGATGCTTTTAAGCTGTGGTGTTGGAGAAGACTCTTGAGAGTCCCTTGGACTGCAAGGAGATCCAACCAGTCCATTCTGAAGGAGATCAGTCCTGGGATTTCTTTGGAAGGAATGATGCTAAAGCTGAAGCTCCAGTACTTTTGCCATCTCATGCGAAGAGTTGACTCATTGGAAAAGACCCTGATGCTGGGAGGGATTGGGGGCAGGAGGAGAAGGGGACATCAGAGGATGAGATTGCTGGATGGCATCACTGACTCGATGGACGTGAGTCTGAGTGAACTGCAGGAGTTGGTGATGGACAGGGAGGCCTGGCGTTCTGCGATTCATGGGGTTGCAAAGAGTTGGACACGACTGAGTGACTGAACTGAACTAAGCAACTAACACTTTCACTTTCATAATAGAGTCTAGAACTTCCTCAGCCATATCCATCTCATTGAACTTGATTCTGGCCAGTTTCCAACTTTCAAGTTGTCCACTCCCTCAGCTGTGTTGCTGACCCTCCGCTCTTAGGAGACCGTTTCTCTGTTTCCCAACTTTTCCAGTTATTAGCTGTGGAGCCTGCGTCAGGTCACTTAACATTTTTCTGTCTTACTTTCCTCATATATTAAATTGAGATACAGTTAGTATCTACTTCATACTGAGATTAAATTACATACATAAAGCAATTACCACAGTTTCCAGCACAGAGGTGATATTAAAATACTCAAAGGTAATAAAGTTCTTAAAGTAATTTAAAAATGTAACTATAATAAAGTATTTAACTGTATCTTTGGTTATTCTACTTGAAGTCTTTATGCCCTAGAGGGTAAGGTTGTATGAGGTTAGTCACTTTCTTATATGAAGAGAACTGTTCTAAGTATTTTTCTAAGTGAAACATTTTTCACTCCAATAGAAGCCATAACCTCCTTGAAAATAATGTTACTATTCTTCACAGGACATTTATGGAAAATATAAAGTAAAAATACTGGTAGGAGATAGACTGAAATATTAGACTGTGCATTTCTGGATATAAGGATAGGAAAAGTTATTAATTCTCGTGCATATTGTATTTTATAGCTAAAACCTGAATTACTTTCTTTGAAATCTTACTCATTTTCATGACTTACTAATAATTTCAAGGAAATTAAGGGGCTTAATTGAAGGAGGTCTGGAATACTGAAGGTGACTCCTTAGGAGCCCTCTTCTGGCGTTAGATGCTTACTCTCTGGCCCGGAGTAATAAATGAGGTCTCCAACTTAGGTTTTGTAGTATCACCTATCCAGCAGAGTGAGTGTTCAATCCATGAAATATCTCCATTTCATATCTCAGCTTACATGACATTTTCTAGGTAGGCATACTTCCTCAATCCATAGAATCTAGGTTTATTTATTATAAGCAAGGCTTAGGAATATCCTATTAAAACCTTTAAATAGATAAGGCCATAATCTTAGATAATAACATTACTTTACCTGGAGGTCTAGTTATTATGTTCTCAAGAACGTTAGTCTGAATCAACAGCCTTCTTTTCTTCTCTGAAGGCTTTCTCATGATGTTTGGGGGAAAAGTGGGCTACCAACCAGCTGCTTCAACACCTCCAATCAGTTCATCTCTAACCTCAGTTAAAATTTCTTTACCACAAGTTTCTGAAATTATTATTATATCACCACACCCTTTAATGGGCTTCCCTGGTGGCTCAGAGGTTAAAGCATCTGCCTCCAATGTGGGAGACCTGGGTTCGATCCCTGGGTCGGGAAGATCCCCTGGAGAAGGAAATGGCAATCCACTCCAGTATTCTTGCCTGGAGAATCCCATGGACAGAATAGCCTAGTAGGTTACAGTCCACGGGGTCGCAAAGAGTCGGACACGACTGAGTGACTTCACCTCACACCCTTTAATATTTTAAACAAAGAATAGTGCTTATCATACCTTGACGATCACCAATATTTGAAATACCCAACGAGGAGTAGAAATAAGCCATGTTCACAGTGAACATAACCCTTTCAAGATCTTTTGATATGCTTTTGCAATCTCAATTACTGATATCTTCAATTGTGCATAGCTATTTGAAACTTCTCCCCTGGTGGTTCAGCAGGTAAAGAGCATGCCTGCCAATGTAGGAGACACAAGAGACACAGGTTCAATCCCTGGGTTTGGAAGATCCCCTAGAGGAGGAAATGGCAACCCAGTCCAGTTATTCCTGCCTGGAGAACTCCATGGACAGAGGAGCCTGGCAGGTTATGGTCCATGGAGTCATAAAGAATCGGACATGACTAAAGCTACTTAGCACACATGCAAACTTCTTTATTCAGAGGAAAGAAGTCTAAGGATTCTCTCCCAACAGTGGCTATTAATCAGCCCCAGATATGAGAGTGGTGTTAGTAAAGTTCCTCTTACCCTCTCTGAGGCTTCCGAACTTTTTTTGATCTAAGGGTGTGCTGGAATCTCTCCTCAACCGGAACTTCTACAGAGGCTCTCTCTTCTGCAGGTATCTTCCCTTAGCAGCATCCTGCAGATTTTCCCAGCTGTGGCTGAAGAGAGCTGGAACCAGTTCATGGGAACCTACTGGTTCCAAAGCCCATATGAAGTTTGCCTATTAAGCAATGCCCAGGTGGGAGAGACTCCTCCTCATCCTTTGGCATTCAGTGCTGGACCCCCCACTCCCACAGTGGCACTTTTGTTCATGAATGAATACCAAATTTTAGTTATTAAATGGGAGTGGAAAAAGGAAGGACATTTTGTACTTACATGATACTGCTGTCCTCTGGTGATATATTTGAAATTGTTTTGAAAATTAAAATATTAGGCTATATTATTCTGTCTCTTATAGTTTTCCACCCCCAGTTTAAGCATGTGCCTTTACAGCATTTCTGTTATTGCTGTTTTCTCTGTCTCAAGTCAGTGATTTTAGCAGTCTAAGTTGTCATAACTGCTTGTATTTAATTTAGTCAGTTCATAATTATTAAATTAGTTGCTTAATAACTGCAATACCTTTTAATGATAATTACTAGACTTTAGATAATCCAAAATAGATAGAAGTAAATACCAACACCTCCTGTCATTAAGTCCTTGTACAAATACACAGAAATAAAAAGGAAAACATGAAGAATACAATAAAATTAATAATAACAACAATAATAATAGAGGCAATAGGGGAAAGGCCAAAGAGAGAAGGATGACAAAAATGGAGAGGGCTGGCCATGGTCAGGTTTGGTGTGTCTCACAGTCTAAGTAAACAGTGCTTGTGACAGTTGCCAACTTGGTCCATTTAATGAGTCTTTGATATAAGAATAAAGAATATAGACTCTTCTTTCAGATGGATAATTCTTTCTACAGTATGTGTGAAACACTATATTATAGTATATTTAAACCTAATAAATTAGAGTCCCTATGGATTCTTTCCTAACTGAAACTTGGGAAATACAACTATTTTGGGTAAAGTAACACCATTTATAGCCAGAAATGTAGGAGACTTATAGGAGACTTGGGTTTGATCCGGGGGTCAGGAAGATCCCCCGGCAGAGGAAATGGCAAACCATCCTAGTATTCTTGCCTAGAGGGAACCCATGGACAGAGGAGCCTGGCATGCTACAGTCCATGGGGCTGCAAAAGAGTCAAACACGAGTGGGCAACTAAACAATAACAACAACATAGACTTATTACTACTGTGAACTTGTAAGAGGAACCTAAGCTATGTCAAGTGGTTTTATTCTGTACAAATGAATTCAGATATTAAATGGAAGCATTTTTTCCAGATTATTAAAAAATCTGGAAATAGGAAAAAAATTTAGAAATATAAATAAGTAAAAAAAAAAAAAAAAGATATTATCCAACCATTCCATCTTCCAGAGTAATCTATCTACTGTCAGTGTTTTGGCAAGTACAGTTCAAAGAAGAAAAATATTTTAAATCATTTCTTCTCCTGACTTCTCTTCCTGAAGACCTACATACTCTTCCTACAGATGAATCTGAATAAATTGTCAAAACAGGATTGTAAATGGAACTCATGAAGTTTATCCTATTATTCCTATTTTTTCTCTCCAGAATTGAAGATGAATGAATGAAAATGAAAGCTCACAACCAAATATTTTATTCATCAGGTATTTTCTCATGTAGATATAGAGAATATAAGACTAATTTTTGGTAAAATGGCTTATGTTTACAATTTATCTACTTCACATGTATGTTCTAACTTGTAATATTTAGACTTTCTGTTATTAAAAAGACATTACATATTTTCAGTGAAGCATTTTGAAACTACTCAATCATCAGCATGTGTAAATTTGCCTTCCTCAAACTGATATACTCAAGTTTCTTACTCCTTGTGTTATTTCATCTAGAAATGAATATGATTCACAGAGTATACTTTAAATAATGTTAGTTTTAAAGGTGTTCAACCAGGGGTTCAGTTCTGTTCAGTTCATCTCAGTTGCTCAGTAGTGTCTGACTCTTTGCGACCCCATGAATCGTAGCACGCCAGTCCTCCCTGTCCATCACCATCTCCCGGAGTTCACTCAAATTCATGTCCATCGAGTCAGTAATGCCATACAGCCATCTCATCCTCGGTCGTTCCCTTCTCCTCCTGCCCCCAATCCCTCCCAGCATCAGAGTCTTTTCTAATCAGTCAACTGTTCGCATGAGGTGGCCAAAGTACTGGAGTTTCAGCTTTAGCATCTTCCTTCCAAACAAATCCCAGAGCTGATCTCCTTCAGAATGCACTGGTTGGATCTCCTTGCAGCCCAAGGGACTCTCAACCAGGGGTACATTTTATTTAAAGCTTTTTAATCAACTGTATGGAACTTTTAGGTGCCCAGTAAGAAAGATGCCCAATGCATGAATAGCAAAGAGCAGTTGTCCCTGATGTATTACATTGAGATAAAACAGGATCTTTTTCTCCACTTCACTATAGTAATTCTATGAGTAATGATGTTATTCCCAAAGTCACATTATTATAGGTTAATGGTCAAAGCTCTTACCTCATGTACAAAAATTTTATAATTGAATGTTAGGAGAAAATAACACTTTAAATGACAGACTCTTTGTTTAACTCTCTGCATTGCATTTTGCATGCTATTTTGCAGCTCAGTTCAGTTCAGTTCAGTCAATCAGTCGTGTCCAACTCTTTGAAACCCCATGATTCGCAGCATGCCAGGCCTTCTTGTCCATCACCAACTCCCAGAGTAAACTCAAACTCACGTCCATCGAGTCGGTGATGCCATCCAGCCATCTCATCCTCTGGCGTCCCCTTTTCCTCCTGCCCCTAATCCCTCCCAGCATCAGGGTCTTTTCCAATGAGTCAGCTCTTCACATGAGGTGGCCAAAGTACTGGAGTTTCAGCTTCAACATCAGTTCTTCCAAAGAACACCCAGGACTGATCTCCTTTAGAATGGACTGGTTGGATTTCCTTGCAGTCCAAGGGATTCTCAAGAGTCTTCTCCAACACCACACTTCAAAAGCATCAATTCTTCAGCCCTCAGCTTTCTTCACAGTCCAATTCTCACATCCCTACATGACTACTGGAAAAACCATAGCCTTGACTAGATGGACCTTTGTTGGCAAAGTAATGTCTCTGCTTTTGAATATGCTATCTAGGTTGCTCATAACTTTTCTTCCAAGGAGTAAGCGTCTTTTAATTTCATGGCTGCAACCACCATCTGCAATGATTTTGCTGCTGCTGCTGCTGCTAAGTGGCTTCAGCTTGTCCGACTCTGTGCAGTGATTTTGGAGCCCCAAAAAATAAAGTCTGACACTGTTTCCACTGTTTCCCAATCTATTTGCGATGAAGTAATGGGACCATGATCTTCATTTTCTGAATGTTGAGCTTTAAGCCAACTTTTTCACTCTCCTCTTTCACTTTCATCAATAGGCTTTTTAGTTCCTCTTCACTTTCTACCATAAGGGTGGTGTCATCTGCATATCTGAAGTTATTGATATTTCTCCCAGCAATCTTGATTCCAGCTTGTGCTTCTTCCAGCCCAGTGTCGCTCATGATATACCCTGCATAGCAGTTAGATAAGCAGGGTGACAATATACAGACTTGATGTACTCCTTTTCATATTTGGAACCAGTCTGTTGTTCCATGTCCAATTCTAACTGTTGCTTCTTGTCCTACATACAGGTTTCTCAAGAGGCAGGTTAGGTGGTCTGGTATTCCCATCTCTTTCAGAATTTTCCACAGTTTATTGTGATCCACACAGTCAAAGGCTTTGGCATAGTCAATAAAGCAGAAATAGATGTTTTTCTGGAACTTTCTTGCTTTTTTGATGATCCAGAGGATGTTGGCAATTTGATCTCTGGTTCCTCTGCCTTTTCTAAAACCAGCTTGAACATCAGGGAGTTCACAGTTCACGTATTGCTGAAGTCTGGCTTGGAGAATTTTGAGCATTACTTTACTAGCATGTGAGATGAGTGCGATTGTGTGGTAGTTTGAGCATTCTTTGGCATTGCCTTTCTTTGGAATTGGAATGAAAACTGACCTTTTCCAGTCCTGTGGCCACTGCTGAGTTTTCCAAATTTGCTGACATATTGAGTGCAGCACTTTCACAGCATCATCTTTCAGGATTTGAAATAGCTCAACTGGAATTCCATCACCTCTACTAGCTTTGTTCATAGTGATGCTTTCTAAAGCCCACTTGACTTCATATTCCAGGATGTCTGACTGTAGGTGAGTGATCATACCATCGTAGCAAAAGCAATAATAGGATTAGTGAAATCCATGTTGGCTCCCAAGACAAAATATGATTTTTGTTTATCAAAAATCTACTGGGGGACTTCCCTGGTTGAGAATATGCCTTGCAATGCTGGGGACGTGGGTTTGATCCCTGGTTGGTCGGGAACTAAGATCCCACAAGCTTTAGAACAACTAAATTCACACATCACAACTAGGGAGTCCATAAGCAGCAACTGAACATCCCTCGTGCCACAACTAAGACCAGAGGTATCTAAATTAAAAAAAAAAATTCTATTGGAATAAGAGGAAAAGAGACTCTTCTGTCTTAAATGACTGACATGGAGTTTACTATAATATACTGGAAGATTTCATATTAATCCTCCTAACCCTCTAATCTCAACAGATAGATCATGAATGCATATCATGCACTGGACACATGTGGTTGCTTTCAGCCTGGTTATAAGAAAAAAGAGTGTGTAAATATAAAGCATTACATCTTATGGTATATTCTACCCATATGTTTGTCAGCTCTAATTGAATCTACAGAAAAATGTTTTTTATTAGTAACTCTTAGCTTCCTACATTTTTCTCATGTTTTTCTCATTTATATTTAAAGTGTTTCCTTGCCTTAGGTACAAATATCTTTAAATATTTGTGTGAAAGCTTTTCTTTTGGAAACTTTAACTAAGATGATTTTTGTCAAGCTGGTAGGTTTTCTCACTGTGTCTCTGGACCCCCAAGACTTTCTCAGCTCGAATTTGTATAGCAGCCTACAGTTGGTTTACTCAAATTCCTTTCGTTTTCTCTTCTCCAAGCCCTCAAAGAGAGCCCTCTGAGCCCATGCTCACTTTGCTTTTCACTTCGGTTTTTATCTAACTTTAGGAATATGAAGTACATAAAAGCAAAGATGAATTTCAAAAATTTGAGGAAAGAGAAGAAATTAAATGGCAAAATAATGGGAGCTGTTGGGCAACAATGATCCTCTTTGAGTTATTTTATATTAGTAAAAACTTGTTTACCCTTCCCTGTACCTAAAATACAAAAACTATCCAAAGTCAAGTATCAGAATTAAGTAACACATATATTAATCTTATGTAGCACTGCCAAAAATAGACATGCTCCCCTACTATGATGTAAATGTGTACCTGGTAAAAGACTAAAAAATGCTAAGTGATACTCAGGTCACTAAGTGGTTCAGTCTTCTGCAAACTGGGCTGACTATCTACCTGTAAAGACATTTGGATTTATCCTTAACAATTCCACTACTCCTAAAAACACAAATATGGGAGCTCCATCATACCTGTCCACTGTCAAGTTGATTTTTACGTAAGGACACATAACATTCTATCCAATTTACAAGGCATGCAGAAAAGAGTTAACAAGTAGGCCTGAGTCTGCCATCTTTAGAAGGGTCCAGCTTGCAAGCTGGATTAGAGTCTGGGAATTTAAATAAATTCGAAACAGCTCCCTATCTTGATACAAGGTTTCCTTAAATGGTAGAGTGGGTCACTGGGCCTAGTTTGTTTATACAATCACATAGTTCATGCTGCACATTTAATTTCCATCTGGGAGCCTAGAATTTTGACACACACTAATAAGAAGTTGGAAGAAAAGTTATGACCAACCTAGATAGCATATTCAGAAGCAGAGACATTACTGTGCCGACTAAGGTCCGTCTAGTCAAGGCTATGGTTTTTCTAGTGGTCATGTGTGGATGTGAGAGTTGGACTGTGAAAAAGGCTGAGCGCTGAAGAATTGATGCTTTTGAACTGTGGTGTTGGAGAAGAATCCTGAGAGTCCCTTGGACTGCAAGGAGATCCAACCAGTCCATTCTGAAGGAGATCAACCCTGGGATTTCTTTGGAAGGAGTGATAGTAAAGCTGAAGCTCCAGTACTTTGGCCACCTCATGCGAAGAGTTGACTCCTTGGAAAAGACTCTGATGCTGGGAGAGATTGGGGGCAGGAGGAAAGGGGACAACAGAAGATGAGATGGCTGGATGGCATCACTGACTCGATGGACATGAATCTGAGTGAACTCCAGGAGTTGGTGATGGATAGGGAGGCCTGGCGTGCTTCGATTCATGGGGTCACAAAGAGTTGGACACGACTGAGCGACTGAACTGAACTGAACTGAATAAGAAGTTGATCTCTCTCTAAAAACCTTGGAATTGAGTAACAAGCTTTCCTCCTAGACGACTTTAACACTTGTCAAAGTTGTCACTGAAGGAATGAAGCATGTTCTGTGAGATTCCACTGGGCTAGGACTCTTGGAACATTGTGCCTGGTTTCCTGCAGATTTTACTCCATGTGCCTTTCTATTTGCTGATTTTGCCTGGGATCCCTTTACTAGAATAAAACTAGCTGTGAATACACTATATGCTGATCTTCCCAGGTGGCTCAGTGGTAAAGAATCCACCTGCAATGCAGGGAATATGGGTTTGGTCCCTGGGTTTTGAAGATCACCTGGTATAGGAAATGGCAGCCTCGCTCCAGTATTCTTGCCTGGAAAAATCCCATGGGAAGAGGGAGCCTGGCAGGCTACAGTCCATAGAGTCGCAAAAAGTCAGACACCATTGAGTGACTTAGCACACACACACAATATGCTGAGTCCTGTGAGTCTTTCTAATAAACCATCAAACTTTAGAGTGTTACCCGGGACCTCTGACACCCACTGATTTTTGTCTTTCTTAAGATATGTAGATTTTAAATAAATATTTATTGAATAAATACTATGTGAATTGAATTATGCTATGTGAAACCAAGATAAGTAACCCAGACCTATTTTAAGAAATTCAGTTTTGTGGCTATGTCTACATATAGAACTATATAAAAAGAATATCCAATTAACTGAGTCAAAGCAGAATAAGGAAAATACAGTAAGCTCTTTTCAATACAACTTTTGAAGATGTATACATTTCATCTCATTCAAATATCAGGAAAGCTCAAGACATGTTAGAACAAGTAGATTTTGACAGGTTATAATATTTGAAGGCCAGAGAAACAAGAGTTTTGGAGAAATTTCCCTTGAAATTTTGCAAGTGGATAGAAAGTATGGTAAAGAAATGAATAATATAGAATATACCAAGGAAATATGATATAAAAATAACTTTTACTTATAGCACAAAGTGGAATTTTCAAATGCTCTTGACTAGAATCCTAATAATTTGAATGTCTGATTTATAACTCATTTATATTACTGGAGTGGGTAACCATTCCCTTTCTGCAGGGAATCTTCCTGACCCAGAGATCGAACCTGGGTTTCCTGCACTGCAGGCAGATTCTTTACCATCTGAGCCACCAGGGAAGCCCTTTTAAGCAAAACTTATGTGTCACTGTGTGTGTGTGTGTGTGTGTGTGTGTGTGTATTTGTTCAGTTGTGTCTGATTCCTTGCAACCCCATGGACTGCAGCCCACCAGGCTAGGATACTAGAGTGGGTTGCCATTTCCTTCTGCAGAAGATCTTCCTGACCCAAGGATCAAACCCACATCTCCTGCGTATTCTGTACTGGTAGGTGGATTCTTTACCACTGAGCCATCAGAGAAGCCCAGGGGTCCTTATAGAAAGTCTCAAAATTCCAGGGAATTTTAAAAGCATATCTCTAAAGCTCTCTTAAGCTTATATTCTCTTGACTTTTAATCATGTTTTTCTTTTCTGCCTCTTCTTTGTTCAGGTCCATCATGAGTGAGGAATGGGATTCAAACTCTACAGAAAACTGGCATTACATTTGGAGTAATGACACAACGCCTGATCTGTACTCAGATATCAATATCACCTATGTGAACTACTATCTTCACCAGCCTCAAGTGGCAGCGATTTTCATTATTTCCTACTTTTTGATCTTCTTCCTATGCATGGTGGGAAATACAGTGGTTTGCTTCATTGTAATGTGGAACAAACATATGCACACAGTCACTAATCTCTTCATCTTGAACCTGGCCATAAGTGATCTACTGGTTGGTATATTCTGCATGCCTATCACACTGCTGGACAATATTATAGCAGGTAGGTTGAGCCACTCCAGTTTTCTTGCCTGGAAAATCCCATGGATGGAGGAGCCTGGTGGGCTACAGTCTATGGGGTCACAAACAGTTGGAAACGACTGAGTGACTTCACTTATGTTGATTTGTGTACAGCCCAAAGATAATACGAAAAAATATTTGTCCCATGTCCCTGCAGCCATGGTACAGTCGTCCATTCACTTTAAACATGTACAGAGTTCCAAGAACTTCTCCAAGTAACTGTCCTCATGAGGCTTAACATTATAAAGGAGGATAACAAACAAACAAAAAGCTATATAAACAGTCAGAGAATAAAAAGAATTATGGGGAAAAGTAAAGCAAGTGACAGAGATGAGATGTGGAGGCTGATTTTTATAGAGTTCACTGAAGGTCATCCGTGAATGATGACACTTCTTACTGAAGACTGAATTTCCTTGGCAGTTCTGAGCATATATAGTATGGTAGGAATGTTATTGAGACTATTATGGATCGTAAAGCTCAAAGAACTGCTAAGTGTGGTTTCCATTAATACGATGTCTTTGATATAATGTAAATAGATATTTAGACCCTCTTGTGGTTGACTGGGCTTCCCTGGTGGTTGTGAAGTTTCCAACAGTTTTTGATGGAAGGAAAGCAGCAGGACCAATGATATGTCACAAAGTGATAGTTTCATTCATGGAGTAGTAATTCACATGTGTAACATAAACAATGGTTCGGATGCTACCCTAGAGGACTTCTGGGTCCGTATTACCACTTCCTAAAGGCAATGGCACCCTACTCCAGTATTCTTGCCTGGAAAATCTCATGGATGGAGGAGCCTGGAAGGCTGCAGTCCATGGGGTCCCTGAGGGTCGGACACGACTGAGCAGCTTCACTTTCACTTTTCACTTTCATGCATTGGAGAAGGAAATGGCAACCCACTCCAGTGTTCTTGCCTGGAGAATCCCAGGGACGGGGGAGCCTGGTGGGCTGCTGTCTCTGGGGTCGCACAGAGTCGGACACGACTGAAACGATTTAGCAGCAGCAGCAACACAACTTTATGTCCCTCCCTTGTGGCTCGGCTGGTAAAGAATCCACCTGTAATCAATCCTTGGGTTGGGAAGATTCGCCTGGAGTAGGACATGGCAACCCACTCTAGTTTTCTTGTCTGGAAAATCCCCATGGACAGAAGAGCCTGGCGGGCTGCAGTCCATGGGGTCGCAAAGAGTCAGACATGACTGAGCGACCAAGCACAAAACATCACATTATACACCCTAGAAGTATAGGAACGGTGTATCTACATCTCCTGGTAGAGTTTTGGTACATAGTACCTGATTAATAACTATTTGTTGTATTAACTAATGAATAGCACTCAAGATACTCATAACCTTGGGTTGGGAAGATTCGCCTGGAGTAGGACATGGCAACCCACTCTAGTTTTCTTGTCTGGAAAATCCCCATGGACAGAAGAGCCTGGCGGGCTGCAGTCCATGGGGTCGCAAAGAGTCAGACATGACTGAGCGACCAAGCACAAAACATCACATTATACACCCTAGAAGTATAGGAACGGTGTATCTACATCTCCTGGTAGAGTTTTGGTACATAGTACCTGATTAATAACTATTTGTTGTATTAACTAATGAATAGCACTCAAGATACTCATATTGCAAATCTGTATAAGAAAATATAAAAAGTATTTAGATCAAACAAGCCATATCATGGGGCCACTGTGGTGGCTCAGGAGTAAAGAATTTGCCTGCATTGCAGGAGATGCAGAGATGTGGGTTCAATCCCTGCGTCGGAAAGATTCCCTGAAGGAAAAAATGGCAACCCATTCCAGTAATCTTGCCCAGAAAGTAAGCTGATGTTGAATGCCATAAAAGGGAAAGAACGGTGGTGTGGTTTGTTGCTACTGCTCTGTAGTCAGACACAACTGAGTGATTAAACAATAACACAAGTCATATCACAGTTCTTTTCCATTATTGGCCTTCAACATAGGTTTACTGAAAAATAGGAGATTTCTGTTAAGAATTTATTTCTGTTTCTTTTTTTTCTCTGAAGTGGGAGTCAGGGAATGTTTACAGTGGCTATTCTATCATAATATACTACATAAATTCTATGCTTCCATGACACTTGTCATTTAAAAGCAATATTTATTAATGATGATGTACATTTTTAAGTTGTGCTAGACAAAAAGAATTGATAAAAATTGTTGTCTCAATAAACTTAAGAAATGATCTCAATATGTCCCCCATAAATATCTATAATTAAATTACTAGTTAAGTTTTTTTCATATACAGTACCCTTCCCTACCCCTGATTCCTATTCCCAGGAGGCAGCCACATTCAGCATTTTTGCATTTATTTTTGGTAATTACTATAATATTTCTGAATAACATGTTTTTATTCTAATATATTATCCAACTGCAGAAGATGCAATTTAGTTCTCATTATCCTCTTCTACCCCAAGAGATAGTTTCCCTCACCAAACTCCACTGAACTGACAGCACTAGGACAAAAGAATATAAATCCATAGAAACTGTCTAAATGTGAAATTGGAAAAACAACATGACTGGTTGAAATTTGGCAAAAATGCCAACAGACACATTTATACAGAGCCACAAATATATATTCATTTTTTACCTCCCTCATTCTCTCAATATGAGCATATCACTGTTTTTTCTTAAATTAATATTTAGGGTATGCATATATCTACCTTACCCCTGCTGAACCATGTAGAGTACTATGATAGCAACCTTTTCTCTTATAAAATGTTTTCTGTTTTCCTGGATTTAATAAGAGCATCATATTTTGATTTGTTTAATGTTTTGAGTATAGCTATCAATAGTGTATTCTCAGATTTTCTTCCAGGAGAGTTAAGTTTCTTGCCAATACCTTCAAACATATAAAAGCACATCAAAAAGATGTAAATGAGGTGAAAATAAAGTTTCCAAGCTTGTTGTGGGGATTAGATATGTTAATAGATGCAAAATATTTATTAGAGCATATAGAGTGTTGAGACTACTGTATAAGCTTTGACATTATTAATATACTGAAAAACAAAGCTCTGAATATATTAATGAAAATAATGGGAAACATTCATTGTTCCCTGGATCTTTTAGGAAACAATTGCATCTAATTTCATGTCTTTCTCTTCGAAATTTCAGTGAAATTAAAACATACATGTATGAGCTCTCCGAAGACTGACTGTTCCATTTCCCTTTCAGGATGGCCTTTTGGAAGTACAATGTGCAAGATCAGTGGCTTGGTCCAGGGAATATCTGTTGCGGCTTCTGTCTTTACTTTAGTTGCAATAGCAGTGGATAGGTAGGTCAACCCCAAACTCTGAATCCAAGAAATTGAGCATGTCTGCAACTATTCTACCTAACCAGTGAAAAATGTGTAATCTACTACATTTGGGCAGATCTGTTTAAAATTGTATTAATAATATATCCCTTTATATATATATATATATATATATAGAGAGAGAGAGAGAGAGAGAGAGAGTATATAATACATATGCATATATTTATATATTATATATACATAAATGGTATCCACAATATGTATCCCTTTATATATATATATATATAGAGAGAGAGAGAGACAGAGAGAGAGAGAGAGAGAGAGAGTATATGCATGTGCACGCTCAGTCACTCAGTCATTTCTGATTCTTTGTGATAATATGGACTGGCCTGCCAGGTTCCTCTGTCCATGGAATTTTCTAGGAAAAATACTGGAGTGGGTTGTCATTTCCTACTCCAGGGGATCTTCCTGAGCCAGGGATCAAACCCATGCTCCTGCATTTGCAGGAACATTCTGTACCAACCACACACACACACACATACACACACAGAGTTTAGTAATAAAATAAAACTAGTAAAGTTTTCATATTTTAAAATTAAATAATTAGATATGATTCATGTCTTAGTTTGGCCTGCTATAACAATGTATAACATGTTATTTGATGAATGAATAAATGAAAAAATAATACTTGAAATTTCCATAATTGGTTTACAAAAGGAGCAAAAATACCTAGAACAGCACCTATGAAGTTATCCGTAATTTAAGGTGAATAAATGAGAGAATTCACTGATTAGAAGACTAGATGAAAACTTGGAGGTTAAGACAGAAGACCTATCACTTCATGGAAAATAGATGGGGACAAAGTGGAAACAGTGGCAGACCTTATTTCCTTGGATTCCAAAATCACTGTGGATGGTGACCAGAGCCACGAAATGAAAAGATGCTTGCTTCTTGGAAGTTACGAGGGAAGCCTCATGACAAACATATACAGTGTGCTAAAAAGCAGAGACATCACTTTGTGGACAAAACTCATATAGTCAAAGCTCCGGTTTTTCCAGTAGTCCTCTAGGGATGTGAGAGTTGGACCATGAAGAAGGCTGAGAGCCAAAGAATTGATGCTTTCGAACTGTGCTGACACACACACACACACATACACACACAGAGTTTAGTAATAAAATAAAACTAGTAAAGTTTTCATATTTTAAAATTAAATAATTAGATATGATTCATGTCTTAGTTTGGCCTGCTATAACAATGTATAATATGTTATTTGATGAATGAATAAATGAAAAAATAATACTTGAAATTTCCATAATTGGTTTACAAAAGGAGCAAAAATACCTAGAACAGCACCTATGAAGTTATCCGTAATTTAAGGTGAATAAATGAGAGAATTCACTGATTAGAAGACTAGATGAAAACTTGGAGGTTAAGACAGAAGACCTATCACTTCATGGAAAATAGATGGGGACAAAGTGGAAACAGTGGCAGACCTTATTTCCTTGGATTCCAAAATCACTGTGGAT
Source organism: Aepyceros melampus (assembly GCA_006408695.1). Classification (NCBI taxonomy): domain Eukaryota; kingdom Metazoa; phylum Chordata; class Mammalia; order Artiodactyla; family Bovidae; genus Aepyceros; species Aepyceros melampus. Next base: position 437,047 of record SJXQ01012191.1, read on the forward strand.
GGTGACCAGAGCCACGAAATGAAAAGATGCTTGCTTCTTGGAAGTTACGAGGGAAGCCTCATGACAAACATATACAGTGTGCTAAAAAGCAGAGACATCACTTTGTGGACAAAACTCATATAGTCAAAGCTCCGGTTTTTCCAGTAGTCCTCTAGGGATGTGAGAGTTGGACCATGAAGAAGGCTGAGAGCCAAAGAATTGATGCTTTCGAACTGTGCTGCTGGAGAAACTCTTGAGAGTTCCTTGGACTGCAAAGAGATCAAACCAGTCAATCCTAAAGGAGATCAACCATGAATATTCATTGGAAGGACTGATGCTGAAGGTGAAACTTCAATACTTTGGCCACCTAATGTGAAGAACTGACTCATTGGAAAACACTCTGATGCTGGGAAAGATTGAGGGCAGGAGGAGAAAGGGGAGACAGAGAATTAGTTGGCTGGAGAGCTTCACCGACTCAATGGAGATGGATTTGAGCAAACTCTGGGAGATAGTGGAGGACAGAGGAGCCTGGCGTGGTACAGTCCATGAGGTCGCAAAGAGCTAGACACAACTTAGCAACTGAGCAACAACAAAAACAAGACCTTACATCTGCTTTGAAGGAGTTGTAAAGAAAGACAACAGAGCAGTCAAAGCTCAAGCTAACTAGTCATTATATAAAGATATTAGATAAATTAGTTTGGGTTGCTTCTAAGCCATTTAAAAACTCTGTTTTCTTATCTGCAGATCTGGAAAACAGTAAGTTTCATAACATTTTAGTTTTACAGAGTTATCACAAAATCCAAGAAAATTTAATAGATGATAATACTTTGAAAAATATATTATGCAGTTGCATAATTGTATGGTTTTCTTATACTGGAGAAGGAAATGGCAACCCACTCCAGTATTCTTGCCTGAAAAATTCCATGCAAAGAGGAGCCTAGCAGGCTACAGTTCATGGGGTCACAAAGAGTCAGACATGACTGAATGACTGAGCACATGGTTATCTTATAATGAACATAATGAATATCAATAATAACATTAAGAATCACAATGACAAAAATTAACAGCAGTAAAATAAACCAGTGTTACTCTTCATATTGATGTTGAATTTTCATGCTCTTTAGAAGATATAGAACACCAGGAAGGTGTATAAACAGAACTCATAATTGGAAACTCTCAGACTCTTACACCACCAAAACACTTGGTGGCTCAAAACAGTAGTGTTTAGTACTTCCCACAGCTCTGTAGGCTGGCTGGGTGTGGTGCTTTACCTATGCCTTATAGCTGAAATCACTCATGCTTCCACCTATACCATGCTTGCTAATGTTCAACTAATTGGCCAAAGCAAATTGCATGTCCAAGCACACAGATCATATGTGAGGGGACCACAGACAGGCATGAAGGAGAGTATAAGAATATGGGCTCTGGAGCCAAACCACATGTGCAACAATCATGTGTGATTATGGGCAAGAATGTTTACCTTTTCTAAGCCTTTTCCCCATAAAAGGCTTAAAGATACAATCCATGCAAACCAATGGAAAGGACCCTAGAACAGAATACTAAATGTTCAATATGGGCTGCTTACCACTAACATTTTTATTATATCTTTAAAATTGTTATTGGAGTCGAGTTGATTTACAACATTGTGATAATTTCTGCTATACAGAAAAGTGAATCGGTTGTAAATACGTATACATATATCCAAGCTTTTTTTCTAAAGGTTTGTTGTATTTATTTCTTTAATTTACTTTTTGGCTGTGCTGGGTCTTCATTGCTGTGCATAGGCTTTTCTCTAATTGCAACGAGTAGGGCTACTCTTCGTTGTGATGCACAGGCTTCTCGTTGCAGCGGCTTCTCTTTGCTGCAGCTTCTCTTGTTACGGAGAACAGGATCTAGGAGCGCATGTTTTAGTAGCTGCAGCACATGGGTTCTGCAGTTGAGGTTCACAGGCTCTAGAGCGCTAGCTCAGTAGTTGTGATGCATCAACTCAGCTACTCTGCGGCATGTGAGATCCTCCGGGACCAGGGATCAACCAGCGTCCCTTGTATTGCAAGATGGATTCCTAATCTTGGGACCACCAGGGAAGCCTGAGTACTTTTACTATTAATAGTGTCTGATATACTCCACTTATTCATATTTTGAGTTGAAATTAATCTCATATAATAATTACAGAAAATGCGTCTCTCCTAATTCTAACTTTCTACGTTTTAGAGAGAACGTGGATGGAAGACTGTGATTACTTAAGTTTAATTAATTACTCGGCCAGAAGTTATGAGTCAGTCCTTCACTGACATTGCCTTTAATTACAGGTTCCGGTGTGTCATCTACCCTTTTAAACCAAAGCTCACTATCAAGACGGCATTTGTCATCATTATGATTATCTGGGTCCTGGCCATTGCCATTATGTCCCCATCTGCAATCATGTTACATGTACAGGAAGAAAAAAATTACCGAGTGAGATTCAACTCCCAGGGTAAAACCAGCCCAGTCTACTGGTGCCGGGAAGACTGGCCGAGTCAGGAAATGAGGAGGATCTATACCACAGTGCTGTTTGCCAATATCTACCTGGCTCCTCTGTCCCTCATTGTCATCATGTATGGAAGGATTGGAATTTCACTGTTCAAGAGGAAAGTGCCCCACACAGGCAAACAGAACCAGGAGCAGTGGCACGTGGTATCCAAGAAGAAGCAGAAGATCATTAAGATGCTCCTGACCGTGGCTCTGCTTTTCATTCTCTCCTGGTTGCCCCTGTGGACCCTGATGATGCTCTCAGACTATGTTGATCTGTCTCCAAACGAACTGCAGGTCATCAATATCTACATCTACCCTTTTGCACACTGGCTGGCCTTCTGCAACAGCAGCGTCAACCCCATCATTTATGGTTTCTTCAATGAAAATTTTCGTCGTGGTTTCCAAGATGCTTTTCACCTCCAGCTCTGCCAAAAAAGAGCAAAGTCCAAGGAAGCCTACACTTTGAGAGCTAAAAACACTGTGGTCATCAACACGTCTCATCTGTCAGCACAGGAATCGACAGTTAAAAACCCACATGAGGAAATCGTGCTTTGTAGGATAAGTGCTGAAAAGCCCTTACAGGAATTAATGACGGAAGAATTAGGGGAAATTACCAGTAGCAATGAGATGTAAAAAGAGCTGGTGTGATGATTTTAACTCTGCTGTGTGATATATATTGAAATATTGTTGATTTCTATGGCTTTGTACTTCAGTTCTTTCTATGAATGTTAGAAACCCTCTCTGGAAAAAAGTAAACAAAATGAACCTCCTGTTCATAATCAATCTTATTGTATTTAAAATATAAGAAACTCATACACAAATTGGCATGGATACATCTATTTTCTAGGACTAGTTTTCAAAGCCTGATCTTTTCCAACTTTGCTATTTATGTATGAGTCAAGCAAGTGTTTTATGTGTATATATATGCACCACACATACACACGCATTTTCATCAAATGGTGATAATGGGCAGTTCTTTGCATGAGAGCATGTTTTGCGAATTCTCCTTTTGCTTTTGAATTGCAAGTTTTAGACTACAGAACTATTTATCTGTGTGTGCTTTTAAAATGTACTCAGCTTTCTTAGAAATAAGAACTGCAATACCAAATAAAGGGACGCTGTATTTCTTTGTATTTAAAAGTTGACTTTTGTCCTTTTAAAAAGAACAAATTTGGTAACTATTGCTCCAAATGAGTTATTATTGGGTTTTAATACTTCCATAAATGAATTTAAGCCCTAGCTGTACCCACGTTTCTTGTAGAGATGATTCAGGATCCCAAGTTGACCTCCTTTCTAGTAGAATCCCTGACATAAAAAAGTCAATCTTGTAATAAAGCAGCAGTTGTCAGAGGAAAGCAGCTCTCTTTTAAAGGGCTTGATCAGAGATGTTCAACAGTCATCGTAAGACTCCCAGAAAATTTTAACTGATTATTCCAGATTTCCTACAGGGCAGGACATTTAAATCTGGAAGTCCTACTGCATTAGCAAATTAATACTGCTACTAAGAGACTGGTGAACTCCTGGTTCTGCCTGGTTAAGATTATGTAGTGACAATAGTCATAAATGCTGGCTTTTATTCTGGCGTGGGATAGTCCCTAGAAAATTGGAATTTATAAAATAACAAACAGTTTTGCAAATAAAAATAAATATCTGGGCTTGGACCTATCACATTTTCTCAGGCTGTAATGTGGTTCAATGTAAAAGATTTCCAACACTATAAGCCTTTGAGAAAATAATTGTTTCAATTGGGTTTATGCTATATAATATTTAAATCTGTATGTGTTACATATTTCTAAAACCTTTTTTGAATTTCATTATTTCTTCTAATCATGTCATCTATGTGTTATGAAGAACTTATTTGGGACTTCCTCAATAACCACTTTTCTGATTATAAAATAATAAAAATTACATTATGAAATATAAAAACAGTTATTATGAAAGCAATACTTGTTACTAGTAGAGTTTTCATGGAAAACAGAATGGTGCAAAAATTGCATGTAATTCCTCTTCAAAGGAAAAATAAAACAATGAAAACACTATGTAGATCAGCATCCTTGTCTTTGCCAAGAGTGATTATTCAGGAATGATTATTTTGCCATTGTCTACCTTACAATATCATTAATACATATTACATTTCTACAATTGTGCTACTTTAATGGTGAAAAATCATTTAAACTTGTGGTTTTGATTACTAGTGTGGCTGAATATTATTCCATGTTTCTTATTGGTTTGTATTTATTCCTATTCCCATTCATTGGCCATTTTCCCATTGTAGTTTTGTTGTTGTCTTTTATCTATTACTATGTACTTTTGGGGGCTTCCCTTGTAGCTCAGTTTGTAAAGAATCTGCCTGTAATACAGAGACCTGCATTTGATCCCTGGGTCAGGAAGATCCCCTGGACAAGGAAATGACAACCCACTCCAGTACTCTTGGCTGGAGAATCTCATGAACAGAGGAGCCTGGCAAGCTATAGTCCATGGGATTGCAAGAGTTGGACATGATTTAGGGACTAAACCGCCACCGTGCACTTTTTGTATCAATCATCGATAATAGGCAGAATTGGTCTTTTTTAAAAAAACACAGAAAAATGGTGTCTTTTCTTTGCTTAAAAGCCATTAATCATTTCTTTTCAAATTAGGGGAACAACAACAACAACTCCTTATCAGGACTTACCCTCCTTTAGTTTTCCTGCCCCCTGTCCTCCTCTTTCTCTTGTCTCATATCCTGCACTCGTCATTCACACTCCCAGGGCTTGTGTTGGTGCATTAGTCACTCAGTCGTGTCCAACTCTTTGTGGCCTCAAGCACTGTAGCCCACCAGGCGACTCTGTCCATGGCATTCTCCAGGAGGAATACTGGAGTGGGTAGCCATTCCCTTCTCCAGAAGATCTTCTCAATCCAGGGATCAAACCCAGTTCTCCTGAATTGTAGGCAGATCCTTCATTGACTAAGCCACCAGGGAAGTGCCCTGCCTGCCTGTATGTTCCTCTGTCTTTACCAAGTTCTTTAATGCTTCTAGATTGTACCTGTTTCCTTCCTGCCAGAAACCTTCTTCCCATTGGCTTCCATTGGTTCTCTCATCCTTTAGGACTCAAACTAAACCTCACCTGAGCCCCGTTTATTCCTTCAGAGTACTTCTCATTATCTGTAATTATCTTTAGAATTCTTTTATTTACTTGTTTATTATCCATATTCTCTACCAGAAGGTACACTTTATAAGGGCAAGAATTCTGTCTTATGTATCATTGTGTTTCCATTGCCTGGGCAAGTGTTTGGCACATAATGGATGAATAATAAATATTTATTGAACAAATTAAGTAATTGCAAATATTTTCCATTTCTAATTTGCATTCTAATTTACTTATGATAATTATAGTTTATTTTTAGATAATGAGAAAAATTCAGAATATAATAGAAACATTGTATAAAGTAGAAAAACATGTGAAGAAAAATGATTTCTTATCTAATTACCTACTGGTAACCACTCTTACTGTCATTTGGGGGCATATTTACATGCTCTCTTTAATAGAGTTATGACTCTGGGACATGTACTTTATAACTTCTTATTCATTTAACTTCTTATTCATGTGTATCAAGAACACATGCCCATGTTGTTTAATATTCTTCGAATATCCCTTCCTTAATTTACTAAATTTCCTTTCTGAGGCTGAAAATATAAGCTATTTCCTAAATCTATAAAATGATGCAGTTATGTGTACCTTGTATAATACTGGGCATATTTATAATTATCTTAGAACAGACATATAAAAACACAACTGCATGGCCAAATGCAGGTACATTTGATAATGTTTTAATACACATTGTCAAGTATTTCTTAAATAGGTTTCAATATTTCATACTTCCCTTAGTGTGTAACTGAGCTATCCGAAAGCCTACCCCACTCCAGTATTCTTGGGCTTCCCTGTGGCTCAGCTGGTAAAAAATCTGCCTGCAATTATTTTGCAGACCTGGGTTTGACCTCTGGGTTGGGAAGATCCCCTGGAGAGGGAAAGGCTACGCACTCCAGTATTCTGGCCTGGAGAATTCCATGGACTGTACAGTTTATGGGGTCACAGAATCAGACATGACTGAGTGACTTTCACTTTCACTTTAGTGGTGTAACAGGGTTTGCTCACTCACACACTTATAATATGGCATATTCCATAGAACAAAATTGTCTAGTCAGTTTGGTAAGAGAGAACTTGTATACCTACGTTTGTTTCATTTCATTGTTATGCATCTGGACATTAAAATAATCTTCATTTAATTTGATTCATTTGTATTCACTTATCTTCACTTGTATTTGTAGCAGAAGAAAACATTTCCCTTTTCTTTTTAGTTTGTTGGCTGGTCTATAATTAAATTGATATAAGATGGTACAGAAGGGAAACAAATTTAATTACATATGTATGAGAGCCCCATGAAGACATGAGAGACTCCTGGAGAGTCAGGCAACTGAGGCTTTTATGCCATCCTGGACTAAGGAGAAGAAGGGTAAGGGGTGGAACATCAAAGGGGATGAAGATAATTCACAGGAAAATGGGAAGAGAAAGTATATGTTAAAGAAATGTTTGTCATACCATGCAAAGTCTTTTTTATGTAAACACATACATATATATATCTTTATATCAATTCAGTCAGTTCAGTTGCTCAGTCGTTTCTGACTATTTGTGACCTCATGAATCGCAGCATGCCAGGTCTTCCTGTCCATCACCAACTTCCAGAGTTTACCCAAACTCATGTCTATTGAATCAGCAATACCATCCAACCATCTCATCCTCTGTTGTTCCCTTATATATATAATGTTTACAATAGCTCTCTTCCTGGTAGGCTCCCGTCTAAATTATTTTAGGCAGTTAAAGGAGAGATAAAAAGTTCTTCTTGAGTCTGTTGGCCTTTATCATGTTCAGCTTGAAATAACACACCTGCCACAATGGCATATTCTGGGGTGGCCTCTGAAGCCATCATATTCACTTGTATCTCTTTCTTAGTTAATTCCCTCTTCCTGTTCTTTACTTCCTTTTTGGTTAGATTATTTGATTTTTTTCTCAACAGTGTATAAAAGTGCTCCCTAAGTCAGGATATTAATCTTTGAGTATCAGACATGTTTCAAACAGTTTTTCTATTTGATGTGTGACTATGTATGTGTATATGCATAGATATGAGGACAAAGATTCAGCCACTATGACAGAATCGCGAAATACATTGGATTCTTAAAGGATATAAATGTTAATTTTGTGCTTGATGTTAGCAGTCCAGCTCAGTGGGGACCTTATTACCACATAGTAGCAGTTTTACAGATGAGGAACTGACTTCACAGAGATAAAGGGAGTTGTTCAGTGTTGCATAAAAAGTGACTTATGGAGCCAAATTCTAACCCATTTCAGCATTTAATGAATATTTATTATGTGGCAGACACTACATTAAACTCTTTACAGGAATCATCTCATTGAATCCTTATATACTAGGAAGTAAGTTTTAATATTCACTTTTTCAAACAGACACAAAGGCTGAAGCTTTCAAATATTAACATAGGGAAGTATTTAAGAATGTTTATTCAGGATTCAGATTGTCTAGGGTTGCATCTTGGCTCTGCCATCTAGATATCAGTTCCTAAAATTCTCAATAACTCAGTTTCCTCAACTGTAAAATGGATATAATAATAGAATCATTTGGAAATTTAATCAATACCATATGTAAATAGATTAGAACTATACCTAGTATTCTTCCATTTATTAAGAGGAAACATAGTTTGTATCAGCCTAATGTCTGTAATCAATTTTTAAGAGGCTTATTCCTACTTAGGTAAAACTCAGAGGTTAAAGATAACTGTTCTAAACTGGCTGTTTGGATAATAATCATATTGATTACAACATTGTATTGTTCTTGTTTTATTTCAACCTTGGGGCAGGATCAACACTTTTCTTCACTTCCTAAAATAAATCCTCACAATAACTGCAAAATATATACCAGCCACACCACATCAGAAAAATAAAGCCCAGAGAGGCCAAATCAGGTTACTCAACAAATAAATTTGAAACCGGTATTTAGGAGTGCTGAATGCCAAAACTCATAAAATAACTGGTTTAGAAAAAAGTATTTTATGAATTCCTGTAAGCAAACAAATCCTTTTTTAAAATTTTTTATATATATATATTTTTTAATTTTTATTTTTACTTTATTTTACTTTACATTACTGTATTGGTTTTGCCATACATTGACATGAATCCATCTCGGGTGTACATGAGTTCCCAATCCTGAACCCCCACCCCCACCTCCCACTCCATATCAACTCTCTGGATCATCCCTGTGCACCAGTCCCAAGCATCCTGTATCCTGTATCGAACATAGACTGGCGATTCATTTCTTACATGATAGTATACATGTTTCAGTGTCATTCTCTCAAATCATCCCACCCTCTCCCTCTAATTTATTTATTTTAATTGGAGGCTAATTACTTTACAATATTGTATTGATTTTGCCATACATCAACATTAATCTGCCATGGGTGTACACTACACGTGTTCCCCATCCTGAACCCCCCTCCCACCTCCCTCCCCATACCATCCCTCTGGGTCATCCCAGTGCACCAGCCCTGAGCATCCTGTATCCTGCATTAGATAAAGAGCACAGACTGGAATCTGAGGCATTGAAATTTTAATTCTGCAACTTGCTAGCTGTGTAACTATAGGAAATTTACTAAGATATTCTAAGGACTCACTTTCCTTATGGATGAAAAAGAACATATTTATCACATTATTTATAGAAAGTAGTACAGTGTTTGATGCATATGGGAAGTTGTGGCCTTTATCAGTTTAAGTGGCAAATAATTTCAAGATATTTGATTTTGTATGTGTGTAAGGCTGTAACAACTTAAGCCCAGAGACCTGAGACAATAGTGAAAAGATAATTCATCAAGTTTATCAATACTGAAAACCTTAAGTAGACTTACTCAAAATAAGTAAATGCTTTTCCATCTTAAGTACTTAAAATCAGCCACATTCATCATCTCATAACTTTCAAAGAAATGTTACATTTTTCTATTTATGAAACATCAGTTCTTTAAAGAAAATGATGATTTGTAGGTTCAGATGAGTTGGACTGAATGTGCTGCATTCATTGTCAAGGTGCAGTTCATGAGCTTTAGGAGGTAAATAGAATAAGTGTTGTTGTTTTTAGTTGCTGACTCTAGTCTGCCAGGCTCTCTGTCCATAGGGTTTTCCAAGCAAGAATTTTGGAGTGAGTTGCCATTTCTCCAGGGGATATGGGCTTCCCTGATGGCTCAGAGTTAAAGAATCTGCCTGCAATATGGGAGACCTTGGTTTGATCCCTGGGTCATAAAGATCCCCTGGAGAAGAAAATGCAAGCTACTCCAGTATTCTTGCCCAGAAAATTCCATGGACAGAGGAGCCTGGCAGGCTATAGTTCATGGGGTCCCAAAAAGTCAGACACAACTGAATGATGAACACTACTTTTTCTCCAGGGGATCTTCCCAAGCTAGGGATCAAATCCATGTCTCCTGCAATGGCAGGCAGATTCTTTACCCCTGAGCCACCAGGGAAGCCCTTATGCCAGATAAGTCCTGCCCCAAAGACTAAACTTTTCTCTGAACAATCTCAAACCCTTTCACGCCCCTGTATTTTTGCTCATGATGTGGTCACTTTAACAAACAAACAAAAAATGTTTAAGGAAAATGATAGTGGTTTTTTTTAAACATTAAAAAAATGCAAAGACTAGTCTAGCTTTTCATTATACAGGCAAAATTGAGTGGGTCAGAAAATATATTCCATCTACAATAACCACATAATTTACCAATTTTATTGCTATTTACTGCCTCCCTATCTAATGGCATACTTTCAACTTGTGCATCCTTCTCACTTATTCAAGAGCTTTCCTCCCATGATTATGCATCATAAATTCGCTGTCTCATTCTTTACTGGATCATGTCTTAAGAATCAAAATACTGTAGTGGGGTTCCCTGGAAGCTCAATGATAAGGAATCTGCCTGGCCATGCAGGAGACACCGGTTTGATTCCTGATTCAGGAAGACTCTATATGTAGCAGAGCAACTGAGCCTGTGCACCCGAACTATTGACCCTGTGCTCTAGAGCCTGGAAGCTGCAACTATCAAGCGCATGTGCCTTGACTACGGAAGCCTATGCACCCTGGAGTCTGTGCTCTGCCACAAGAGAAGCCGCTGCAATGAGAAGCCAGAGCACCACAACTAGAGAATAGCCCTCTCTCTCTGCAACTAGAGAAAAAGCCTGGGCAGCAATGAAGACCTAGTACAGCCAAAAATTAAAAAAAAAAAAAATTTAATTCAGAAAATACTATAGTATCTGCAATTGTAAAATCAAACACAAAAATTTTCTCCTGAGTGCTCATCGTTTTCCTAGTCCTTCTGCTTCACTTTACAGCAAAATTCACAAGAGATATTTTTAAAGTCAGTGTTTACTTTCTTTGCCTTTTCATACTGTTCATGGGGTCCTCACACCAAGAATACTGGAATGGCTTGCCATTCCTTTCTCCCGTGGACCACGCTTTGTCAGAACTCTCCACTATCACCCATCTGTCTTGGGGGCTCCTGCACAGCATGGCTCAGAGCTTTATCAAGTTATGCAAGCCCCTTCACCACAACAAGGCTGTGATCCCTGAAGTTGTCAACTGCAATACTTTGGCCACCAGATGAGGAAAACTGACTCACTGGAAAAGACCCTGATGCTGGGAAAAAGTGAAGGCAAAAGGAGAAGTGGGCAACAGAGAATGAGATAGTTAGATAGTATGACCAACTCAATTGACATGAATTTGAGCAAAGAGACAGTGACAGAGAGGGAAGCCTGGTGGGCTGCAGTCCATGGGGTCGCAGAGAGTCAGCCATGACTTAGTGACTGACCAACAATAAAGTACCATTTTTAGTTATTCTCCATGGAGACCACTTCAATCAATCTCTTATCCCTTCCACTCCACTGACAATGCTCTGTCAAGGTAACATTGACTGCCATGGTGCTATCCAGTGGCCATGATAAGGCTATGATCAGGTCTTATTATACCAGGCCACTTGTCAGCATTTTTGCCAACTGATCATTCCTTCCTTCCTTCTGAAAACACTTTCTTCACTTACTGAAAACACTTTCTTCACTTAGCTTTTGAATCATTACTACCAAGGAATTTATCTTCTACCTTTCTTACAATATATTACCATCGTCCTTTCTGGGACCTTTCTCCTGTTGGAGATCAGGAACTCAAATATTTCTGCTGAGACTTAAATTTCATGTGCCAAGTGAAAGGAAATTTATTTGGTAGTTAATAGAGTGATATGATGAATGCTGTGGATGATGAGATTAGAAGATGAAGATTTTTTTCAGCTTAGTGAAAGTAACAGTAAAGGACAAAGGCTCAAATCAGGAGAAAGCCTTTCTAAATTGTTTTAGTGGAGGGGTTGTTATTAAAATGGAGAGAAATAGTCAAAGGCTGACAGAAAAATCAATAATATTTGGAAACTGATAGGCAGTGGGAGGAAAAAAAAAATATTTAAACTGTTATTTTGATAAACTAAATCTGAGAATCTTCTTGGCATGGTTTGGAATATTTTTAGAAAATGCTTTATTATTTTAAATACATAAAAGAGTGATCAGGGCAAATAATTTGTAAGAGAAATCCCTTGGTCACTGAGGATTAAAGAAACAAATGTGTGTGGGCATATTGTGGTTTGTGGAAGAAATGAATTGAATTCATTTTTGTGGAAGACACTATATGCGGTGCTTAGTCACTCAGTTGTGTCTGACTCTTTGCAACCCCATGGACTGCAGCCTGCCAGGCTCCTCTGTCCATGAAGTTCTCCAGGCAAAAATACTGAAGTGGGTAGCCTTTCCCTTCTCCAGGGGATCTTCCCAAGCCAGGGATGGAACTCAGGTCTCCTGAATTATAGGTGGATTCTTTACCATCTGAGCCCCAGGGAAGTTCAAGAATTCTGGAGTGGGTAGCCTATTCTTTCTCCAGGGGTCTTCCCAACCCAGGAATCCAACCAGGATGTCCTACATCACAGGCAGATTCTGTACCAGTTGAGCTACCAGGGATGCCCAGAAGACATTATGCATTGGATTAAAAAGGAAAGAGATACAGTTTCATAGAACCCCATGTGGCCCTGTTAGGAAAGCAGGGGCATTTGGTATTGTTATTTGTTGTTTAGTTGCTAATTCTGTCCAACTCTTTTGTAATCCCTAGGACTGTAGCCCACCAGTCTCCTCTGTCTATGGGATTTCCCAGGCAAGAATACTGGTGTGGGTTGCCCTTTCCTCCTCCAGGGATATTCCCGACCCAGGGATTGAACCCATGTCTCCTGCATTGGCAGGCGGATTCTTTACCACTGAGCCACCAGGCTCCTGCTGTCATTATGTAAACAGGTTTTGGCAGGAAAGAGCTCTCTGCAGCAGGCACTTTTCTGCCTTGTCACTAACCTTAAACACTCGCCACCCCCGCCCCCCGACCCGCGCTGTACTCATCTAGCTCTAGCACAGGTTTCAGATCTTTTGATCACCCAATACCTTGCCTAACCTGCTGCTTCTTCTGGTCAAAGAAACAGAAACGATGAATAAGTCATTAACAGATGACTGGATTTCTTCCCTAGCCTGCCTTTCAGTAATATCTAGAACAATCTGTGAGAATAAGATAGCAGCTAAACCAATCCATTCTGAAGGAGATCAGCCCTGGGATTTCTTTGGAAGGAATGATGCTAAAGCTGAAACTCCAATACTTTGGCCACCTCATGTGAAGAGCTGACTCACTGGAAAAGACTCTGATGCTGGGAGGGATTGGGAGCAGGAAGAGAAGGGGACGACTGAGGATGAGATGGCTGGATGGCATCACTGACTCAATGGATGTGAGTCTGAGTGAACTCCGGGAGTTGGTGATGGACAGGGAGGCCTGGCGTGCTGCGATTCATGGGGTCGCAAAGAGTTGGACACGACTGAGCGACTGAACTGAGCTGAATTGAAAGAAAAATGACAAGACATCGACAAGCCTGCCACAAGCCTGCATGCAGTATGGGATGTTACTACTCTGACCTTGTCTCAATGATTAACTGAGATTACTTACTTGTGTCTCTTTAAAAGGCTTCATGGCCAAGCAGAATCTTCATAGGTCATTTTTTTTTTTTTTTCATTTCCCCAGACTGCCAGCTTTCTGACTAAAAGCAATTAGTCTTTCTAACAACATTGACTTCCCTGGTGGTTCAGGGGTAAAGAAGCCACCTCCCACGTGGGTTTGATCCTTGATCCAGCAAGATCCCCTGGAGAAGAAAATGGCAACCTACTCCAGCATTCTTGCCTGGAGAATCCCATTGACAGAGGAGTCTACAGTCCATGTGGTTGCAAAAAGTTGGACACGACTTAGTGACTAAGTAGCAATCCTTCTACCAACACACCTCTCTCTCTCTCACACTCACACACCTTTCATATTGAATTAAATTATGCCTAACAGCTAATTTCAGAACAGAATCTGATAAAATCAGAGAAATGCAAACTTCTCTGTGCCTGTCCTCTCTGGGATGTTTTCTTCAGTGTCCTAATATTCATTGCTGTGACAGATGGAGAATGAGAATTAAATTTCCTATAGAATGAAAATTTTAATTTTTCTAAGGTTATATTAAGTAAATGTCATAGAACCACAGGTGGTTATAAGCACTCTGATTTCACCTAAGAAAAACAACTGATGGATATGAAAAAAATTAAAAAATGTGAACATGTTAGTCACTCTGTCAGGTCCAACTCTTTGGGTCCCCATGGACTTTAGCCCACCAGGCTCTTCTGTCCATGGGATTTCCCAGGCAAGAATACTGGAATAATGCAGGCAGACTCTTTTCTGTCTGCCCCACCAGGGAAACCCAATGGATGTGAAGAAACTTGGAATCATGTGCTCAAGACGATCAAGTCAAAGTTGCTTGGCTGGCCGTTGCTGGCTGTCAGTGGAACTCATTGTGAGGCATATACAAGAAAAACAGGGCAACAAAGGAGGGTGTTTTGCTGGGAGCTTTCTGATGAAGATGAGCATTTGCAAACTACATCCCAAGAAAGATTATAGAAAAAGAGAAGAGTGAAGTAATTGGGCTGCTTCTTGATCAGACCTATCCCAACATTTAAAATGAAGAGTGACGTATGTCAACTGATACTTGCTGGACTTCTATTCAAGCCTTGAATTTTAACTTTTATCCTTGAGAATCTAACAAACCACATGAATACTAATGTCTTACAGTTTTATAGCCTTATGTCTATAGCATTCCCCCATCCACTTCAGTAGAGTAAACCCTGGATTATTTAACCACTAAATAATTTTGCAATTAGTTTTCTATTGTTTAACACTCATGCTTGAGAAGCCAAAGTAACATATGACATGAAACAAGGATGTACACTACATTTTTAAAAATTGAAAATATCTTGTGTTTAAAGTATTTGAAGGAATAAATCTGATGATCTTCCTTGTATCTCATAATAACACTGAAATTTTAATCCAAAATATATTTTGCAAAAGTAAATAAATGTATAACATTATGAGGACAGGAAGTGGTAGTTAGCATATAAAGTATTTTTGTAAATATATAGAAGATGGTAAACAGACTCACATTGATGGATGAACCATCCATCATTAACCAAAGTTAAAAGAATACAGAACATACAGAGAGGAGGACTGCAGAGAAGTGACAAATATTTTTCCTGAAAAAGAAAGGTTTATAGGTCCTGACAACCCACCCATCATACTTCATATCCTCACCTACCTCCAAATACAGAAGCGTTTGCCAGCAAGCTAAATGACAGTTGTATTATGTATACACTGCTGAAATAGAAATATAAACTATTTAAATTTAAATTTTAGTTTTAAATGTGTTGAAATAAGATACTTTAAGATTAACACCCTACAAATTCAAACATAAAATCAGATTTTTAAAAACTTTCTATTTTATATTGGAGTAAAGCAGATTGACAATGTTGTGATAATTTCAGGTGGACAGCAGAGCGACTCAGCCATACATATACATGTATCTTCCCCCCCGCCTCCTGGAAACTCCCCTCCTATCAGGCTGTCGCATAACACTGAGCAGAGTTCCATGTGCTATACAGTAGGTACTTGTTGGTCATCCATTTTAAATATAGCAGTGTGTACATGTCCATCCCAAATTCTCTACCATTTATGGTAACCATAAATTCATTCTCTAGGCCTGTGAATCTGTTTCTGTTCTGTAAAGTTTTGCAGATTGTTGAAAGAAACATAAAATTGATGGAATTCCATAGGATGTAATACATCATGGACTATAGAAGACGGATACACCAGTTCTCACTCTGCCCTAGATGACTACTGTCTAGAAAGTTTCCTACAGAAGCTCTTCTCACCTCACACTCCGTGCCCGACTCCCCAGTCCTATCCCAAGACAAAGGGCTTTTCCCTCAGATGACCTTCCTATTCTTTGTTTTGTTTTGTTTCAGTATATTTATCCCTGGTTGCTCAGATGGTAAAGAATCTGCCGGCAATACAGGAGACCCAGGTTTGATCCCTGGGTTGGGAAGATCCTCTGGAGAAGGAAATAGCAACCCACTCTAGTATTCTTGACTAGAGAATTCCATGGACAGAGGAGCCTGGCATGCTATAGTCCATGGAGTTGCAAAGATTTGGACACAACAGAGCAACTAACACTTTCACTTTCCATGTGCCATAGCTGGTAAGAGTGAAACTAGAAAAAAGGAGTTTTTCCTCATCTACACCAATGCTATTTGATTATTATCATTTCTATGGAGATAACATAAGTAAGGCCAAAGAGATCATTTCAGGAGGCAAGCATTTGAATTTTGTCCAAGTGGCTCAGATGGTAAGGAATCTTCCTGCAATGCAGGAGACCTAGGTTTGATCCCTGGGTTGGGAAAATCCCCTGGAGAAAGAAATGGCAACCCACTCCAATATTCTTGCCTGGAGAATTCCATGAACAGAGGAGCCTGGCAGGCCCCAGTCCATGGGCTCACAAAGAGTCAGATGCAACTGAAGCAATTTAACACACACACAGTCCTCTTAAAGGTTGAAAACAATGTCTAACTAATTATCTCTATTTCTGACCAGCTGAGTAATTCCTCCCTGGAGCCACTGGAAAAGGCAGCCACAGGTCTTGGGTCCTGTGTACTCCTACTCTGGTGGCTGAGTTGCCCAGATTGCCACCAGTAAAGTTTGGCACTTCGTCTGAAAGGCAGGGGCTTCCCTGATAGCTCAGATGGCAAAGAATTCTGTTTGCAGTGCAGGAGACCTGGGCTCGATACCTGGGTGGGGAAGATCCCCTGGAGAGGGCATGACCACCCACTCCAGTATTCTTGCCTGGAGAATCCCATGGACAGAGGAGTCTGGCAAGCTACAGACCACGGGGTCGCAAGGAGTCAGACATGACTGAATAACTAATAGACAAGGGCAGGGCCTGCTGACATTCTCAAAGTGTCCGGCAGGTGGCAGTGTTTCCGTCACCGGTAGAGCCTGGCAGGGTCTAACACTGAGGGCTCTGAAGACACCTGAAGATAAAGTCACCTGCCCAGATTTTGTTTGTTGGTTTTGCCTTTTTCTACATTTTATTTTTGAAACATTTTAGTAAAAATAAGCAAGGCAGGCTTTTGTGAAGATGGTAGAGATAAGCAGGTGCCTTCTTTCCCATGTCACTGGATGTGCTTGACCTCCTGAGCCCCTCACAGCGATGTTCCCAGTGGAGCTGTCCCAGAGACACCCAGGAAGATGGTTTCCCATCCTTAACGTCCTCCACCTGTCCGGCCACCCCAGCCAGTCTGCGGCCCCCCTTCCTTCAAAGCTGGCTCCCACCTTTGGTCACTCTCCTCAGCTGCAATTCTCCTGGGAGACCCAAGCACACTTCCTGGAGGAGGCTGTGTGGGGGACCAAATCATCTGAGCAAAGGAGTCACTAGTGGCCACAGCTACTGGCTGCAAGGAAAACCCATCAGGACGGATGGAGACTTTGCCAGGTCTGTGCCTGCACGGCCCGTGGACAACTGCTGCTAGTTCAAGTACAAGCAGCCGTTGAGAAGTGTCTCATTTTCCGCCCACAGCCTCCACATAAGTATTTCTTTCCACAATCATCACACAGCCTAGTAAGTCTCAGTACTGGAGATATACTTTTGATTTTGACAATGGTCAGGTTTTCAAGAACTTGCTGTTAAAACTTTAAATGCAGCATTTGTGCTAAGTCGCTTCAGTTGTGTCCGACTCTTTGTGACCGCATGGACTGTAGCCCTCCAAGTTCCTCTTTCCATGGGATTCCTCTGGCAAGAATACTGGAGTGGGTTGCCATGTCCTCTTCCAGGGGATATTCCCAACCCAGGGATCAAACCCGCATCTCTTAAGTCTCCTGCACTGACGGGTGGGTTCTTTACCACTAGCACCATATGATACACGGATATATCAACCTATGACGACCTATGACATCTGACTGTTGTCCTGTGACTGTTGATGTATGACCTCCAACTTTTTGATCTATGACTTCCGACCTTCGATCCTTGACATTTGATCCTGGACCCTTGATCCAGCACATTTTATCACTGGCCTTTTGACCTCTGATTTTGACCCCCAGTGAAGCAAACTATTTTGGTTAGTGAACACAAGTTCATGTGAATGCACAGTGAGACTAAATAAACCCAAAATATTGGAATTTGGAGCAGAGAAAGGTTTACTAAACTCTGAACTCCACAAAGTGTTTCAGGTGAGCATTTTAAAAGTCCAGGAGTGGGACAGGTATCCTAGAGTCTGAAAGGGCAGCAACTAGAGGCCCTTGATCTATGAGTTCTGACCCTTGAACTGTGACCCTTGACCACCATACAAAAAGTGAAATGGAGCAGCCACCACTGTGGAGGACATTATAGCAGCAGCTCAAAAACTTTGCATAAAATTAACATGATATGTAGATTTCTGACATACATCTTTTGAAACCATGGTTTCAGATGAATTATACTAGGTCAGAAGACAGCCCTTGCTTCCCCTTTTCTCTAAACATGAATATGAGCAAAGGCTATCACTGGCATCAAGGAGGAGCATATATCAAGTCTTCCTCTGATAATACTGTTGCAAGTTTTCATTGTTTATAGTTAAGTATGGCTTTTCTGGGGATGCTCAATGGCCATATTGCATGATGTTCTCCACCACTAGAGGGGCAAATACAGAAAAATGACAAGACCATCTCTTTGCCCCTATTGTGCAGGTTTATGTCTAATTTTTTCCTCTTCTCCAAAAAGAAGAGAATCAAGATCAACAAAAATTTAAGAAAAATACTATATGCAGTAACATCTAATTACTATACAAGTCTATAAGTACTTAGAGCAGCTGGGAGAAATAAAAGGGAGGAATGACAATATGTGCTCTGTTTTGTGTTCATTAGCCAAGCTGTTGTATATGATTTAGTCTTTTTAATCCCCGACTTAATTGCATTATCTGTTTTGTGCTTGGAGCCACACAGGTTTTATTGTGACTTTCTTCCATCGTATATTTGATGACTCACCTATGCATAAACACCAATGTGCCATGCAATATTAATAGACATTAACAGCAAAATTACCATGAGACAGTTTTATCCCATTTCACACTGTAAAGTTAACAGGTGGTCTAACTTTGTGTTGCAAGTGATTTTTTTTCTTTCTCAGAAACTTCATGAATTTGCTATTGAATATTTAATGAACTTAAGTACATAGCTTACCATCTGTGCCTCAGGTTTTTCATCTTTCAAATGACAAAATGAGTGGCTTTCCTTCTATTTTTTCAATTGAAAAGTCTTTCAACTGAAATAACACATTGAAGGATAAAGCAAACCAAAAATGTGAAATTTCCTCATTGGCATGGATACAAGGCTTTCAGCCTCCTCTGTATCCACCCCCTCTTCCTCCACACTTCTTAAGGGTTTCTCTCAGTACTTCCAGCTCTGGAAATACTTCTGAAACTACCAGGCTAGATCTTCTCTAAAGTTCTTTCCGGCTCTAACGTTCAGATGATACAAAAACAGGAAGCCCAAAGCTGCAGCACACAGGGACCATTGCTATTTAACAAAAGAGATAAATTGTGTCCATACATTTGCACTTGATGAATACTGATTAATAAAGGTGACAAATTAGAAAACAGTTTGAACCTCACAGTTTCATGTGAGGTTCAAACCATTAAGAGGGAACCAAGAACTTTATCTTGCTGCTCAAAGTGTGGTACTATTTTACCTTAGTGTGAGAGGAGCCGTCTGCTGCTGCTTCTAAGTCACTTCAGTCGTGTCCGACTCTTCACGACCCCATGGACTGCAGCCTTCCAGGCTCCTCCATCCATGGGATTTTCCAGGCAAGAGTATGGAGCACTCTGCAATAACTCTCAACTCTGGCCACCCAGTAGAATTCACCTGAAAAGTTTTAAAGAAACGCTAATCACCAACCACAGACATTCTCTTTTAATTGGTCTATAATGGGACATTGTTAGTTTTATAGTTCTCAGGTGATTTAAATATGCAGCTAGGGGTGAAAAACATCATTCTAAGTAAATAATAGAGCCCTACTCAAGAAACTGGAAAAATCTCTCAGGCATAATCAAACAGAAGACATGTTTCAATCCAGACCCCAGAGGAAGAGCCACGCATCGTGATAAGTGACTGAGGCACTCTGCTGAAAAGGGTACATGTCACTTATTAGTGATCTGACAACCCTCAGAGGGATAGGCACTGGCATTCCAAAGCAAGTAACTGAAGACAACAAACCTCACCTGACAAATGGATGGTTGAGTCTTGTAGAGACAGATAGAAAAATATTAACTATGAAAAATGAAGATCTAGATGGCTTAGGAAGACACTTTCAAACGATTTTACTTTTCAGATCAGAGATTATGAAAACAAGTGCACTCACTGTTAGCCATGGATAAGTGCATCTCATAAAAGATGAAAACAATTTTTAAGTTAGGTAAGGGTTAATTTGTCCATGTTCTCTACTCAGAGATGCTGGCTTCCAACAGAGCTCCATGGAAACCAACTATAGCCAAATCCTTTAGGCAATTAATTCAAGGAGAATATTGAGGCGGCACACCAGGCCACTGGTTCACCACGCCATATAGTTTAGAATGCAGGCCTTAATTCCTGGACTTCTCATCACATCAGAAGAGGGGTTGGTGACCTCTCAGCCAATGAATGTAAGTGGTATAGTTGGACTGGATCCTAACCCATAGCTACAACAGGGCAGGGACTCTCGCTTCTTTAATCTTGTAGTTAAAGTTCTAAGTCATGGAAGATAGCATGCCTCTCCTCGAGTCCTCGAATCTGATGTCAGGTGTGACTAGATCCCTGTGCAGTATTTCAGAATTCTCTGAGCAACAGTATACCCACACACATCTGATACTGCTACTCTCTGCGTATTCCTTCCTGAAGGTACTATTCCTTTTGGATATGTGTGATCTCCAGTATTTGCTTAACAAATACATTTGTTTGGAGGATTATCAAATGATCAGTAAAAGTACAAAATGAAATCTGTAAAAAAAGAGAGAGAGAGACAAAAATATCCAAAAAAGACAATAAGATGGGCATTTGGAAGAATGTGATAGCTAATGTTATGTGTCAACTTGTCAGAGCCACAGTGACTGGATACATGGTAAAATATTATGGTGTGTGCTTCTGTGAGAGTATTTTTTTGGATGAGATTATCATTTAAATTTGTGGATTTTGAGTAAAGCGGTTGCCCTGCAAATAGTTGGGCCTTATCCAGTTAGTTGAAGGCATGAATAGAACAAAAGACTCATCTCCCCTGAAACAGCAAATTCTTGCCAGCAGATGGTTTTCCAACTTAGACTGTAATATCAGCTCTTCTCTGGATCTTCAGGCTGCCAGCCCACCCTGAAGATTTTGAACTTGCTAGCCTCCATTAAAAAAAGTAGAGACATTACTTTGCTGACAAAGATCCATATAGTCAAAGCTATTCTTTTTCCAGTGGTCATGTATGGATGTGAGAGTTGGACCATAAAGAAAGCTGAGCGCCAAAGAATTGATGCTTTTGAACTGTGGTGTTGGAGAAGACTCTTGAGAGTCCCTTGGACTGCAAGGAGATCCAACCAGTCCATCCTAAAGAAAATCAGTCCTGAATCTTCACTGGCTACCTGATGTGAAGAGCTGACTCATTTGAAAAAACCCTGATGCTGGGAAAGATTGAAGGCAGGAAGAGAAGGGACGGCAGAGGATTAGATGGTTGGATGGCATCACCGACTCAATGGACATGAGTTTGGGTAAACTCCAGGAGTTGGTGATGGACAGGGAGGCCTGGCGTGCAGCAGTCCATGGGGTCGCAAAGAGCTGGACACGACTGAGCGACTGAACTGAACTGATCCCCTGGGGCAAAGCAAGGATATTTTGCAAGATAAATGGCATTTTTACTTTACTTCCTCACTGCCTCTCCGTCTTGATTCTATAAAAGAAGCTGCATCCAGACCTCGATAACGGTCTGCCGGCTTTCCAAATAAAGTCATATTTCTTGCCTCAACCCCTCGTCTCCTGATTTATTGGCCTGTCATGCAGCAAGCAGAGCGAGCTTGGACTTGGTAACAATTTCTTCCATTTTGTGGTAGGTTTTATCATCTAAAAAACTCTGGAAATATGCATGAGATACTATTACCTGGGTACTTCAGAGAGGAACTACCACAGAGGACATTGAGGAGGGGGTCTGTCCCAGGAAGACCCTATAGGGTCCTGCTAGGTTTTTGGTAGACACCTTCCTCCCAACTACCCATTCCCCACTGTGCTGCTGATTATTTCATTTCTATTGAGTGAATTTTGCTATGTTTTTCTACCAATATTCAAATGTGTTTTTGATATCACCCAAGATCAATTTTGGAGAAAGCGATGGCACCCCACTCCAGTACTTTCACCTGGCAAATCCCATGGACGGAGGAGCCTGGTAGGCTGCAGTCCATGGGGTCGCTAAGAGTCAGACACGACTGAGCGACTTCCCTTTCACTTTTCACTTGCATGCATTGGAGAAGGCAATGGCAACCCACTCCAGTGTTCTTGCCTGGAGAATCCCAGGGACGGGGGAGCCTGGTGGGCTGCCATCTATGGGGTCACACAGAGTCAGACACAACTGAGGTGACTTAGCAGCAGCAGCAGCAGCACGATCAGTTTCTCTGGCCTCAGATTCTCTGATAATCTTCCACAATGGGGAATGTTTTCACAGATATTCACTAATCAAGCTGCAATTGTCTTTCCAAGTGGCTATAAGGAGCCGATGTCTCAGGCAGCCTTTCAGTGTGAACTCAGTGGTCTCATGCATAGTCATTTGATTTCTACCTGTACCTGTTGGTTAATAAATAATATTTAGTTGAACTCCAATACTGGGGTTACAGAGTAGGCCTTGGAGTCTACAGTGACATACTTTCTTCTCTTCCTCCACCCACCCATGACACACTGTACTTCTACAGTCTTTACTGTATCAGATATTGCTGAAGCAATAGGATGAGTCATCTCATATACTCCATTGTTAATCTCCAGGAGATAGCTATCTGGGGGAATGACCAGTCGAACTATTAGAAAGGGAACTAGTGGGAAACAAAGGTCAAGTCTCACTCACTTCCTTAATCAGAGCAGTGATTTTAAGGCTCTGACTAGAGCATCTGCCTCATCTCCCCAATCTCCCTCTAAGCTGCATCTACTTGACACTTTTACTTCTTTCCCTAAATCTCTACATTACCTGCTTTTTTGGAATTCTTAAAGTTTATTGCAAAGAAGACTCAAAGACAACTCCAAGGTTACCATTTAGCATGGCTCATTAAAACTGTGCATGTTCTCAGAACTGTAAATGTCCCAAAGAGGTAAGGGAGTAGACAGGATATAAACATTTTGCTGAAAAAATAAAACAGACAAACTAAGAAATGGAGTATTTCCTGCCACATCAGTAAACAAGGATGTCACAGTCATCAGGGATTCTGGCCTTCCAAATATCAATTCCTGAGCGTAAGGACACTCAGGAAAGAGAAGAATACCTGTGATCCAGCAGTTATTAGGCTGTGGCCACTCCCTACAGTGAGAACTGAGGGACTCAGAATGTGAAAGAAAGGGCAAGAAACTGACTCCAGATAGCTCAGATGCCTATGAACGGTGACAGGGCCTACATGGGGGCTCATTGTTAAAATGGCTCATTATGCTGACCTCACAAACAAATAATAAAATCCCAATGACCCTTGAGACTGACCAAATTGCCCGAATGACATTCTGTTTTCAACTGGCGCCTGCCTTCTCAAGGCTACAAGACCACCAGATTCCAGACCTCCAGCTATGTGAGCACAGGACTCAGCTACAGGCTAAACGTTAACCACCCCTTCAGATAATTTTTCATTGGTGGGGTATAAGGAAGACCCTGTCAGAAAGGGAGGACACTGGTTCTCCATAGGGGCCAGTCATCCTCTCATTTCCCTCTAATAAATTTCCCTTTTCTTTGCCTGACTGCCTGGCTCACCCTTTTTTCCCCCACACTCACCTTACAAAAGGAATGATTTCAGGGAGCCCAGATTCTTGTATCTTTAGAAAAACACTAAATTCCTTAACTTGGGATATCTGGTTTTCTTTAATTCACAAAAATACTTTTTATGTTCAGACTACCTGCTCTTTGTTGAAAACTTCTATATAATGTGACTCCTCTCCCCACCTCCTTAGAACAGTTCTCTCAGGGCTTCTTGAGATGTCTCCTGGGCTTGAAGTCCTAAAAATTCCCACAGAATAAAATATAATTCTCAACATTTAGGTTGTGACTATATTAAGTCTACAAAACAAAATTTTTTAAAAAAAACATGAGATTTAACATAGAAAGATAATTGCTAATCACACACACACAAAACCCAGACATATCAAGTTAATGATTTTAGTAATCTTCTATGTACGGAAAGATGCAAAGTCTAAGCTCACTGAAATTATGCCTTTGCTTCATATTTTAACTCTTGAATGCCAGTATCCTATTTTTTTCCATCCTGAATTCCATTCAGGGCACACCATTAGGAATAACTGCAGTGACTGATGGCAGGCAACATCTGTCATTTACCAGAATGGTAGACATGTTTCTGAGTTCATGTGAGCCAGCAGGTCAGTCATTGCCTCCTGAATATTATTTTAGCTTCACAAGAACAAGCTTATCTCCTCTAGGTTTTCTTGCAGGTGGAAGAGCAAATACAAATGAAAAATAAGAGGCTTAATTTTCCTTGGGGAAGATAAGGGAAGAGACTTCTCACTCTCCTTTCTTAGAGTGTTTATATATATATATATATATATATATATATATATGTATATAACTTTTGAATAACTTTAATTAACACTTAGGAGACATACAGGTATAAGAAGTTAAAACAAANCATGATGCTTTCTAAGGCCCACTTGACTTCATATTCCAGGATGTTTGCTTGTAGGTGAATGATCACACCATCGTGATTATCTTGGTCGTGAAGATCTTTTTTGTATAGTATTTTCTGTATATTCTTGCCACCTCTTCTTAATATCTTCTTTTTCTGTTAGGTCCATGCCATTTTTGTCCTTTATTGAGCCCATCTTTGCATGAAATTTCCCTTGGTATCTCTAATTTTCTTGAAGAGATCTCTAGTCATCCCATTCTATTGTTTTCCTCTATTTCTTTGCATTGATTGATGAGGAAGACGTTCTTATCTCTTCTTGCTATTCTTTGGAACTCTGTATTCAGATGCTTATATCTTTCCTTTTCTCCTTTGCTTTTCACTTCTCTTCTTTTCACAGCTATTTGTAAGGCCTCCTCAGACAGCCATTTTGCTTTTTTGCATTTCTTTTCCATGGGGATGGTCTTGATCCCTGTCTCCTGTAAAATGTCACAAACCTCTGTCCATAGTTCATCAGGCACTCTATCTATCAGAATTTTCCTCTATTTCTTTCATTGATTGATGAGGAAGACGTTCTTATCTCTTCTTGCTATTCTTTGGAACTCTGTATTCAGATGCTTATATCTTTCCTTTTCTCCTTTGCTTTTCACTTCTCTTCTTTTCACAGCTATTTGTAAGGCCTCCTCAGACAGCCATTTTGCTTTTTTGCATTTCTTTTCCATGGGGATGGTCTTGATCCCTGTCTCCTGTAAAATGTCACAAACCTCTGTCCATAGTTCATCAGGCACTCTATCTATCAGATCTAGTCCATTAAATCTATTTCTCACTTCCACTGTATAATCATAAGGGATTTGATTTAGGTCATACCTGAATGGTCTAGTGGTTTTCTCTACTTTCTTCAATTTAGGTCTGAGTTTGGGAATAAGGAGTTCATGATCTGAACCACAGTCAGCTTCCGGTCTTGTTTTAGTTGACTGTATAGAGCTTCTCCATCTTTGGCTGCAAAGAATATAATCAATCTGATTTCGATAGTGTACTTTATATTTTAATTTTTCCCATTAAATATTGGTGACTGAATCTGAATCTAGGTCACAATCTAAAAGATTTGAGAAATAAAAGACAAAGGGAAAAATAACTGACCTAATACTTATTTAGATGTTTCAGACCTTCAGTTTCTGCACATAATAAATGTGTTAATTAAAATAGAGCAATTAAATAAACAAAAATAAGATAAAACCTGGCTGACATTCTATTTTACAACCAAGAATTTCCAATACTAACTCACTATTGAACTGCCTTTTAAAAAACAGGCTTAATATTACTACATCATGTTTTCATACTAACTATCCAGTTTAGGCTGATTGGCAGGATGGTAATGCAAATGAAAATATTCAGCAGCATCCACAGAATGTTTCTCTGCAAAGCACTCCAGTCACTTCTTGGAGCTGTAGCTCTAGGGTAAATATTTCTGGGTTAAAGTTTATTTTTAATTCCTTTACTCTCCTGGATGCATTTAAAAAATAAAATACCTATAATAGTATGCTCAATTTTAATAACCCTCAGATTAAAACAATTCCCCAAACAATTAAGGTTCATTGATAGAACTGCATACATCTTGCAAGGCAAGAATATCTGTACAGAGCCTAATACCACAATGATGGATCTACATCTAGTCAGTGTCGCTGGAATTATAGTAACACTATAAATTGTTGAATGCCCATGAAGTCACTTCAAATTAGCTTAAAACACAAGTTGAGGCAATCAAAACAATCTCTGTTTTAATGCCATGTAGATATCTGCAGAAACACAAAACCATTTCTTTAAACACAAAGATATGTGTTGACAGGCTTACTAATGAAAAATAAGACAAAATAAATATTTCAGCCAAAGCTTTTAACTTAGGCTAAAGTCTGATAAAACTGCAGCTCAAAATGTTTGCTATCAGTAATGAATTTTAAAAGACTGAGAAAACTAGGTACATTTAATTTTACTGAATGACACAATGATGGCCATAGCTCCATTGAAGTAATGACGAAATAAGAATGCAAAATGCAACTAATTTGCACTGGTTTATCTGATAACTAGTTTCTATACATATACAGTTCAAATAATAAAACGTAAAAAGCATAACACAGAAGTATTGAAACCCCCACATAACAAACTAGTGAAAAGTCTGTTGGTTACATTTTAGGATTTTAAGGAAAAAGTATCAGAATGAAAACATTTTTAAGAAAACTGTTTGTTTGTTTTTTTCCACACAAATGAATAATAATTATACTTAACGTGAGTCAGATGAGCTTGATGGACTACAGTCCATGTGAGGTTGCAGAGTCAGATATGACTTAGCAACTGAAAAACAATATATTGATCAAAACGGCAAATAAAATTTAGTGATCTCTGAATAAAAATACCTCCAGACAAACAAACAAGAAACTAGCCTTCATAGACAAGTAATACACAGAAAAGAATTTTGCTGATAATACTAAAGACATCTAAATCCAAAGGATACCTATACTTCTGAATGCAGAGGTCAGAACAGGGCCATAGTCAACCAAAGTGCCAGCAATGTATGAGTCACTGTTCTAGGTGCTGTGGACTCAGGGATAAAGAAGACCAAAAGCAAACTTGCCCTCAATGCACTTACATGCTACTGATAGGGAATTAAAATTTACAAAATACAAAGGGGATATGTTTGTGTGCATGTGCTAAGTCGCCTCAGCTATGTCCGACTCTGCAGCTCCATGGATGGTAGCCCACCAGGCTCCTTTGTCCATGGAATTGTCCAGGCAAGAAAACTGAAGTTGGTTGCCATGTCCTCCTCCAGGGGATCTTCCCAACCAGTGTTCAAACCCATGTCTCCTGCATTCCTGAATTGGTAGGCAGGTTATTTACCATAGCCCCAACTAGGAAGCCCCATAAAGGGGCATATAGTATGTGATAATAAGAAACTGATTTAGGAAAGGGAAGCAGCTTCAGTTGGGAAGGGAAAAGCTTCTTTTAGGAGTTAATACTTGAGTTAATCTAACGATGAGAAAATGCCCATAAGATCAGTGGAAAGAGTGTCATGAGTTTAAAGAAGATAAAGTTAAAATATAAACTAAGTATGTTAATAATGTTTGCGAAGTGAAGAGTCACTTGGGGAAAACAGTTGTCATGATTTAGTTAAGTTCAAAGTGTATACACATCCTGTTGCTGTTTTTGATCAGTCGCTAAGCTGTGTCCAACATTTTTGACCCCATGGATTGCAGAACACCAGGCTTTACTGTCCTTTAGTATCTCCTTGAGTTTGCTCAACTTCAAGTCCATTGAGTCAGTGGTGCTATCCAACCATCTGATCCTCTGTCTCTCACTTCTCCTCCTGC
The DNA here is from genome assembly GCA_006408695.1 of Aepyceros melampus. Taxonomy (NCBI): domain Eukaryota; kingdom Metazoa; phylum Chordata; class Mammalia; order Artiodactyla; family Bovidae; genus Aepyceros; species Aepyceros melampus. The sequence continues at coordinate 465,260 of SJXQ01012191.1, forward strand.
CTTTAATCTTTTCCAGCATCAAGGTCTTTTTCAGTGAATCTGCTCTTCACATATGTGCCCAGAGTATTGGAACCTCAGCTACAACATCAGCCCTTCCAATGAATATTCAGGTTTATTTCATCTAGGATTGACTGGTTTGATTTCCTTGTAGTCCAAGAGACTCTCAAGAGTTTGCACCAGCACCACAATTTTAAAGGATCAGTTCGGTGCTCTGCTTTCTTTATGGTTCAACTCTCACATCCATACATGACTATTGGAAAAATATAGCTTTAACTAAACAGTTTTTTAATATGCTGTGTAGGTTTGTCATAGCTTTCCTTCCAAGGAGCAAGCATCTTTTAATTTCATGGCTGCAGTCATCTGCAGCGATTTTGGAACCAAGATAATAAAATCTGTCACTGCTTCCACTTGTCCCCCTTCTACTTGCCATGAAGTGATGGGACTGGATGCCATGATCTTAGTTTTCTGAATGTTAAATTTTAACCAAGATTTTTCACTCTCATCTTTTACCTTCATCAAGAAGCTCTTTAGTTCCTCTTCACTTTGTGCCATGAGGGTGGTGTCATCTTCATATCTGACTTTATGGATATTTCTCCTGGAAATCTTGATTCCAGCTTATAATTCATCCAGCTAGGCAGGCTTGAAATAATCCTTTCTCAATTTTGAGCCTGTCAGTTTTTCCATGTTAGGATCTTACTGTTGCTTCTTGACCTGCATACAGGTTTATCAGGAGACAGGGAAGGTGGTCTGGTATTCCCATCTCTTTAAGATTTGTCCAATTTGTTGTGATCAAAGGCTTTAGTATAGTCAGTGAAGCAGAGGTAGATGTTTTTCTGGAATTCCCTTGCTTTCTATATGATTCCACAAATGTTGGCAATTTTCTCTGCTTCCTCTGCCTTTTCTAAATCCAACTTGAACATCTAGGAGTTCTTGGTTCACATACTGCTGAATCCTAACTTGAAAGATTTTGAGTATATCCTCACTAGCATGCCAAATGAACACAACTGTGCAATATTTGGAACATTGTTTGGCACTGCCTTTCACTGGGATTGGAATAAAAAGTGACCTTTCCATCCTATGGCCACTGCTGAGTTTTACAATTTTGCTAGCATTTTTAGTGCAACACTTAACAACATCAACTTTTAGGATTTGAAATAGCTCAATTGGAATTTCATCACCTCCTTTTGCTTTGTTCATAGTATTGCTTCGTGAGCTCCACTTGACTTTGCATTCCAGGATGTCTGGCTCTAGGTGAGTGATCACACCATTCTGGTTATCTGGGTCAGTAAGACCTTTTTGTATAGTTCTGTGTATTCTTGCCACCTATTCTTAATCTATTCTGCTTCTCTATTGTTTTCCTCTATTTCTTTGCATTATTCCTTTAAGAAGGTCTTCTTATCTCTCCAGGCTATTCTCTGGAACTCTGCATTCAGTAGGGTATATCTTTTCCTTTCTCCCTTGCTTTTTGCTTCTCTTTTTAGCAATCTCACTTTGTATATTTTTTTCAGATAAGCAACAAGAATGTTCATGGTAAAAAATTTAAATTATAAAAGAAAGAATGAGAAACAACTCAAATATACATTAACAGCAAAATGGATAAATTTTAACTGTCAGACATATAAATCTGAAAAGCAGTGAAAATAAAACCAATGTAGATATCAACATACATGAATATAGAAACAATTGTGAAACATAATTTTTCTTAAAACTACATATAGTTTGAGACTATTTGTATGAAGTTTAGAAAGGGTTACATTAAGTAATGGGCTTTTGCCATGGTGGCTCAGTGGTAAAGAATCCACTTGCCAATACAGCAGACATAGGTTTGATCCATGGGTCAGGAATATCCCCTGGAGAAGGAATGGCAACCGACTGTAGTATTCTTGTCTGGGAAACCCCATGGACAGAGAAGCCTGGAGGGCTACAGTCCATGGGGTCACAAAAGAGTCAGATACAACTTAGTGACTAAACAACAAGATATTAAGTAATAACATTATTTAGGAATCTAAATAATAATGAGATTTATAAATTTATCCCAATTATTTGCCTGTGAGATAAAGCTATTGGGAAAGTAAAGTAAAATACTGAGACAAAACCAGAATGTGGTCATCTATGGTGAGAGGGAGAGCAATAAAATTAGACATAATGAATTTTAAGATTCATTTATTCAAGTGAAGAATGGGGTAAATGGGTCTTCATTGCAATTCTCTATGTTAATCCCATGCTCTTGACTTATCTCTCCCTCCATCATCTTGAAAAAACAAATATTTTAAAATGTTTGAAGAACACCCTCGCCTACCCCACCAAAACAGGTAAGCAATGTGAAATTGGTAACTGTGGCTATTGCCTTTAAAGAAGGGAACTTATTGTCTGAGGTTGAAAGTAATAGGAAGGATATTTATGCTTGCTATATATTCATTTATGTCTTTATAATTTTGTTCTCTCTGAGAAAATTGTTTTCTTTTAAGTAATTCTTCACTAAGTTAAAAGTCTGATAGAGAGAAAAATATATAGACAGTAAATACTCTCTTATTTATTATTTTTCAAACAAATTGTTTAGGGAAAAAAAAAGATAACAGTATAACAAATAAAATTGGGATAAAAGTTATGGTACAGTTAAATGTCATCTGCAGAATACCTCTTAGAACATAAAACACATTGAATTTCAGTGACACCATTGATCTTGGATGCAGTAGCATTCATCATCAATACTTTTCCAAATGGGTATAAATTTAACAAGAATTTTTAACAGTCACTGATGAATGTTTCAATCTTCTAAATTTTCATTACTATTTTTTACCACAATGCCTTTGTTATTGTTGTTTAATTACTAAGTTATGTCTTACTCTTTTGCAAACCCATGGACTGTAGCCTGTCTGAACCTCTGTCCATGGGATTTCCAGGCAAAATTATGGAGTGGGTTGTCATTTCCTTCTCCAGGGTTTCTTCCCAACCCAGGGGTTGAACTTAATTTCCTGCATTGAAAGGTGAAATCTTTACCACTGAGCCTCCAGGGGAGCTCCACGATACTTCTAATTCATTCTAAACTAAATATTGGAATTGTAGTTAAAATGCACACACAAGAAAATACTATTTATCAAAAGTAACAGCCTTTGTTGTGCAAATATAAATAGTATTATCTCTTTAATTTTAAATTTCACTGCTGGCATATGAGACAGAGATGACTTTCGTATGTTAACCTAGTATCCTGTAACATTACAACAACCTTTTATGCCTCCAGTTCAAGGAGAGTTTGTTTTCTTTTAGTTGGCTTTTATTATTATTATTGTTTTGTATTATCTACACATATGATCATGTCATCTGAGAACAGTTTTATTTCTCCCTTACCAATCTGTATATTTCTTATTTCCTTCTCTTGTCTTACTGCATTATCTAGCACTTCCAGTAAAATTTTTATAAGAAGTATTGAGAGGGAGGACATCCTTCAGTTCACTTCAATCCAGTTCAGACATTCAGTCGTATCCGACTCTGCAACCCCATGAACTGCAGCATGCCAGGCCTCGTTGTCCATCACCAACTCGCAGAGTTTACTCAGACTCATGTCCATTGAGTCGATGATGCCATCCAACTATCTCATCCTCTGTTGTCCCCTTCTCCTCCCACCTTCAATCTTTCCCAGCATCAAAGTCTTTTCAAATGAGTCAGCTCTTCGCATCAGGTGGCCAAAGTATTGGAGTTTCAGCTTCAACATTAGTCCTTCCAATGAACACTCAGGACTGATCTCTTTTAGAATGGACTGGTTGGCTCTCCTTGCAGTCCAAGGGACTCTCAAGAGTCTTCTCCAACACCACAAAAGCATCAATTCTTTGGCACTCAGCTTTCTTTAGAGTCCAACTCTCACATCCATACATGACTACTGGAAAAACCATAACCTTGACTAGATGGACCTTTGCTGGCAAAGTAATGTCTCTGCTTTTTAATATGCTGTCTAGGTTGGTCATAACTTTCCTTCCAAGGGGTAAGTGTCTTTTAATTTCATGACTGCAGTCACCATCTGCTGTGATTTTGGAGCCCCAAAAGATAAAGTTTGTCACTGTTCCACTGTTTCCCCATCTATTTGCTATGAAGTGATGGGATTGGATTCCATGATCTTCGTTTTCTTAATATTGAGCTTTAAGCAAGTTTTTCACTCTCCTCTTTCACTTTCATCAAGAGGCTCTTTAATTCTTCTTCACTTTCTGCCATAAGGTTGGTATCATCTGCGTATCTGAGGTTTTTGATATTTCTCCCATTAATCTTGATTCCAGCTTGTGCTTCATCCAGGCCAGCGTTTCTCATGATGTACTCTGTATATGAGTTAAATAAGCAGGGTAACAATATACAGACTTGATGTATTCCTTTTTCTCTTTTTAGCCTAATTTTAATAAAATCTTTGAATTTCTCACCAGTGTCTCTCAAATTAACTACAGGTGTTTTGTAGATAGTCTTTATTTACTTGAGAAAATTCCTTTTCTAGTTAATCAAGTGTATTTAACCTGAATGTGTGTTGGATTTTTTTCCAGTACTTTCCCCACATCTATTGATCTATCTATATCAACTTATATGAACTTTTAATTTTTTTTTAGCTTGGTGGTATGATGGACTATATTGATAGATTTTTTTGGAAGCTTAACTAGACTTGAATATCTGGGATAAATCTCATTTGTTTGCATTTTTAAATTCTCTTAATATATTGCTGAATTACATTAATATTTTGTTGGGAATTTTTGCATCCATCTCATGAAAGATATTTGTCTATTCTTCTTTTATTGTCTTTTTCTGACTTTGATAGTAGCATAATGCTAGCCTTATAGAGAAAGCTAGGAATTATTTCCTATTTCTATCTAAAAGATATTTGTAGAGAATTGATATAATTTTTTCCTTAAAGTACTAATATGTATTTTTATTATTTGGAATTTTTATGCAATTTGTAAGTATGTCACAAGGTAGAAAATAATGACATTTTTACTAATATAACCCTATAGAATGGAAGTATCCAGACATATTGCTTATGTCAACAAAAATGTTATTTATGCTCAATTGTTTCTAGTGGTAAACCATTTTAAATTTAACTTTCTAGCTGGTAATTGTTTTTATGTGACGTTAACTGACTTTAATTAACATTTAAATTACATGGTATATACCTAACAATGAGATGTGATTGTCTCTTTTTGAGGTGAAATGTTCTATATAAAATGCACAGCATTAAAGTCAGCAAAAAGATGTTGCTTTAAGAGTTTAAGCTTCTTTCTTTTTCCTTATTAGCAAATAATTTGGGAGAGAATGACAGTATTTCAATTATTTCCTAGAGGGAAGATTTTGTTTCAGAGTCTCTAAAACTATGTGAATTTAGAAGACTGACTCACAGGCAATTAGAAAAATCTTTAATACTATGAAATTTCTAATCATGAAGTAATTGCATTAAGTTATATTATATTATGCAAGTTTATTATGTATAGTATATAAAAAATGACCACAATGATCACTTTCAATATTGTTGGGGGAGTGTGCAATTTCCTTGGTTCTGTCTTGTCACAACAAAAGTTGAAGTGACGGATGGACCAGTGTTAACAGCTCTTAGATGGGCCAGTGTTACACAGCTCCATGTTATAGCTCAGTTTTGTTTACAAAGTAAAGGAAAATACATCCTTGGGGTATGAGGGAATGCCGACCCAAAAGACGTGAAAAGAGCCCCTGGCCAAATTTTTGCTCCTCTTTTTATACATTTTTTCTCCTCCTCCTGGGCCTGCCTCATGTAAATTGGGCTAGCCAAGAGTGCTGTTTGTTTTACCTGAGGTCCTCCAGTACTCAGACCTTCCTATGTTCTATTTTCATGGGCTTTTCCCTCCTTTGTCTTTTGGCCACCACCATTTTGGACTCTTTTTTCATATGCTAACTACCTAACATCCCCCACCACCACCACCTCCCCCCCTCCCCCAAGAGATGGGAGGCCCAAATCTTTGGGTATAGGGGTCGAAGTCTCTCTGGCTACTTCCTGCTGAACTAGGATGGTGAGGGGCATTGGGTCTCCCCCTCTTGCTAGTCTCAAGCTCAGAGTCATTATAGTGGTGTCCATCTAAGGGTGAGTGATGTTTTCTGTGGTCGGCTGTAGTTTTATATATCCTTGCTGAACTGACACTGCATGGGGTAGCTTATTGATCTGGGCAGGCACAAAACAGGTTAACAATTGATAATATATGGAACAATCATAAGCAGCACCAATATGGCGATGACAGGGAATAGTAGGGGCAATAACAACTCCAAATTTCCCATCACCAAGAAGATCCCCCAAAGAGAGATTGTAGCCACCCTAAGAACTCTCCAGTTTGTTCTTTGAGATCCTGTAAGGTCTGAATGTTTTTCTTGAGGACTGTGAGACTTTCTTTAACTTCAGTTCAGTTCAGTCACTCACTCGTGTCCGACTCTTTGCACCCCATGAATTGCAGCACACCAGGCCTCCTTGTCCATTACCAACTCCTGGAGTTCACTCAGATTCACATCCATCGAGGCAGTGATGCCACCCAACCATGTCATCCTCTGTCGTCACCTTTTCCTCCTGCCCCCAATCCCTACCGGCATCAGAGTCTTTTCCAATGAGTTAATTCTTCCCATGAGGTGGCCAAAGTACTGGAGTTTCAGCTTTAGCATCATTCCTTCCAAAGAAATCCTAAGGCTGATCTCCTTCAGAATGGACTGATTGGATCTCCTTGCAGTCCAAGGGATTCTCAAGAGTCTTCTCCAACACCACAGTTCAAAAGCATCAATTCTTCGGCGCTCAGCCTTCTTCACAGTCCAACTCTCACATCCATACATGACCACTGGAAAAATGATAGCCTTGACTAGACAGATTTTGTTGGCAAAGTAATGTCTCTGCTTTTCAATATTCTATCTAGGTTGGTCATAACTTTCCTTCTAAGGAGTTAAATGTCTTTTAATTTCATGACTGCAATCACCAAGCCAGACTTCAGCAATACGTGAACTGTGAACTCCATGATGTTCAAGCTGGTTTGAGAAAAGGCAGAGGAACCAGAGATCAAATTGCCAACATCCACTGGATCATGGAAAAAGCAAAAGAGTTCCAGAAAAACATCTATTTCTGCTTTATTGACTATGCCAAAGCCTTTGACTGTGTGGATCACAATAAACTGTGGAAAATTCTGAAAGACATGGGAATACCACCTGACCTGCCTCTTGAGAAATCTGTGTGCAGGTCAGGAAGCAACTGTTAGAACTGGACATGAAACAACAGACTGGTTCCAAATAGGAAGAGGAGTACGTCAAGGCTGTATATTGTCACTCTGCCTATTTAACTTATATGCAGAGTACATCATGAGAAACACTGGACTGGAAGAAACACAAACTGGCATCAAGTTTGCTGGGAGAAATATCAATAACCTCAGATATGGAGATGACACCACCCTTATGGCAGAAAGTGAAGAGGAGCTAAAAAGCCTCTTGTTGAAAGTGAAAGAGAAGAGTGAAAAGTTGGCTTAAAGCTCAACATTCAGAAAACGAAGATCATGGCATTTGGTCCCATCACTTCATGGGAAATAGATGGGGAAACAGTAGAAACAGTGTCAGACTTTGTTTTTTTGGGCTCCAAAATCACTGCAGATGGTGATTGCAGATCACAATAAACTGTGGAAAATTCTGAAAGAGATGGGAATACCACCTGACCTGCCTCTTGAGAAACCTATATGCAGGCCAGGAAGCAACAGTTAGACCTGGACATGGAACAACAGACTGGATCCAAATAGGAAAAGAAGTATGTCAAGGCTGTATATTGTCACCCTGCTTCTTTAACTTCTATGCAGAGTACATCATGAGAAAAGTTGGGTTGGAGGAAACACAAGCTGGAATCAAGATTGCCAGGAGAAATATCAATAACCTCAGATATGCAGATGATACCACCGTTATGGCAGAAAGTGAAGAAGAACTAACGAGCATCTTGATGAAAGTAAAAGAAGAGATTGAAAAAGTTTGCTTAAAGTTCAACATGCAAAAAATTAAAATCATGGCATCTGGTCCCATTACTTCATGGCAAATAGATGGGAAACAGTGGAAACAGTGGCTGACTATATCTGGGGGGGCTCCAAAATCACTGCAGATGGTGATTGCAGCCATGAAATTAAAAGACACTTACTCCTTGGAAGAAAAATTATGACTAACCTAGACAGCATATTCAAAAGCAGAGACATTACTTTGCCAAGAAAGGTCCATCCAAGTCAAGGCTATGGTTTTTCAAGTAGTCATGTATGGATATGAGAGTTGGACTATAAAGAAAGCTGAACGGCAAAGAATTGATGATTTTTGAACTGTGGTGTTGGAAAAGACTCTTGAGAGTCCCTTGGATGGCAAGGAGGTCCAATCAGTCCATCCTAAATGAGATTAGTCCTGGGTGTTCATTGGAAGGACTGATTTTGAAGCTGAAACTCTAGTACTTTGGCCACCTGATTTGAAGAGCTGACTCACTGGAAAAGACTCTGATGCTGGGAAGATTGAGGGCAGGAGGAGAGGGGATGACAGAGGATGAGATGGTTGGATGGCATCACTGACTCAATGGACATGAGTTTGAGTATACCCCAGCAGTTGGTGATGGACAGAGAGCCCTGGCGTGCTGTGGTCAATGGGGTTGCAAAGAATCAGACACAACTGAGTGACTGAACTGAACTGAACTGAACTGAAGGAGGCCAAGAAAGCTGGTCTGTAGAAGATATCATGAAGATATGAAAAGCTGCTGCTTCCACTGGATAAAACTGTTGATAATTATTTAACCCAGTTGGCCACCCCAGTTACTGAGAGAGTATAATGAACTGTGTGAAAAGAGGTGTTGTTAAGTCCTCCTACCTGAGGATTAGACATTGTTCATTTTGAGAACATCTGTGTCATAGATTCTATCTATTCGGCTACATAAAAGGCTGAAATTTCTTCCAGTCTTTGCAGCATCTTTAGTGAATTACCTGTGACTCAATAACATTCTGGTTTAATACTTTTTCTATAATAAAACCTTTATTTCCTTTCTACCATTTTGCAGAGGTTATCTGGTTTGGCAGAAGATTTTAGTTCTGATTACTTTCCTCAACAAATCTGGTAAGGAAAATGGGATGAGTCTCACAGGTCTTGAATTGAATAGGTGACCTGAACAACTTAGGGCCACACAAAAACAGGGTCAGAGACCTTGAATAATTAAGCTTCCCTTCTAGATCTCTGCTCTTTTAATTTTTAAAATATTTACTTATTTGGCTGTATCAGGTCTTAGTTGCAGCACATGGGATGTTCCTTGCATCGTGCAAGGTCTTTCATTGCGACACACTGGCTTCTTTTGTTGTGGCGTATGGGCTTAGTAGTTACTGTAAGTGAGCTTAGTTGGCATGTGGGACCTTAGTTCCCTGTTGTTGTTGTTCAGTTGCCAAGTTGTGTCCGAGTCTTCATGACCCCATGGACTGCAGATGGCAGGTTTCCCTGTCCCTCACCATCTCCTGGAGTTTGCCCAAGTTTATGTCCATTGAATTGGTGATACCATCCAAACATCTCATCCTCTGTTGGCCTCTTCTCTTGCCTTCAATATTTCCCAGTATCAGGGTCTTTTCCAGTGAGTCAGCTGTTCACATCAGGTGGTCAAAACAATGGAGCTTCAGCCTCAGCATCAGTCCTTTAACCATAACAACTCCCTGCTTGGTTGGAGGACTAGGTCTCCTGATCCAGCTCTATGTCTCCTTCGTGTATCAGCCTAGGAGTATTCCTAGGAGTTTTCACCACACGGTCACATATCCTATAGCTAGAAAAGCAGACATGACAAAGTGACTTGATCAGGAAATAATTAAGAACTTTGATAAAAGATCATCCCCCATATGAAAGGCAACAGGATAAGTAGCAGCTGCAGTCATTACTTGGAAAAAGACAAACAAATGAATGACAACACGGGAGAGAAACCAATTTGTGTATATAGATGTAGAGGCAGATTATACAGTGGAAGTGACAAATAGATTCAAGGGATTAGATCTGATTGAGTGCCTGAAGAACTATGGACAGAGGTTCGTGACATTGTACAGGAGGCAGTGATTAAGATCATCCCCCCAAAAAAGAAATGCAAAAGGCAAAATGGTTTTCCTGATGAGGCCTTATAAACAACTATGAAAAGAAGAGAAGCGAAAGGCAAGGAGAAAAGGAAAGATATACTCATCTGAATGCAGAATTCCAAGGATAGCAGAAGGGATAAGAAAGCCTTCGTCAGTGATCAGTGCAAAGAAATAGAGGAAAACAATAGAATGGGAAAGATTAGAGATCTCTTAAAGAAAATTAGAGATACCAAGGAAATATTTCATGCAAAGATGAGCACAATAAAGGATAGAAATGGTATGGACCTAACAGAAGCAGAAGATATTAAGAAGAGGTGGCAAGAATACACAGAAGAACTATACAAAAAAGATCATGGCCCAGATAACCACGACAGTGTGATCACTCAGATGGACCAGATATCCTGGAATGTGAAGTCAAGTGGGCCTTAGGAAGCATCACTATGAACAAAGCTAGTGGAGGTGATGGAATTCCAGTTGAGCTATTTCAAATCCTGAAAGATGATGCTATGAAAGTGCTGCACTCAATATGACAGCAAATCTGGAAAGCTCAGCAGTGGCTACAGGACTAGAAAAGGTCAGTTTTCATTCCAATCTCAAAGAAAGGCAATGCCAAAGAATTTTCAAACTACTGAACAATTGCATTCCTCTCACCCACTAGCAAATAATGCTCAAAATTCTCCAAGCTGGGCTTCAACAGTACCTGAACCATGAAGTTCAAGATGCTTAAGCTGGATTTAGAAAAGGCAGAGGAACCAGAGATCAAATTGACAACATCTGCTGGATCATTGAAAGAGGAAGAGAATTCCAGAAAAACATCTACTTCTGCTTTATGTACTACACCAAAGCCTTTGAGTATGTGGATCACAACAAACTGAAAATTCTTTAAGAAATGGGAATACCAGACCATCTGACCTGCCTCCTGAGAAATCTGTATGCAGGTCAAGAAGCAACAGTTAGAATTAGACATGGAACGACAGACTGGTTCTAAATAGGAAATGCAGTACATCAAGGCTGTATATTGTCACCCTGCTTATTTAATTCTATGCAGAGTACATCATGTGAAATGCCAGGCTGGATGAAGCACAAGCTGGGATCAAGATTGCTGGAAGAAATATCAATAACCTCAGATATGCAGATGACACCACCCCTATGGCAGAAACCGAAGAGGAACTAAAGAGCCTTTTGATGAAAGTGAAAGAGGAGAGTGAAAATGTTGCTTAAAGTAATATTCAGAAAACTAAGATCGTAGCATCTGGTCCCATCCCTTCATGGGAAATATATGGGCAAACAGTGGAAACAGTGGCTAACTTTATTTTGGGGGGGCTCCAAAATCACTGCAGATGGTGACTGCAGCCATGAAATTAAAAGACGTTTGTCCTGGGAAGAAAAACTGTGACCAACCTAGACAGCATATTATATTTTAAAAAAAAGCAGAGACAATTACTTTACCAAGAAATGTCCATCTAGTCAAATCTATGGTTTTTCCGGTAGTCAGGTATGTATGTGAGAGCTGGACTATAAAGAAAGCTGAGCACTCAAGAATTGATGCTTTGGAGAAGACTTGAGAGTCCCTTGGACTGCAAGGAGATCCAACCAGTCTGTCATAAAGGAAATCAATCCTGAATATTCACTGGGAGGACTGATGCTGAAGCTGAAACTCCAATACTTTGGTCACCTGATGCGGAGAACTGACTCATTTCTGTTCTGACTCATTTCTGTTCAAGACCCTGATGCTGGGAAAGATTGAAGGTTAGAGGAGAAAGGGACGACAGAGGATGAGATGGTTGGATGGCATCACCAATGCGATGGACATGAGTTTCAGTATGCTCTGGGAGTTGGTGATGGACAGGGAAGCTTGGCATGCTGCAGTCCATGGGGTCGCAAAGATTTGGACATGACTGAGCTACTGAACTGAACAGACTATAGAGACAGAGATAGAGCTAGAGATTTCTTTCTGTCCCAAAGGGAGAAAAACCAGGTCTTTATTCCTTTTTTGGACCACCAGAAAAGTTGATGCCACTGATAAGCTACCCAGGGCTCCCAGATAGTCATATGCTTTTTTGCTAATAGATATTTTTCATGTGAAGACTTCTTTCCCGGTGTGCCCCAGATGTTTGCAGAAACACTCTACAGTAAGTTTTCAGCTTCCTGCCCCCCAGGTGGGTGTATGCGCTCTCTACAGGGTGAATTATGCAAGAACAGCTACACAGAATTATACAACCAGCAGCCTCTTCTCCTTTCGTGGAGCAAGCTTGTCTGGAGTCAGAAGGAAGATCACAAGGCAGGGGATAAAGTAGCCAAGTGAGGCTGACTATTCACTCCCCTCCCACAACTATGAATAATCTGAGGACATTAGAGACCTGAAAGAGGGTTGCTGTCGTCTGTACCTGAAGACTTTTGCTAAAGGTGAACTGAAGAAGGAGCAGCATTATGCTCAGAAGACAGTTGAGTACTCCACTGATTTTCCGGCAGTGTTTCACTAAGGCTTTCTTGAAATGTATTGACGTGGACCCAAGGGCAGATCAAAATGCCCTGTGATCCTAAACACCTTTGTCTCAGCTCTCTTGCTGACTATCCAAACTCAAATTAGGGAAAAGACCACAGATGGCAAGAACAGAGTATTACTCACATTTTAATAGTAGCTTCTTAGTTTTGGGAACAATCTAGAGAAACATAAAGAAGAAATTAAAACTGCACTGTTGGGGGCTCAGTTAGATCTGTTTACTGAAAGGAAACAATCCCTACTCTGGACAGTCCATAAAGGGAAGAAAGGTAAAAAGGAGGTGATGTTCTTATTGCGAGATGCCAGGATGGCAGAGAGAGGCTGTGAGACAAGACCTGGGGGGAGCAGGAATTGCAGGGACAGGAGAATCGGACAAGTCTCAAAGGGCAAAACTCTATGAAAACTCTTGTCAAAATGGCTCAGTTGAGGGGAATCTTGGTGGAAATCAGTGAACCATGTGTCAAAACTTTTCCTCAGTAATTGATCTTGCCATTTCAGATAGATACTGTTTCCTTGGGAACTTTACCCTTTCTGTTTGATGACAGATCAATACAGGTTTTTGATATTTGGGATCAGCTCCTACTTGTTCGTTTCCCTTCATCCTTCAGGCAGAGCCTCTTATTAGGAACTTGTGCTCTCACTTTCTCCTGATTCTCTTGTTGAGGAGAGACATGCTATACAATTAAAGGCTACCATATTCTGCATGGGCTTCCCAAGTGGCACTAGTGGTAAAGAACCTGCCTGCCAATGCAGAGGTAAGAGACATGGGTTCCATCCCTGGGTCAGGAAGATCCCCTTTAGGAGGGCATGGTGACCCACTCCATTATTCTTGCCTGGAGAATCCCATGGACAGAGAAGCCTGGTGGACTACAGTCCATGGTGTCGCAAAGAGTTGGACACAACTGAAGTGACTTAGCACGCACATGCATATTCTATACTCTGGATGAAATGTCTGTGGAGCCTGTGGAGTGCCTTGGAAAAGACCACCTGAGCTAGTTACTCTACTTTATGGAAAAAAGAAAAATAGAGTGTAGGAGACAATGGCAGTCTTATACTAGAAAGGTAATCTGAGCTGAAACAAATTGATACCCCACTTTGCTGCTGCTGCTGCTAAGTCGCTTCAGTCGTGTCCGACTCTGTGCGACCCCACAGACGGCAGCCCACCAGGCTTCGCCATCCCTGGGATTCTCCAGGCAAGAACACTGGAGTGGGTTGCCATTTCCTTCTCCTATACCCCACTTTAAGCCCTAGGAAATAATGCTTCTGCTGGTGTTTAGGGACTTCCCTGGTGGCTCAGATGTTAAAAGCATCTGCCTACAATGCGGGGAGATCTGGGTTTGATCACTGGGTTGGGAAGATCCCCTGAAGAAGGAAATGGCAACCCACTCCAATATTCTTGCCTGGAAAATCCCATGGACGGAGGAGTGAGGCAGGCTACAGTCCATGGTGTCGCAAAAGAGTTGGACACAACTCTTTTCACTCACACAAAGTGAAGTGAGTGACTTCACTTTGAGTCTGACTCTTTTCCAGGCCTCTGTATTCATGAGATTTCCCAGATAAGAATACTGGAGTAGGTTGCCTTTTCCTTCTCCAGGGGATCTCCCAACCCAGGGATCAATATGGTGTCTCCTGCTTGGCAGGCAGATTCTTTACCACTGAGGCACCTGTGAAGCCATGATGCTAGTTTAATTCAAGATAATAGAATCAAAGGTTTCCCAGGTGGCTCAGTGGTAAAGAATCCGCCTACTAATGTAGGAGCCTCAGGAGATTCAAGTGGGATCCCTGGGCTGAGAAGATCTCCTGGAGAAGGGAATGGCTACCCACTCCAGTATTCTTGCCTAGAGAATCCCATGGATCGAGGAGCCTGGTGGGCTACAGTCTATGGGGTCGCAAAGAGTTGGACACAACTGAGCACAACAGAATCAGTAATAAATTTACCAGAGAATTAATCCATGGCCCTGTGTAAAATAATATCTTTTGCCAAGCACTCAGTTAAAAGGGATAAAATCAGTTATAACATAATTAGAAAAATAAGGAATCATTTTTAAAAGGATGTTTTAGCCCATTCAGGGTGCTATAGCAGATTACCATAGACTAGGTATCTTATAAATAATAGAAACTTATTCCTCAAAGTTTTGGAGGCTGATAAGTCCAAGCTCAAGGGGCTTGGTGTCTTACCAGATTAGGTGTCTGGTAAGAACCCACTTCCTGGATTTCAGACAGTGATCTTTTTGCTGTCACTTCACAAAGCAGTAGGAATAAGGGCTAGTTGAGCATCTCTTATAAGGGTCCTAATCCCACTCTTGGGGGCTCCACTCTCATGCCCTAAACCCCTTCCAAAGGGCCCCACCTCCAAATATCATCATATGAGGGTTAAATTTCAACCCTCATATGACTTTGGGGGGACACAGTCAGTTTACAGCAAGGGACTAATCCCCCTTAACACTCCCATAGTGCCAGTAATGAAAGAGGTAAATGTGATAAACATGGTCATTTTATAGATTTGTCAAGAATTTAGCCATTAATCCCTGTAGCTCCTAACCCTGCAACTGTTCTGATTTCTGACTTTAGTACATTTATCTGCAAAGCTACTTCTCTGTGATTGACCTATGTTCTGCATTTTTTTCTCTCTTTTCTCTCTCTCTATTTTTCTTTCTCTTCCTCTAGCAGATGAGTCTAAATTCTTGTTTGCTTTTACTTATGGTGTCTGATACTTACATCAAAGGATTCCTCAAGGGTTTCACAATTCTTCTAGCATGCTTTTCTCATTATTAAAGAAAAAAAGAGCAGTAGAGGAATTTGTCTCACCCAAGAGCTGTATACTTAATAAAAATGCAGATGATTTGCCAGTAGTGGCAGAAACTAGAGAACAAAATGGATATTTTGCCTCTGATACAACACTTTGCTTTGCAGGAGCCTAAGATCTCACTAGACAAATGGGAATAGTGCCATTGAGGTTAAATATTTAGGGCATTTGCTGTCAGCTGTGGTCCACCAAATGTGATAATCTTAGAGTCAGCCCATTTTGTAGATAAAATGGCCAACTATCAAAACAAAAACAAACAACTAAGACAATATTTGGAATTGGTACAGAATAGTGAACAGTGCAAAAGAGGATACCTTTTGCAAAGTGAACAAAAACTCTGGTAACAATTAATTATACAATTCTCCAGAACCTCCAATTTATCTCTATACTCTCAAGTGGCTTTTGAGCAACTAAAATTGACTACATGCTCTCCTTCAGCTTTGACATTTCCTAATTAAAAAAAAAAAACTGATTGATTTTTCTGTGGGAGGGTAAGAGTCCAAATCTGAAAGTTTGTCATAAAAATATAAAAATTATACTTATTTATTTTAGGGCTTCCCTGGTGGTTCAGCTGGTAAAGAATCTGCCTGCAATGCAGGAGACCCTGGTTTGATTCCTGGGTTGGGAAGATACCCTGGAGAAGGGAACAGCTTCCCACTCTAGTAGAAATGACTAGAGAATTTCATGGAAAGAAGAGCCTGGCAAGCTACAGTCCATGGGGTTGCAAAGAGGTGGACATGGCTGAACGACTTTCACTTTCATTTATTTATTTTGGATAAAGTCAATTAGCAAACCCTAACCCAGATGACCACCCTAATTGCCAAGTGATATACAATGAATATGTGTAACAAATGGTGTTGTCAAGTCCTCTTACTTGAGGACTAGGTATCTTCATCTTGTGAATATGTCTAAAATAAGTTGTATCTGCTTGGCTATATGAGAGAGTGAGATTTACCTCTGTCTTTGAAATCTCTGTAGTGAATTGCCTGTAACACATGTCATGTTCTGGTTTAACGCTTATTTAATAATAAAATAGTTTACTTTCTCTTCTACCACTGGAGAGATTTTTTTATTTAACAGGAGATTTTATTTTTAATTACATTTTCCCAATACACACAGGCTGCCTATCACTTCAGAAAGAGTATTTAATTCATAGGTTGAAAAGGAGATGTGTCAGTTACCTTTTTCAGAGTAAATTGGTCAATCTCTTACCTTCATCAAATGTAGCAGGTCAACCGTCATACCATCTGGAGATATCTGCTCACAAAAGTTCTTAGCCATTTGGAGATCAGTCGTCAAACACACTTTTTTTTTTCCTATTCTGCAATATCCATCATTACGTTGTACCAGTTATGATTTGCCAGCTTTCTGCTGGCAGAAGGTAATCTCTCACAAATGGCCTCATCTTTACAGAATACACTTGGGACTCTGCAGCCATCTAGTCTTGGCCTCCTACAACCTGTTTAGAATTTGATCAATCAGTTGACTTCACATGGTAAGTGAGTAAGTGAATATAACATCTTTCCAGGTTGCCCCCAAATTACTAGGCTTCTCAATAACATAGGGAAAGTAATATTACTGCCTTTTTTTTTCCTTTCTTTTCTAATCGCCACATCTCTTAGAAGACGTGCTTTAAAGGGAAAAGGAGAGCAAAGTGAAGTCGCTCAGTAGTGTCCAGCTCTTTGCGACCCCATGGACGGTAGCCTACCAGACTCCTCCGTCCATGGGATTTTCCAGGTAAGATACTGGAGTGGGTTGCCATTTCCTTCTCCAGGAGATCTGCCTGACCCAGAGATTGAACCCGGGTCTCCCGCATTGTAGGCAGACGCTTTACTGTCTGAGCCACCAGGGAAGTCCTTTAAGGAGGCTATGAATAAAATTTTTGTTAATTTCTTTTCTGTCTGCCACTCTCTATTTTCTCCAAATCTCATGAGAAAGATTTTTCTCCTGTAGTCTGCCCCAAGGCATTTCCTACTTCAGTCCAGGGATGGGTAGACAGCTATCCTGACAGCTAGTCATCACCATGTTTTGATGTCCTGTCTCAGTCCACTTGGGCTACGTAACAAAATAGCCAACCTGGGAGGCTTAAACAGTAGACATTTATCTTTCACTGTACACTTAATCACTTCAGTCGTGTCTGACTCTGTGCAACCCTATGGACTGTAGCCCTCCAGGCTCATCTGTCCATGGAATTCTTCAGGCAAGAGTACTGGAGTGGATTGCCATGCCCTCATCCAGAGGATCTTCCCAACCCAGGGATTGAACCCTGGTCTCCTGCATTGCAGGCAGAATCTTTACCACTGAGCCACCATGTAGAGGTTGGGAAATCCAAGATCAAGGGGCTAGAAGATTTGATTCTTGGCAAAGGCCCTCTTCCTGGTGAATACATTTTTTTTCTGTGTCCTCATATGATGGAGAAAGCTCTAGTCTCTTCTTATAAGGTTGCTAACCCCATTATGGGAGCTTCTCCCTCACAACCTCATCTTAATTTATTTCCAAATACCCCATATCCTAATACTACTACATGAAGGGTTAATATATGCTTTTTTTTTTAGGATTGGACAGTTCATTCAGATACCCACTAGTTAGAAACCCTGCTGAGAATCAAGAATTACTAGTTATTTCCAGGGCATAATTGATAAGGAGCACAGGTAGATCAGGGAGAAATCTAGGTCTTTATTGCAGCTCCCAGGCCCTTTCTTGCTACTCCACTTGAAGATTAGCATAAAACTCTCTAAGCACTGTTTGTTATCCTATCACTTCCACAGAGAAGCCATGTAAAAGATCACACAATGTCTCCATTTATCTGTATTTTAAAGTTAGTTATTTATTATTTTGGCTGTGTCAGGTCTTCTTTGCATCCTGCGGGATCTTCTATTGATGGGGATCTTTCATTGTGGTGCACAGACTCCAGTTGTGGCCCGTGGGCTCAGTAGTTGTAGCCCACAGGCTTAATTGCTTCAAGGCATGGAGGATCTTAATTCCCGGACCAGAGCTGGAACCTGCATCTCCTGCTTTGCAAGGCGGATTCTTAATCCTTTCCCAGGGAAGTCCCACTGTCTCCATTTATACTCAGACATTTACATAGCTTAGGTGACATTTTCCAGGGAGCCATCCTCTATAAATTGAAATGTCATAGCTCTGTTTGTGGTTTGTGCTCAGTTGCTCAGTGACCCCATGGACTGTAGCCCACCAGGCTTTTCTGTCCATGGAATTCTCCAGGCAAGTGTACTGGAGTGCAATGCCATTTCCTCCTCCAGGGGCTCTTCCTGACCCAGGGATCGAATCCACATCCCATGTGTCTCCTAGGTTGGCAGGTGGATTCTTTACCACTGGGCCACAGCAGCAATCCCAAATAGCCATGGCCCTATCACTAGAAGAATTCCATAAAATCATTCTCCTGCTGGCAAAAACTTTAGACTGTGCTGACAATAACATGCTTACAGGAAAATTTGATCAGCCCCCTTTTTCTTTCCTCGAATGCTTCCATGATGAACTATAATTCGTCTGGTGTTTTCTGATTACCACTGTTACATGTCTCTGATGACCAAACAGTTTCTAAATCAAGGAACCATAGGACATTGAGTTGGAAGCAATGCCTACGTTTCTGAGTTTGGGTTTGAGCCAAGACAAATGTGATATAACTGAAAAGTAAACCAATCTTCTATAGCTTCATTAAGCATATGAACATGTATGCTTTCCATCTCTCCCCGTCTATTAGGTGAGACTAAGTAATCACTCGGAGAAGGCAATGACAACCCACTCCAGTATTCTTGCCTGGAAAATCCCATGAACAGAGGAGCCTGGTAGGCTGCAGTCCATGGGGTCGCAAAGAGTCAGACACTTACTGAGCAACTTCACAATCACTTTTCACTTTCATGCATTGGAGAAGGAAATGGCAACCCCTCCAGTGTTCTTGCCTGGAGAATTCCCAGGACGGCGTAGCCTGGTGGGCTGCCGTTTATGAGGTGGCACAGAGTTGGACACGGCTGAAGTGACTTAGCAGCAGCAGCAAGTAATCACTACTCCATTTGTCTGTAATAATTAAATGTCATTCTCCCTAAGCAGAAAGTCTTTTGAATGAAAGGACTTTTCTTTTTAATTGAAAACTGTTTAATTGAAAGCACCCAAATAGAATGACATACTTCTTTCTAATGAAATAAGGCAAGTTGCTTTACATTGAAAGTACTTTCTAAGAGATTAATGCATTTATGACATGTCTATTTAATTTTTTTTATTTGCTCAAACTAACATCTCCATATCCAAGCAGGGGTGATAATTGTGGCAGTATGAAACTCATCTCCTTTAATAGAGAATTCTAAATAATTCAGACCAAAGGACATAAGGAGAGCAGGCAGAATCCCTTTCTAGTGTTTTTCTCCCACCAAAGAATCCATTTCCTTTATTTTTTCATACTGGTAAAAATATGGTAAATTTGCTCCTGTCTTGCCTCATTTGTATTTGGGTTGGGTTGTAGGTGAAGAAAATTACTCTCTTTATGGGTGTGACCACAGAGAGAGAGAATAACTTGATTTACAATCACATGGCATAGATTATTCCTTTTACCTTTGTTCTTTTTGGTTTCCCTGTAATATGTAGTTTAAGCTCTGCTTTTCAAAGGTGTGTGTGTGCTAAGTCACTTCAGTCATGTCCGTCTCCCACCAGGCTCTTCTGCCCATGGGATTCTCCTGGCAAGAATACTGGAGTGGAGTGCTGTGCCCTCTTCCATGGCATCTTCCCAACCCAGGAAATGTAAATTCTTGGCCACACTCCAGATCACAAAATCAGATTACCCAGGATTCTGTGTTTTATCAGCTCTCTGGGTGATTCTCATGAATTCTTCTTATGAATGCTCATGGCTGAGAAGTATTTATTTACACTGGCCTTGTGTGAACGTTTGCTGGTATTGAAAAAGCGTGGCTCGTATTGCAAGTTTCTCAGATGCAGACCAAGAATATGGCAATATTCTTGGGTGAATATGTCTTTAACCTCCAGACCTCTGAATGGTATTGTCACAGTTCAAGGAATCACCCACTCCTCTGCCTGCATAAATGATACTTAACCTCTCTGGGATCTTATTTCTTCACCTATAACCTGGTTTGCTCTGGTCTGGAGAGAGAAGCTTAACAGGGCAAAGAATACTCAAAGAGAACTCCAGGTGTCTTCTCTATGCTTGGTCAGCCTGGGTCAAGAGTGCAATCTCATCCCCCAAATTCCTCAAATGTTATTCAACATAGAGGACTTAGCGATGATGTACTCGGTGATTAATAGACGTCCAGTTTGTCAAGATGTCAACTAAGACTTTGCTAAGTGATGTCATGCTTAGAACTATGTAGCTGGAAACAGTGTTGGGGCCAGTCATGGACTCCCTGACTCCTGGTCCATTTCCTCTTCACTGTTTGGTGCTCCATCTCTACAGTTAGACACATTTAGCTGGTGGTATGGAAATGAAGTAAAGTGAACTGACTAATTGTGTTCTATGGAGAATGAAAAAACTAGAGATATAAAGTCAGTTTCTATTAAACCTTGAAAATAAATGGGATGTGATCATGGGCAGCAAATGATTTTTATTAATTTTATCTTCATTAAGTTTAAATTTTTCAATGGCATGGATTTCTCCTTATCAGGTTATAAATATATAGTATCTATATAATTATATGTAAATATCTATATAGACATATGTAAAGCAAAATTAGGAAAATTACATCATTTCAAATGAAATCTTTAGGTGAATTGAAGGCTGTAGAAAAAAGATGTGAATAGCTGGAATCCAGAAGAAACTCTGAAATCAGCTGCAAAGTCTCCATTTTTCCGCCAGCAAGTTCTTTCTTCTTCAGAAACAGAATGAACCAAACACAGAGAAATAAAGGCCACAGATGGACTGCATTCACCTTCTATTGAACTCATCAATTAAAGGCAAATTATATTCCAACATTAAAATCACATTTCCACAGTGCCTTTATTTTTAACTCATCATCTCTTTTTAGCTCTAAATAAAGAAGATGGGATAATTGATAATTACTGATAACTTTTTAAAACAATTATGGCTAGATTTTTAGAGAAATAATGAACCAAAACTAGCCCTCATTTTACAGATGAAGAATTTCTCAGGGTCACGTAGATAATACATAATCAAGTCAGGTCTAGAAATCAGATTCCCGATAATAAAGTTTAATGCTATTCCTGCCTGTCTTTGCTGAACTGAGGTCAAAACAAAGAGGAATAAAAATATATAACATGATAACCCGCAAAAACACATAGTTTGGGTGAAGAAGCCTTTAATTTCAATTGTTTCCGCAAAGACATTCTTTAATTTCTCTTTTGATAGCTTGTATGACAGAGACTTTTCCCGCTGCTTTATATTAATTAACTCAACCAATAATTTTTTCATACACAAGATAACCAAAATCAAGAAGCTAGAGGAGAAAATTAACATACCTATGTGGTAGACACTACAATCACCACTATTTTACACGTAAGGAAACAGAGGTCCAACTTTTAAGTTGTTTATGGTTAAATGGACAGTAAGTGATGGTTTTATAATGTGAACTCAGAACCTCCAAATAGCCACTACATTATACAGACTCCCCACTGATTCTATAAATCATTCAATGTTTCTGGCTCGAAAGGCCCCAATTTTAAAAAAACATCACAGTTTCATTATCTAATAATCATACTTTCCTTTAAGTTTTAAAGCTATTTTAAAATGTAAAGAAGCACAAATTAAAGACATCAACAATTCTACCTACAACCCCAAAGTTACCATTGTTAATATTTCGTTTTGTATTATTTTTCTGTATTTTCCTCACACTTTGTAAATTTTTTTATAAACATGAACCACTTTTTCCTCAAGCTTCATTATCTTTGGGTAGAGATAAAATCCTGACTTCACAATATCCCAGTTCCAAGTACTTACAGACCATCTGGTGATATCCATGTGTAGAGTCACCTATTGTGTTGTTGAAAGAGGGGTCTGTTATGACTGAAGTACTCATAGAAGCCCCTCGGATGTCCAGCAAATGCTACCATAAAGAAAGCTGAGCACTCAAGAACTGATGCTTTTTAACTGTGGCATTGGAGAAGACCTCTTGAGAGTCCCTTGGACTGCAAAGAGATCCAACCAGTCCATCCTAAAGGAAATCAGTCCTGAATATTCTTTGGAAGGACTGATGCTGAAGCTGAACCTCCAATACTTTGGCCACCTGATGCAAAGAACTGACTCACTGGAAAAGACTCTGATGCTGGGAAAGATTGAAGGCTGGAGAAGAGGATGACAGAGGATGAAATGGTTGGAGGCATCACCCACTCGATGGACATGAGTTTGAGTAGGCTCCAGGGGGTTGGTGGTGGACAGGAAGCCCAGCATGCTGCAGTCCATGGGGTTGCAAAGAGAGGGACATGACTGTGCAACTGAACTGAACTGAAGTACTTATGAATGTCCCTCGGATGTTTAGCAAATGCTACGAAGTAAACTAAATGCCTGGGCTTCCCAGTCGTATCCGACTCTTTGTGACCTCATGGACTGTAACCTACCAGGCTCCCCCATCCATGGGATTCTCCAGGCAAGAATACTGGAGTGGGTTGCCATTGCCTTCTCCAGGGGATCTTCCTGACCCAGGGATTGAATCCAGGTCTCCCACCTTGCAGACAGATGCTTTAACCTCTGAGCCTCCTAGTATTTTAAATCCTTCAAATTGTCAAAGATGCACAGTAGATAAAGGAAAGTGGACCGTGCTTATTTGGTTGAATGAATGGGTAAAAGAGGAGTCTCCTGAGGCTTGCTTAATCCTTAGTGGTTTGAAAAGTTTTCCATCTGTCAGTTTCTCCTCTAGCCTTTTCTGAGAGCATGGATCTGTAGTGCTAGCAGCCACCTTATCACAGGTTCTGACTCAACTCACTGAGTTTTTTCACTCACAGAATGGTCCTGAGTACCCTGCACATAAATTTCTCCTTGACCTTTCTGGTCCATGTGTCAGACAGAGCAAACAAGCTTAATTATCTCCCAAGAGGCCCCTTATTCACCAGCAAGTAAATTTTTGTGAATTTGTTGGGTTGCTGGGTGATATATCCATCTGCACTATATCTGTAACAACTCCCCTTCTTGGCAGCAAGTATTCTTATTTTTTTAATATTTTCTATGTCATTAGATAAAAAAATGACTCAACAGCCTTTTTAAATTGAAGTTTTTATTAGTAATGAGACAATATTTACTATGCTTTAATATTACTCTATTAAATCAGTTTATAAGAAAATTCTTCACTTTTCAAGAATATATTTATTGCTTTACTGGTTTCATTTATTCCCTAATTTTTTGTATAAATAATTTCCCACTATGTCTTTTTAAGATATTGCTACTTTACTAAATCAATTCACAAGCAAATTCTTCATTATCAAGAATATGATTTATTACTTTGCCAGTTTCATTTATTCCCTAATTTTTTGTATAAATAATTTCCCACTGTTATGTCTTTTTAAGATATTACTGCTCTACTAAATCAATTCTTAAGCAAATTCTTCATTTATCAAGAATATGATTTATTACTTTGCTGGTTTCATTTATTCCTTAATTTTTTATATAAATAATGTCCCACTTTTATGTCTTTTGAAGATATAACTACTGTACTAAATCAATTTATAAGAAAATTCTTTACTTATCAAGAACATGATTTATTACTTTACTGGTTTCATTTACCCACTAATTTTTATATAATAATTTCCCACTCTTTTTTGTTGTAGTATGACTTAACTCTTAGCTGAATGATATCTTGTGCTCTTTTAATAGAAGTTTACATAAATGGCATTTTCAAAAGCATTAAATTTTTCTATTTGCAAGCTGAGGGGGCCTCTGGGCATTTACATGGTGCTATTGTTCCTTCATGTGAGAAGACACAGAAGTGATAAACTCTCCCTCTTGACACCACATGACTCTGGAGCAAGGACATTACAAAGCCCTGAGGAAGCCCTCCAAAGAGCAAATTTATGCTTCTTGCTATTTTGTGATATATCTACTCAGTATAGAGGGGTCCTGGCTTTGTGCCCTATTGAAAACGTACCTATGAGTTCAGAAATAATCAGAGTCAGCCATTTGGATTATAAATGGGGGTTAGGACAACCTCTCCATTGGACACAGTTGATAGGCACTGTCCACAGAATATTGTTTGTAAACAACAGTGCCTTTCTGTTCCTAAGGAGAGAGTCAACTGCATGAGAATTTAATCTAAAGCAGAGGACTGGGCAACTAGTCCTCCCAAGCCCTGCTAGTCACTTAGTATTACTAATTTATATGATCTTGCATGGAAATCGTTCTTTAGTAATCTCTCTCTTTTGATATTCTAAATGCACTTCTCATCACTTTAAAAAGAATCAAATAACTAAGGAGGACATGAGGAATAAAAAGAGTTACTCTGGAAGAAAGCAAGGTTTCAAAAACAGCTCTATTTTGCAAATTTCAGACTCTCTTCACATATGATTGAAAGCTTGACTGAATATAAAATTGTGATCTCATAAATTTCCTCTTAGCATGGCATTTTCTTATAGCACCAAATGGAAAAATTTAGTCAGACTAACTTCTGCCACATTGCTGCTCATTTTAATCTTAATATTTTTTGTGGTTTACTGTGTTAAACTGAATTCTAGGTGAGTTTTTCTTTGCATTTAAATTTCAAGGGTGATGTTTTCATCACTTTAATGAGAATATGCAGAATTCTTGTAGCTCAGGCTCAAGATTGTGTTTATATGTTTATTTTAATCACAAAATTTCCCTGTGTTATAGATCTCATGATTCTTTTTACTTCATTTTTTTTTTTCTCAGATCTTGGGATTATCTGCTTTCTAAGATTTGATCTTCATTTTATGTCATAAATTTTCTCTATCACTCCTATAATTTTCTTCTTTTTTGTAGTCACTATTGCTGCTAGGGCTATTTTCACATGAGACAAATTAAGTGTTTGTCATAAATAGCACTACTAGCAATAAAATCAGTAACTATATATTGAGAAAAAGTGTATTTAATAAGACAAGTAAAAGAATTCTGAATTTACATGCAAGTATACACAGATAAGAGGATGTTCAGTTCAGTTCAGTCACTCAGTTGTGTCTGACTCTTTGTCACCCCATGAACAGCAGCACGCCAAGCCTCCCTGTCCATCACCAACTCCCAGAGTCCACACAAACCCATGTTCATTGAATTGGTGATGCCATCCAACCATCTCATCCTCTGTCATCCTCTTATCCTTCTGCCCTCAATCTTTCCCAGCACAGGGATTTTTCAAATGAGTCAGCTCTTCACACGAGGTGGCCAAAGTATTGGAGTTTCAGCTTCAGCATCAGTCCTTCCAATGAACACCCAGGAATGATCTCCTTTAGGATGGACTGGTTGGATCTCCTTGCAGTCCAAGGGACTCTCAAGAGTCTTCAACACCACAGTTCAAAAGCATCAATTCTTCGGCGCTCTGCTTTCTTTACAGTCCAACTCTCACATCTATACATGACCACTGGGATAACCAAAACCTTCACTAGATGGACCTTTGTTGACAAAGTAATGTCTCTGTTTTTGAATATGCTGTCTAGGTTGGTCATAACTTTCCTTCCAAGGTGCAAACGTATTTTAATTTCATGGCTCCAATCATTATCTGCAGTGATTTTGGAGCCCAGAAAAATAAAGTCAATGACTGTTTCCACTGTTTCCCCATCTATTGGCCACGAAGTGATGGGACTGGATGCCATGATCTTAGTTTTCTGAATGTTGAGCTTTAAGTCAACTTTTTCACTCTCCTCTTTCACGTTCATCAAGAGGCTCTTCAGTTCTTCTTCACTTTCTGTCATAAGGGTGGTGTCATCTGCATATCTGCATATTTCTCCTGGCAATCTTGATTCTAGCTTGTGCTTCCTCCAGCCCAGTGTTTCTCATGATGTACTCTGCATGTAAGTTAAATAAGCAGGGTGACAATATATAGCCTTGATGTACTCCTTTTCCTATTTGGCCCAGTCTGTTGTTCCATGTCCAGGTCCAACTGTTGCTTCCTGACCTGCATAAGAGTATAGCTTCCAAATATATTAAGAATATACTGACATATGCAAATCTCTATACAATATTTCTCAAAACTGCTGAATATATTATCTTATATGTCTGAAGGGCCAGGATAGTGAGGAGATTATACTGGATAAATACAAGTGGGCCCAATATAACCACATGAGTTCTCAAAAGCAGAGGAGATTTGCCTGCTGTTGTCAAAGAAAGATGGTAGCATGAGAAAAGATTGAATGCTGCTCTGTTGCTGTTCTGAAATGTAGAGGACTACATGCAAGACCCAGAGAGAGCCATTGAAGAGCTGGAAAGGCAAGAAAATGGCTTATTCCCTTGAGCCTCTAGAAAGGAATATCTGCTAACACCTTAATTTCAGTCCAGTGTTACCAGTATCGGTCCTCAGGCCTACAGAACAGTAAGGAAATATACTTGGATTGTTTTAAGTCATATATGTGTGTGTGTGTGTGTGTGTGTGTGTGTGTGTATACCATGCTTATTATATATATTATAAATAATATATATATGCATACACAGACACACATGTTAAAATTCTAATCAAAGAGGCCATTTCATAAGCAAACAAAAACTTAAGCCAGAATCAATGAACTCAAATCTGAGAAAATGAAGCTTAAAAACAACCAGTCAAAAATGGTCAACTAATATCTGAAAAAGAATATGCATATATATATATACATAAATTGCTTTGCAGTATATCTGAAACCAGCAGAACACTGCAAATCAACTATATTTCAATCAAAAAAGAAAAAAAAAGAACAGCCAGCTAGGCTTTCCCAAATAAGAAACCACTGAGGATGCTTTATTGACTATGCCAAAGCCTTTGACTGTGTGGATCACAATAAACTGTGGAAAATTCTGAAAGAGATGGGAATACCAGACCACCTGACCTGCCTCTTGAGAAATCTGTGTGCAGGTCAGGAAGCAACAGTTAGAACTGGACATGGAACAACAGACTGGCTCCAAATAGGAAAAGGAGTATGTCAAGGCTGTATATTGTCACCCTGCTTCTTTAACTTCTATGCAGAGTACATCATGAGAAATGCTGGACTGGAAGAAACACAAGCTGGAATCAAGATTGCCAGGAGAAATATCAATCACCTCAGATATGCAGATGACACCACCCTTATGGCAGAAAGTGAAGAGGAGCTAAAAAGCGTCTTGTTGAAAGTGAAAGAGGAGAGTGAAAAAGTTGGCTTAAAGCTCAACATTCAGAAAACGAAGATCATGGCATCTGGCCCCATCACTTCATGGGAAATAGATGGGGAAACAGTAGAAACAGTGTCAGACTTTGTTTTTTTGGGCTCCAAAATCACTGCAGATGGTGACTGCAGCCATGAAATTAAAAGGCGCTTACTCCTTGGAAGAAAAGTTATGACCAACCTAGATAGTATATTCAAAAGCAGAGACATTACTTTGCCGACTAAGGTCCGTCTAGTCAAGGCTATGGTTTTTCCTGTGGTCATGTATGGATGTGAGAGTTGGACTGTGAAGAAGGCTGAGCGCCGAAGAATTGATGCTTTTGAACTGTGGTGTTGGAGAAGACTCTTGAGAGTCCCTTGGACTGCAAGGAGATCCAACCAGTCCATTCTGAAGGAGATCAACCCTGGGATTTCTTTGGAAGGAATGATGCTAAAACTGAAGCTCCAGTACTTTGGGCACCTTATGCGAAGAGTTGACTCATTGGAAAAGACCCTGATGCTGGGAGGGATTGGGGGCAGGAGGAGAAGGGGACGACTGAGGATGAGATGGCTGGATGGCATCACAGACTCAATGGACGAGAGTCTGAGTGAACTCCAGGAGTTGGTGATGGACAGGGAGGCCTGGCGTGCTGCGATTCATGGGGTCACAAAGAGTCAGACACGACTGAGTGACTGAACTGAGGATGAGATGGTTGGATGACATCACTGACTCAATGGACAGGAGCTTGAGCAAACTTGGAAAGATAGTTAAGGACAGGGAAGCCCGTAAGGTTGCAGAGTCAGATGTGGCTTAGTGACTGAACAACATCAACAACGCTTTAGCCAGTCAAATAATTTCCTTGCTTTTCTTCCAAGGCTGCACTGCTCTATAAAAACCTGTCTCCCGCTCCTGTTGATGTAATGCCCTTAGCCACATTCACTTTGTCACTGTTCAATTCAAATTTTATGTTTGCTCAAATAGTCTTGAAAACTTAATATGCCTCAGTTTATCAGACTTGGGTCTTTTACATTGCAGGCAGATTCTTTACTGTCTGCACCGCCAGGGAAGCCCTATCTTTTGTCAATAGATATTTATCTAGATCTGTTCATACTTATTCCAATCTAAAACCAGAGTGTTCATTTCAGCTTTTGAGCTTTCACTCCTCCTCATTTCTAATTTCTTTCTCTGACAGTGGGAAATCTGGCACTCCTTACTACAATGTAGAGAGTATAGTATATAATTATTATTCAGCTATACTACATACAGAAAGTAGTTTCAAAAGTGCTAGCCCATACATGTGAGAAAAAAATGTTTATCAACTGCATACAATTCTTTCTGGATTCACCCTTACAATATCTACTAAAAACATTGTTTCACCAGATTTCTTGTCAGCTCCTTTCTTTCGCACCATGAGGCACATTTTCCACCTCTAAGCAGCCACTTCCTGCATTTCTGCCTTGTCACTCCAACTAGTTAGCAATCAATCAACAAACCAAGTGAGGAGAAAAGTTGTTGTTATTGCTTAGGCACTAAGTCATGTCTGACTCTTCTGTGACCCCCATGGACTGTAGCCCACAAGGTTCCCCTGTCCATGTGATTTCCCAGGCAAGAATGCTGGAGTGGGTTGCCATTTCCGTCTTCAGGGGATCTTCCTGACCCAGGAAACAAACCTGAGTCCCCTGTATTGCAGGCAGATTCTTTACCACTGAGTCATCAGGAGCCCCAAGGAGAAAAATATCTCAGGCCATTGGGCTCCCTCTTCTGCCTTTCTTTCTTGGGTATCTACACTTCATTTTCTGTTGTTATTGTTGTTGCCTTGTTCAGTTGGAACTTGTAAGGTCTGGAGTTAGAGTAGGCGAGGTTCAGAAAGGAATGTGGTTGACACTCTACAGGAACTGTTCACCTTTAATGAGGCGAGAAGGGGCAGCAGTCAGATTATGGAGCTGCTGCACTTATCTAAGAAAAGAGTAAGTATATATAGGCATGTATGTAGAAAGCTACTGTCTTAAGGGGGCCTGTTTTTTTCCAAGGTTGTTCTTAAATGGCTGGGGCAAGGAGTTCTGGAGATTGGCCAGAGGCTGGGCAGGCTTGGAGTTGTGTGTAATCAACCTAATGTCTATTTTTCTTCAGGTGAGAGAGTTCTTTATTTTGCCTAGAATGGTGGAGAGGACCTTGGAGGGGAGTTTTACTCCAGGCTACCTTGAGCCATGCAACTTTCCTTCAGAACTTATTTTTGTTCAAAGGCTCACAAGATTGCTCAATGCTCTCTTCAGTTTCCTCACCTCTTAACAGCCATTTTCTGCTTGACTTCTAAGTATTTCTAAAGAATACTAAACTAATCCCAATGTTTCACTTTTTCACTAAAACCTTGGCTCCTTAATTCTTGGCTGCCTTAGGTGCAATCCAAAGCTTTACAACAGATGGGATGTTTGATTGTTTTTCTACTTTTTCCCCTAAGCTTCTCAGTTACTCTTGGGAGCTCTGATCACCAACAAGCTAGTCCTTTATAGCTAGAAAGAGAAATCCCCCAAACCTGAAACTATTTCCCTTGATGATATTTTTAGTGTTTAGTTTTAGTTTGTTTCTCAGTTAATCCAAAATTAGCAGCCTGCAACTGTTATTTCTCTTGTCCCCATATTTTTCTCTCTTTTTTTCTCATATATTTCTTAATAGTGAATTATCTTTGGCCTTAAATTGTATTTGCCCTTCTTCACCATTTTTAGAACTTCTATTGGAATTTTGAAGAGAACAGGAGTCTTTGTATGCAGGTAATCATTTGGTCTGGACATGTTTTAGGTTTGGAATCAAATAGTTTTTTCTCTTACTCAAAGAATAGAACACTTTTTTAAGTCAAAAAACTGATTATCATTGTGGGTAATTCCAAAATATTTTTATGAAGTCATTTGCCCTGGAGAGTGTCTTCATTTATCGATATATTAGCAAAAAGCATTTTAAGCTTTAGAAAAGAGAGTGAATTAATATGTAAAAAGTGTTCACAAACCAAAAAATAGCTTTCATCTTTTCAAATCTACCATTAAATAAAGGAATTCTTTACTTATTAGCAATTTAATATTTCAAATAGTGCAGTTGCAATTATTTTCTATATAGATACACATAATGAATATTCCAAAAGTGATACTGTGTGACTGACACAGACGCATCCTCCATGGAACCTCTAGTTTCCCACTGAGATATCAAGTAGGCCAGCTAGACCCAAGAAGGCAGCAGAGAGAGCTCAATATATGGAGTTTATGTGCAAGTATCACAAGTCAATGGCTAAATCTTATACAGATATATTATATCCAGCAGAAAACAATTCTCCTGTCACAAGAAAGGCTCATTCTATTGTATGTCAAGAAAAAATTATTATCTTATAGTTTAATGAAATGTCCCTCAAGATGATCCCACTCTTTTAGCTCTGAATCTAGGTACCCCCAGAAACTTTCTGATTATCAGTTTTGTTGTGGTGTTAAAATGTTTACCACCTGAATCAGATAACTGCATTGTGTGGTTATATCAGCAATGTTAGGGTTTGCTTGAAATTGCAATAGTATCCCATTATCCAGTTTCCTTTTCATGCTTTCTTTTACCAGTGGTCATCTGCACTGGCCCCAAAATGTTAAAAGGCAAATTCCAGAAATAAACAATTCATGACTTTTAAGTTGCATACAGTTTCGAAGGATGTAATGAACTCTCTCTTTCTGTTCTTTCCTGTCTAGGACATGGTGGTGGTGGTGGTTTAGTTTGCTAAGTCGTGTCTGACTACTACGACCTTGTGGACTGTAACCCTCCAGGCTCCTCTGTCCACAGGATTTCCCAGGCAAGGATACTGGAGTAGGTTGCCATTTCCTACTCCAGGGGATCTTCACAACCCAGGGATCAAATCTGTGTCTCCTGCATTGCAGACAGTCTAGACTTCCCAGGACATGATCCTCCCTTTGTCCAGTGTATCCCACCTCTTAGTCACTTCATAGCCATCTCAGTGAACAAATCAACTGTCACAGTATTGCAAAGTTTGGGTTCAATTCACCCTAATTTTGCTTAATAATGGCCCCAAATGGCAAGAGTAGTGATGCTGGCAATTTGAATATGACAAAGAGAAGCAATAAATTGCTTCCTTTAAGTGCAAAGTGAAGGTTTTTGGTTTACTAAGGAAAGAAAAAATATTGCCTTCCCAGATTGCTAAAATCTATGGTAAGAGCAAATCCATTTGAGAATTTATGACACATAAAAGAAATTTGTGTTAGTTTTGCTATTGCACCTCAAAATACAAAAATTATGGCCTCAGTGCATGATAAGTGCTTAATGTGGAAAAGGCATAAAGTTTAAACAATAATAGACTTTTAGAGAGACCACATTTACATAACGTATTAGAATTTATTGTTAGACTTGTTCTATCATTAATTATTATTGTTAACATCCTACTGTGCCTAACTTATAACTTAAACTTTATCATAGACGTGTGTGTATAGGAAAAATCAGAGTAGTACTGTTTGGTACTACCCATGGTTTTAGGCATCCACTGGAGGTCTTGGAATGTATTCTCCATGATGAGGGGGACAACTGTATTTCCATAGCACATTAATGACCATGAACAAATCTCATAACCTTGAATGCAGAACACTGGGAGTCATGTAAAGAGGAATAAGTCTATTTGTTTTTATTTCTAACAGGCAATTGATCCTGTGTGCTTTAAGGGAACCTCCATTCTCCTTTTGAGGCCACCAAAGGAGAAGGGGGCAGTAGTGGATGAGATGGTTAGATAGCATCACTGACTCAATGGACATAAATTTGAACAAACTCTGGGAGATAGTGAAGGACAGAGAAGCCTGGCACACTGCAATCCATGGAGTCACAAAGAGTTGGACTCAAGTGAGTGACTGAACAATAAAGAACAACAGGTCACCTGTTATACTGTAAGTATAAATTAGGGCTACTAATTCATGTTGCTGTGTATCACAGAATTAGGTATTTCCATAACTTCCAAACTGACTGTTTTCTCTATTGGTAAGTGTAATGATGACTTTCTGCAATCACTGAAATTGCACACTTAAATTAGAATTTAGACACAGAGTAAGTAAAATCTATCCATATCTCCTTGGCCTTACTCATGCTGAAGTGCTAAATTAGGATTTCAGTTAGATTAGGGCTCTGTGCCTATAGAACTGAGGCTTCCCTTGTGGCTCAGCTGGTAAAGAATCCACCTGCAATCCAGGAGCCCTGGTTTCTATTCCTGGGTTGGGAAGATCCCTGAGAAGGAGAAGGCTACCAACTCCAGTATTCTGGCCTGGAGAACTCCGTGGAGTGTATAGTCCACGGAGTGGCAAGGAGTTGGACACGACTGAACAACTTTCACTTTCATTTTCACTTTTCATCTGTAGAACTGAGGCATTAACTTGACCCCAGTGACATCTCCAGATACTGCCATCATCCTTGGGAATCAGCTTAAAGCCATTTACCTTTCTATTTATCTTTCCAACTATAATACTTTTATATACTAATTGAATATTTCCTGGGAAAGAGCAAAATATTGTTTCTTGTGGTTTTGCTGTTTAAAAACCAACATACAAGGGAACAATTTACATTCACAGGTTGATAAAGGCACAGACTTGTCTGTTCTGTTCATTACTATGTTTTGCAGAGCCTAGCACAGTTCTTATACTAGTATTCAATAAATACCAAATGAATTAAACAACCAATTAATTAATTACACAGAGTATTATACTAGCTCTTGCAACTGAAAATAGATGTATACATAAAGATATTGTTTACTTTGGGGTAATTTTCATTGTATTCTTGTAGCTCAATATTGATCTTTATATCATCTATCTGTTGAATTTGGGAAATTATGGACAGTTTATTTTTAAGATAAATATTTTAACAGTCTAAAGACTATTTTTTGTTGTAAATGTTTTAGTCTAACATATATATTCTTCCAAAATTCTCAAATAATTGCTTGATATAATAGCAGTGTGGGGATTTATTATAAAAAAGGTTATAGTAAATTGAAGTGTTTGCTAATATACCAGTAATTCATCTAAGAGCTAGATTTTCTTCTAATGAAAATATAGTTTGTAAGTGATGATTTACAGTAATTTTAAAAAATAATTTTACCTATTTATTTATTTTGATTGTGTTGGGTCTTGTTTCTGCTTGGGCTTTTCTCTAATTGCTGCAAGTGGCAACTGCTCTCTATTTGTGGTGCATGGGCTTCTCATTGCAGTGACTTCTTTTGTTGTGCAGCACAGGCTCTAGGATATGTGAAGTGAAGTGAATAACATGGCTGTCATGTCTGACTCTTACCAGGCTCCTCCATTCATGGGATTTCCCAGGCA
Organism: Aepyceros melampus; assembly: GCA_006408695.1. Lineage (NCBI taxonomy): Eukaryota > Metazoa > Chordata > Mammalia > Artiodactyla > Bovidae > Aepyceros > Aepyceros melampus. The sequence continues at coordinate 499,206 of SJXQ01012191.1, forward strand.
AGAGTACTGGAATGGGTTGACATTGCCTTCTCCAGGGGATCTTCCTGACCCAGGGATTGAACCCTGGTCTCCTGCATTGTGGTCGGACGCTTTACCTTCCGAGCCACATGTGGGCTCAGTAAAACAGTAAGGTAGTTGCGGCTCCTGGGCTCTGGAGTTGCAGGCTCAATAGTTGGGACACACAGGTTCAGTTGCTCTGCTACCTGTGGGATCTTCCTGGATCAGGGATTGAACCTGTGTCTCCTGTATTGGCAGGTGAATTCTTTACCGCTGAGCCACCTGAGAAGCTCCAGTAATATTTTTTTTAATTGAAACTATGAAGATATGACTTCACTTCCTTATAATGATTTAATTAAAATTATGAAAAGTTTAACTTCATCTAAGATATATAACTTCACCTTTTACATATTCTCTACCCTTCTGTCCTCCATAAACCTCACTCCTGCATATCATTAGCCCAAGAAAAGATAAAAATTCAAAATTTGAAGTACAGATTCTACGGAAGGTGTATCACTTTCATACCACTGTAAAGTAAAAACATTTTAGATTGAACCGACACCGTCCAATATTCTTGGCCTTCTCCAATCAATAGAAATTGATGAGGCCAGTTAAGAAATTCAAGCAAGGTTTTATTGGGGTCCCTGCTGCATTAAGCGGAGCAAGAACAAGTAACCATTTCCCTTGCTTTCTCCCTGAGGAGGGCATGATCACTAACCTGCTTTTGCTCATGACACCCTGTTTTTGCTCCCAGCTCTTGAAAAGTTCATTTCAGTTCAGTTCAGGTCAGTTGCTCAGTTGTGTCCAACTCTTTGCAACCCCATGAATCACAACACGCCAGGCCTCCTGTCTATCACCAACTCCCGGAGTCCACCCAAATCCATGTCCATCGAGTGGGTGATGCCATCCAACTATCTCATCTTCTATCGTCCCCTTCTCTTGCCCTCAATCTTTCCCAGCATCGAATGTGGGGATTTATTATAAAAAAGGTTATAGTAAATTGAAGTGTTTGCTAATATACCAGTAATTCATCTAAGAGCTAGATTTTCTTCTAATGAAAATATAGTTTGTAAGTGATGATTTACAGTAATTTTAAAAAATAATTTTACCTATTTATTTATTTTGATTGTGTTGGGTCTTGTTTCTGCTTGGGCTTTTCTCTAATTGCTGCAAGTGGCAACTGCTCTCTATTTGTGGTGCATGGGCTTCTCATTGCAGTGACTTCTTTTGTTGTGCAGCACAGGCTCTGGATATGTGAAGTGAAGTGAAGTAACATGGCTGTCATGTCTGACTCTTACCAGGCTCCTCCATTCATGGGATTTCCCAGGCAAGAGTACTGGAATGGGTTGACATTGCCTTCTCCAGGGGATCTTCCTGACCCAGGGATTGAACCCTGGTCTCCTGCATTGTGGTCGGACGCTTTACCTTCCGAGCCACATGTGGGCTCAGTAAAACAGTAAGGTAGTTGCGGCTCCTGGGCTCTGGAGTTGCAGGCTCAATAGTTGGGACACACAGGTTCAGTTGCTCTGCTACCTGTGGGATCTTCCTGGATCAGGGATTGAACCTGTGTCTCCTGTATTGGCAGGTGAATTCTTTACCGCTGAGCCACCTGAGAAGCTCCAGTAATATTTTTTTTAATTGAAACTATGAAGATATGACTTCACTTCCTTATAATGATTTAATTAAAATTATGAAAAGTTTAACTTCATCTAAGATATATAACTTCACCTTTTACATATTCTCTACCCTTCTGTCCTCCATAAACCTCACTCCTGCATATCATTAGCCCAAGAAAAGATAAAAATTCAAAATTTGAAGTACAGATTCTACGGAAGGTGTATCACTTTCATACCACTGTAAAGTAAAAACATTTTAGATTGAACCGACACCGTCCAATATTCTTGGCCTTCTCCAATCAATAGAAATTGATGAGGCCAGTTAAGAAATTCAAGCAAGGTTTTATTGGGGTCCCTGCTGCATTAAGCGGAGCAAGAACAAGTAACCATTTCCCTTGCTTTCTCCCTGAGGAGGGCATGATCACTAACCTGCTTTTGCTCATGACACCCTGTTTTTGCTCCCAGCTCTTGAAAAGTTCATTTCAGTTCAGTTCAGGTCAGTTGCTCAGTTGTGTCCAACTCTTTGCAACCCCATGAATCACAACACGCCAGGCCTCCTGTCTATCACCAACTCCCGGAGTCCACCCAAATCCATGTCCATCGAGTGGGTGATGCCATCCAACTATCTCATCTTCTATCGTCCCCTTCTCTTGCCTCAATCTTTCCCAGCATCGAGTCTTTTCAAATGAGTCAGCTCTTCGGATCAGGTGGCCAAAGTATTGGAGTTTCAGCTTCAACATCAGTCCTTCCAATGAACATCCAGGACTGATCTCCTTTAGGATGGACTAGTTGGATCTCCTTGCAGTCCAAGGGACTCTCAAGAGCTTCTCCAACACCACAGTTCAAAAACATAAATTCAGGTGTTCAGCTTTCTACATAGTCCAACTCTCACATCCACACATGACCACTGGGAAAACCAAAGCCTTGACTAGATGGGCCTTTGTTGGCAAAGTAACGTCTCTGCTTTTGAATATGCTATCTAGGTTGGTCATAACTTTCCTTCCAAGGAGTAAGCATCTTTTAATTTCATGGCTGCAGTCACCAACTGCAGTGATTTTGGAGCCCATAAAAATAAAGTCAATAACTGTTTCCACTGTTTCCCCATCTACTTGCCACAAAGTGATGGGACCAGATGACATGAACTTCGTTTTCTGAAAAAGCTTTAAGCCAACTTTTTCACTCTCCTCTTTCACATTCATCAAGAGGCTCTTTAGTTCTTCTTCACTTTCTGCAATAAGGGTGGTGTCATCTGCATATCTGAGGCTATTGATATTTTTCCTGGCAATCTTGATTCCAGCTTGTGCTTCATGCAGCCCGGCATTTCTCATGTTATACTCTGCATATAAGTTAAATAAGCAGGGTGACAATATACAGCCTTGATGTACTCCTTTTCCTATTTGGAACCAGTCTGTTGTTCCATGTTCAGTTCTAACTGTTGCTTCCTGACCTGCATACAGATTTCTCAAGAGGCAGGTCAGGTATGTCCATCTCTTTCAGAATTTTCCACAGTTTATTGTGATCCACACAGTCAAAGGCTTTGGCATAGTCAATAAAGCAGAAGCAGATGTTTCTCTGGAACTGTCTTGCTTTTTCAATGATCCAGTGGATGTTGGAAATTTGATCTCTGGTTCCTCTGCCTATTTTAAAACCAGCTTGAACATCTGGGAGTTCATGGTCACATATTGCTGAAACCTGGCTTGGAGAATTTTAAGCATTACTTTACTAGCGTGTGAGATGAGTACAATTGTGTGGTAGTTTGAACATTCTTTGGCATATTACATATTATGATTCTTGAGATGTAGCAGTTGTTTTTTTTTAGTCTTTTTGTATCTTTTTGTCCATAATTTGCCACAACTGCACATGCATGCACTTATTTTTAGTCCCTTACAATTTCTTTGTATTTTGTTGCCCAAGGAGACTTTTAACCAGGTGCAAACTTTGCCGCACACAGGTAAAGGGTGCCACGTTCCAATCTATCTTCAAACATTCATAAGTTTGGGATCACCCATAATTCAATTAGATTTTTGTTCAAACAACTTCATGAGAGGGGCTTTTTTTTTTTTTTTAAACTATTCTAGGTCAAATGGTGCATCCCTTTATCGTTTCCTAGGTTCATTACCCTACTTTATTATTTTATACTCAAGAGTACCAGTTAATAGTTTATTGATTGTCTCTCCTCACTAGAATGTCAGGTCTTGAAAGTTGGGACTTATCTGCACTATGCTTAGTAGTAGGTATTCAATACACTTTTGTTTGATGAATTTAACCACATATCTTGAAACTTTGGGGATAAAGTAATTTTCTAAATATAATGTTTATCTTCCCTCTTAATTTATATTTTTAAAGAAAGATTAGAAGAAAGAGTTCTCAATTTTTTTAGTTAGTTACAATAAAGGGAACAAACCATTTTTGAAGAGGAAAAGAATTCTTAAGACTACATGATATCAATTCAGTTCAGTCACTCAGCCGTGTCCGACTCTTTGCAACCCCATGAATCACAGCACGCCAGGCCTCCCTGTCCATCACCATCTCCCTGACTTCACTAAGACTCACATCCATCGAGTCCATGATGCCAACCAGCCATCTCATCCTCGGTCGTCCCCTTCTCCTCCTGCCCCCAATCCCTCCCAGCATCAGAGTCTTTTCCAAGGAGTCAACTCTTTGCATGAGGTGGCCAAAGTACTGGAGCTTCAGCTTTACTTTCACTCCTTCCAAAGAAATCCCAGGGTTGATCTCCTTCAGAATGGACTGGTTGGATCTCCTTGCAGTCCAAGGGACTCTCAGGAGTCTTATCCAACACCACAGTTCAAAAGCATCAAGTCTTCCGTGCTCAGCCTTCTTCACAGTCTGACTCTCACATCCATACATGACCACAGGAAAAACCATAGCCTTGACTAGACGGACCTTAGTTGGACTCTTTGCATGAGGTGGCCAAAGTACTGGAGCTTCAGCTTTACTTTCACTCCTTCCAAAGAAATCCCAGGGTTGATCTCCTTCAGAATGGACTGGTTGGATCTCCTTGCAGTCCAAGGGACTCTCAGGAGTCTTATCCAACACCACAGTTCAAAAGCATCAAGTCTTCCGTGCTCAGCCTTCTTCACAGTCTGACTCTCACATCCATACATGACCACAGGAAAAACCATAGCCTTGACTAGACGGACCTTAGTTGGCAAAGTAATCTCTGCTTTGGAATATACTGTCTAGGTTGATCGTAACTTTTCTTCCAAGGAGTAAGCGTCTTTTAATTTGATGGCCACAGTCACCATCTGCAGTGATTTTGGAGCCCAAAAAAATAAAGTCTGACACTGTTTTTATGGTTTCCCAATCTATTTCCCAGGAAGTGATGGGACTGGATGCCATGAAGTGATGGGACCAGATGCCATGATCTTCGTTTTCTGAATGTTGAGCTTTAAGCCAGCTTTTCACTTTCCTCTTTCACTTTCATCAAGAGGCTTTTTAGTTCCTCTTCACTTTCTGCCATAAGGGTGGTGTCATCTGCATATCTGAGGTTATTGATATTTCTCCCGGCAATCTTGATTCCAGCTTGTGTTTCCTCCAGTCCAGCGTTTCTCATGATGTACTCTGCATAGAATTTAAATAAGCAGGCTGACAATATACAGCCTTGATGTACTCCTTTTCCTATTTGGAACCAGTCTGTTTTTCCACGTCCAGTTCTAACTGTTGCTTCCTGACCTGCATACAGATTTCTCAAGAGGCAGGTCAGTTGGTCTGGTATTCCCATCTCTTTCAGAATTTTCCACAGTTTGTTGTGATCTACACAGCCAAAGGCTTTGGCATAGTCAATAAAGCAGAAATAGATGTTTTTCTGCAACTTTCTTGCTTTTTCCATGATCCAGCAGATGTTGACAATTTGATCTCTTGTTCCTCTGCCTTTTCTAAAACCAGCTTGAACATCAGGGAGTTCACGGTTCACGTATTGCTGAAGTCTGGCTTGGAGAATTTTGAGCATTACTTTATTAGCCTGTGAGAATGAGTGCAATAGTTTGAGCATTCCTTGGCATTGCCTTTCTTTGGAACTGGGATGAAAACTGATCTTTTCCAGTCCTGTGGCCACTGATGAGTTTTCCAAATTTGCTGGCATAGTGAGTGCAGCACTTTCACAGCATCATATTTCAGGATTTGAAACAGCTCCACTGGAATTCCATCACCTCCACTAGCTTTGTTCGTAGTGATGCTTTCTAAGGCCCACTTGACTTCACATTCCAAGATGTCTGGCTCTAGATTAGTCATCACATCATCATGATTATCTGGGTCATGAAGATCTTTTTTGTACAGTTCTTCCATGTATTCTTGCCACCTCTTCTTAATATCTTCTGCTTCTGTTAGGTCCAGACCATTTCTGTCCTTTATCGAGCCCATCTTTGCATGAAATGTTCCCTTGGTATCTCTAATTTTCTTGAAGAGATCTCTAGTCTTTCCCAACTGGAATTCCATCACCTCCACTAGCTTTGTTCGTAGTGATGCTTTCTAAGGCCCACTTGACTTCACATTCCAAGATGTCTGGCTCTAGATTAGTCATCACATCATCATGATTATCTGGGTCATGAAGATCTTTTTTGTACAGTTCTTCCATGTATTCTTGCCACCTCTTCTTAATATCTTCTGCTTCTGTTAGGTCCAGACCATTTCTGTCCTTTATCGAGCCCATCTTTGCATGAAATGTTCCCTTGGTATCTCTAATTTTCTTGAAGAGATCTCTAGTCTTTCCCCTTCTGTTGTTTTCCTCTATTTCTTTGCACTGATCGCTGAAGAAGGCTTTCTTATCTCTTCTTGCTATTCTTCGGAACTCTGTATTCAGATGCTTATATCTTTCCTTTTCCGCTTTGCTTTTCGCCTCTCTTCTTTTCACAGCTATTTGTAAGGCCTCCCCATACTGCCATTTTGCTTTTTTGCATTTCTTTGCCATGGGGATGGTCTTGATCCCTGTCTCCTGTACAATGTCACGAACCTCATTCCATAGTTCATCAGGCACTCTATCAGATCTAGACCCTTAAATCTATTTCTCACTTCCACTGTATAATCATAAGGGATTTGATTTAGGTCATTCCTGAATGGTCTAGCAGTTTTCCCTACTTTCTTCAGTTTAAGTCTGAATTTGGCAATAAGGAGTTCATGATCTGGCCACAGTCAGCTCCCGGTCTTGTTTTTGTTGACTGCATAGAGCTTCTCCATCTTTGGCTTGCAAAGAAGATAATCAGTCTGATTTCAGTGTTAACCATCTGGTGATGTCCATGTGTAGAATCTTCTCTTGTGTTGTTAGAAGAGGGTGTTTGCCATGACCAGTGCATTTTCTTGGCAAAACTCTATTAATAGTCTATGCCCTGCTTCATTCTGCATTCCAAGGCCAAATTTGCCTGTTAGTCTAGGTGTTTCTTGACTTCCTACTTTTGCATTCCAGTCCCCTATAATGAAAAGGACATCTGTTTTGGGGTGTTAGTTCTAAAAGATCTTGTAGGTCTTCATAAAACCATTCAACTTAAGTTTCTTCAGCGTTACTGGTTGGGGCATAGATTTGGATAACTGTAATATTGAATGGTTTGCCTTGGAGACGAACAGAGATCATTCTGTCATTTTTGAGATTGCATCCAAGTACTGCATTTCGGACTCTTTTTTTGACCATGATGGCTACTTCATTTCTTCTGAGGGATTCCTGCCTACAGTAGTAGATATAATGGTCATGTGAGTTAAATTCACCCATTCCAGTCCATTTTAGTTCGCTGATTCCTAGAATGTCGACGTTCACCCTTGCCATCTCTTGTTTGACCACTTCCAATTTGCCTTGATTCATGGACCTGACATTCCAGGTTCCTATGCAATACTGCTCTTACAGCATCGGATCTTGCTTCTATCACCAGTCACATCCACAGCTAGGTATTGTTTTTGCTTTGGCTCCATCCCTTCAGTCTTTCTAGAGTTATTTCTCCACTGAGCTCCAGTAGCATATTGGGTACCCAATGACCTGGGGAGTTCCTCTTTTGGTATCCTATCATTTTGACTTTTCATACTGTTCATGGGGTTCTCAAGGCAAAAATACTAAAGTGGCTTGCCATTCCCTTCTACAGTGGCCCACATTCTGTCAGACCTCTCCACCACGACCTGCCCGTCTTGGGTTGCCCCGCAGGCATGGCTTGGTTTCATTGAGTAGACAAGGGTGTGGTCCTAATGTGATTAGATTGACTAGTTTTCTGTGAGTATGGTTTCAGTGTGTCTGCCCTCTGATGTGGAGAAGGCACTGGCACCCCACTCCAGTCCTCTTGCCTGGAAAATCCCATGGATGGAGGAGCCTGGTAGGCTGCAGTCCATGGGGTTGCTAGGAGTCGGACACGACTGAGCGACTTCACGTTCACTTTTCACCTTCATGCATTGGAGAAGGAAATGGCAACCCACTCCAGTGTTCTTGCTTGGAGAATCCCAGGGACGGGGGAGCCTGGTTGGCTGCCATCTCTGGGGTTGCACAGAGTCGGACACGACTGAAGTGACTTAGCAGCAGCTGCAGCCCTCTGATGCCCTCTTGCAACACCTACCATCTTACTTGGGTTTCTCTTACCTTGGGCATGGGGTATCCCTTCACGGCTGCTCAAGAAAAGCACAGGCACTGCACCTTACCTTGGATGAGGGGTATCTCCTTACCACCACCATTCCTCACCTTCAACGTGGGATAGCTCCTCTAGGCCCTTCTGTGCCTGCGCAGCCACCACTCCTCGGGTTGCTCCTCCCAGCCGCTGGCCCTGGCCTCGGGCGTGGGTGGCTCCTCCCAGCTGCCACCCCTGGCCTCGGGCTCAGGGTGGCTCCTCAAGGTCACTGCCCCTGGCCTCGGGTGCAAGGCAGCTTCTCTCAGCCGCCACTGACCTCGGCCACGGGGTAGCTCCTCTCGGCCGCCACCCCTGACCTCGGACGCAAGGTAGCTCCTCTCAGCTGCCACCCCTGACCTCAGATGCAGGGTAGCTCCTCTCGGCTGCCACCCCTGACCTCAGACGCAGGGTAGCTCCTCTTGGCTGTTCCTGCGCAGTCACAGCCTGGCACTCTAGGTCGCTGCCCCTGACCTCAGACGTGGGGTAGCTCCTCTATATTTTGTCTTATTTTTTCTTTGATGTGAAAAAGAATCATGCTTCTGCTTTTGCTAAGTCACTTCAGTCGTGTCCGACTCTGTGCGACCCCAAAGACGCAGCCCATCAGGTTCCCCCGTCCCTGGGATTCTCCCCGCAAGAACACTGGAGTGGGTTGCCATTTCCTTCTCCAATGCAGAAAAGTGAAAAGTGAAAGTGAAGTCGCTCAGTCGTGTCCGACTCTTAGTGCCCCATGGACTGAAGCCTACCAGGCTCCTCCATCCAGGAGGATTTTCCAGGCAAGAGTACTGGAGTGGGGTGCCATTGCCTTCTCCAGGGAAGCAGAATACATCATTAGAGGAAGAAAATATTTTTAAAATTCTGAAGTTATTTTATGTATTACATATTATGATTTAAAAAACCCAGTCATATGAGTAATACAAGGCAGGTAAAAGACTCAAAGATTTACAGGGAGTTTTCAAACTCAAATGTCTACATGGACAAGGAGGATAACATAGAGGAGTATAATAGGCCAATTTAAAAAAAAAAACAAACAGAATATTTTGGAAATATGTTAAACCAGAGGCTTTATGCTCAGTCTAAAGGTATTAATACTTATTTTTAAAAAACAACTAAGTGAAAATAAGTGTCTGCTTGCAGACATGTCCCATTTGTGATCTCTTCTATAGAAAGAAAAATATCAAAAGGAATAACCTCTGTAGTATCACAGTCCTACAAGATTTTATTACCCATATAAATAATCACTCCTCCTTTGGATATCAGGTGCGAATCTTTGAAAAGACTGAATGCAGAATGGTAGGTCCAGAGTCCAAATGTAGATGAGAAAAGAATACTGCTCAGTGGTTAAATGGAAAGAAGAGCTTAGAGGAATATCTACATATATCATTTAGGAAAATATGATTATAATTATTTTCACAATAGTTGTTTAAATGTCATTACAACCAATTACTAGTCACGGTGCAGAGGTAAGAATTCACAGAGCTTCTATTCACACTCACTTTGAGCTTCATATATCAGTTGATATACAGAGAACTCTGATCATAAGTGCATCCATTTATGAAGTGAATTTTTCAGTGTCACTCCTATTACCCAATAAACCCATATTTTATGCTCAATTTCCTTTAATATGCCAACAAAGCATATTCAGGCACCATAAACAAGTAGAAGTCCTTAGACCTGATTTATGAAATGAAGCTGAGCTTCAAATGAAAGTGATGTCTCATAAACCTCAATATCCCCATGAGAAATGAGATAAAAATGGAAAATTACTGTAATCCAAAATTCATTTCAGTATTATTGCTGAGGACTTTTTGTTTTCTTTCAAAAAATCAGGGCAATGAATTCATCTTAAATTGCAGTCTCTTGTGTTGTAGTTACACACAAAATAAGTGTTCTTATGCCAGGTAATACTGTAGCAGAAAAGGATTGAATAACTTTCTGGAGAGTTTACAATAACTTATTTTTTTCAGAAGCTTTCACATGTATTTTCTCTGTAATCCATATCAGAGGCTTCCTATTTCATTTGTAAAGCTTAGACATTAAAGATACTCATTTTTCTAGTGTGCTGTGGGGACTGCAAGAAAGAATACAGAGCAGTATTGACCAGGAGCAGTATTTGAAACATATTAGATGCTAGAAGAGAGAAATCAAAGGGAAATGTAAATCAGTGGAATCTATTTCACACTTTACAAAATTTTAACCATGCTTTAAACAGTCTTGTCTGTTGTGAATGCTTGACAAATAAGGTTTGTTTTAATGTAAGAGGATGGTGTTGGTTGGAATTCAGATCACAGATGAGTGAGCATAGGCACAGATGTGAACTGGAAGCAGGCCTATTTTTCTTACATAACACCCAAGTTCTATTCATGTTTTTATCCAAAAAATATTTATTGAACTATGGATCAGCTCAAGAGATACTTCAGTGGAAATTTAAGACAAAACCCTATCCTAATGTAACATATTTTCTAGTTAAGGATGTTATTATTGTATTATATGGTATGTTGGAAAGTTACACAACACACACACAGGCCCAGATACATCTTCTTGAGTAGTCACAAGAGCCTGAATTATGGAAAGGACAAATATAATGAGAAAGGAATAAAAATAGTATTGATATAGTTGAGATGATACGCCTCTAGGTTTCCCACCTTTTCCTGTTAATGATCTGGTTATTTCAGTCCACATGTGTGTACGTGCTGAGTCACTTCAGTCGTGTCCAACTCTTCTCGACACTATGGACTGTAGCCTGCCAGGCTCCTCTGTCCATGGGATTTTCCAGGCAAGAATAGTGGAGTAGGTTGCCATGTCCCCCTCCAAAGGATCTTTCCAACCCAGGGATTGAACCCACAGTTCTTAAGTCTCTTGCATTGACAAGCATGTTCTTTACTACTAGCACTGCCTGGGAAGCCGATTTCAGCCCACATAGTTTCTCTCAAAGAGCTCCATTGCCTCTTGCTCCTAAGTTCTTCAACTAAGGACAGAAAATCAAGACATTATTTTTTATTCCATTTAATTTCTGAAATCACTTAGCAATCAATTGAATGCTTTATAAATCAACAGTGCTGGATACAGAGTGCTAGGCTGTCTGGTGACATGGTGTCCCCTCTCAAGGAGGTTACTTTCTCTTTTCTGCAGAGCTTTTTAATAGATAGCTCTGAGATATATTCATAATTTTGCTGCTAAAATATTATTCCTATAGAATGTAATATTTATGATACTTTCCAGGAAGATTTAATTCTACAGAAAAAGTTGGTTGCCTAGCCTAAAAATATTTGGGTTATGTTTGCCTATAAACAGCAAACAGCCTACAAGAGTACATTTAGGTAAAATTCTCATTGTTCATCCATTCACCATCCATTTCCACTATCTCTCAATACTTATTTAAAATCTTTATCTTCCATTCAACCTTCTCTGACCAATCCAGCCTAAGCTGTCCAGCTTTTAGAATCCTATGGACTGTTTTTGTGACCATACAATGATCATCTCTTGATGTACTGCTTTAAAAAGCATTCTGCTTATATGACATGTCTTAACAAGAGGATTGTAATGTCTTTTAAGTTGGTGTCTTTCTTCCCCTTTAACGTATTTCAGAATACAACATAAGTATTTACTGAAGGAGTGGATGAATTTGACTAAAACCAGTGTACCGAAAAAGAGTTCACTGGGACGCATCAGAATATAATGAAGTGGTATTCTTAATAAGCATAGTTAAGAGGAGTAGAACATGTACCTGAATAGTGATGCTGTGCTCAGTCACTCAGTCGTGGCTGACTCTTTGCAACCCCATGCACTGTACCCCACTAAGCTCCTCTGTCAACAGAATTTTCCAGGCAAGAATACTGGAGTGGGTTGTCATTTCCTGCTCCAGAATAGTAGTAGGGTGCAATATATACTCAAGTGCCATAAGATATACAAGATGATCTCAATACAAAAATTTGTACTATTTCCTCAATACAATTAGTCTGCACCTCAGAGAGGCACAGTTGATCTTAGTAACAGATAATGTTACTTTCAGATTGGTCAGAGGCGTGGGATGGGTGACAGGGCGAGCTTTTCAAATAGAAACAGTTTGTTGTTGATCAGTTGCTGTCCTGTGAGACTCCATGTGACCCCAGGGATTGCAGCATGCCAGGCTTCCCACTCCATCACCACCACCACAGAGTAAAGCAGTACTTTAGCCATTTGTCTTGTCTACAAGTTTTACATGCCTTTCTTTTTTCCCTCCTTTATCCTGATTACCTTACTTGCTGTCTTCATATCCAACACTTGGAACTTGCTTTCTGCCTATTTAACTTCAGAGTTCCACAAATGTTGATAAAGAAGCATTTTTTGGTTGACATTTTGCCTCTGCCATGTTTCTCCCCTTAACAGTCTCCCCAAAATATACAAGAAAGTTTCTGAGATGAAAAATTAGAGATCCATTTTTCACAATACTATTTACATAAACTAAGACACACATCTAGTTTGAGACAAATGCTGTGTAGATTTTTTTGATATATTATAAAAATGTACTGACCAGAATTTTCTACTAGAATATGGCAAATGAAATTTATAATAAAATTTAAGGACTTTCCTGGTGGTCCAGTTGGATTTGATCTCTGATCCAGGAGATCCCACATGCCTCAGAGGAACTAAACCCGTGAGCCTTAACTGCAGAGCTTGCTTTACTTTATCACAATATTTGATTATTTATCAAATATCTGGATACCTTCTATCTGCTAAACATTGTGCTCCTTGCTAAGAATATAGGATGAATAGAAAAGCAGAGTTCTTGCCCACACAGAAATCACAGACTAGAGTTTCATTGACTATTTCTGCCATGATTAATGTTATTTTCTAAATCCTATAGGTGACCGTTTCCAATATTTAAGTTTTTAGAATATTATCAGACTTTGACATGACAACATATGGCACAATTAAAACTTTGGAGTTCAGTTTCTAGACTCCCTGGCATCTGGAAGTGAGAAGAAGACATGAGATGGTTGACAGATTCAACCTGGGCCCCAGCACAGCCTGCCTAACTTAAATCACCATTAATTATCCAGCTCCTCAGATAGCCTGGAAGGTTCTGGGAAAGCATGAATGAAAGGTGAATGATTTATTCACTGTGTGATTTGCTGTTCTTTCTTTATGTCCTCTCATGACCTGAGACATTCACCTAAGCCAAGGGTGTCATTCAGCTCTTCCTTGTATGCCCATTCCCAGCCTCCCAACACACTGAGAGGTAAACACACAAAGGTGAGTCAACATCTTGTGTCCTTGTCCAGCCTTTTCGTTAGCAACAAAAGCCACGTTATTATTGTGATTCTTCTCTCGCCTGCTGTGAAGGTATTGTGTAATACATTTGATGCCCATTCATAGCACCTGTACCAGCCCATGTGATGTACTTTCTCTTTCCTTTTGTTGAGTTTTATTTTCTATTTTTGTGGCTGTTTTGATATCTTTATCATATATGTCCATTTATTTAAATCACTTCAACATGTTTCCATTAATAATAGGTACACACAAATGGCATTGCTTCCAAGACAGAACTGGAATAAAACAGTTGAGACTAAAATTATTGCTTCATATAAACTGCAAGGAATAAATAAAAAAGCATCTTGGTAAGTTAATAACAAAGTTTGCTTTCATTCATTTTTCTTGTATGTTGAAGCATCATGATGTGTGGCATTGTGTGGTTTAGTTTTGCCAACTTTAAAAAGACATGGAAATACTTATTTCTGCTGCTTGCTGAATCCTGCAAAAATTATCCTTCATTTTCCTTTTCTAACTTCAGTGATGTCATTTTAGATGGATTTTGGAGCAGCTTCAGAATTTAAAATTTGTTGTAACTAAATTCTGCCTTGACTTTTTAGATAATCTGAACAAATGCTGCAATTTTTTACATCAGATGCTTAGAGGAGGAAACTATGCTTGTGTTTATTGGGTGTTTCAGAACAAATAATGGAAAGATCCAAGTTGTACTTATGACTCATACTTCTATTCTCCTGCTCTAACCAGGTCACTCTGTGACCTAGGTATTTTTCATCAAGATGGATGTGGCTGGTAATGTACATGCTGCTAGTGACACCTTTTGAACAATGATATAACTGTGTGTGCATACGTGCTTGATTGCTCAGTAGTGTCTGACTGTTTGCAATCCCATGAACTGTAGACCCCTAGGCACCTCTGTCCTTGGAATTTTCCTGGTGAGAACCTGAAGTAGGTTGCCATTTCCTCCTCCAGGAGATCTTCCCGACCAAGGGATCAAACCCAGGTCTCCTGCCATTGCAAACAGATTCTTTACTGACTGAGTCATCAGGGAAGCCACTTTATAATCTTACTTAAATTAGTTTATATATTTCCAAAAGAAAGTGAAAGTGTTAATTTCTCAGTTGTGTCCAATTCTTTGCGATCCCACGGACTGTAGCCTGCCAGGCTCCTCTGTCCATGGAATTCTTCAGGCAACAATACTGGAGTAGGTAGCCATTCCTTTCTCCAGGGGATCTCCCCGACCCAGGGATCGAACCCAAGTCTCCTACACTGCAGGCAGATTCTTCACCATCTGAGCCACCAGGGAAGCCCAAAGTGTTCTGTTATCCTGAGAATAATAACAGGCAACCATTTGTAACAGTGATTCTGGGTCAGGCATTGCATACATTATTTTATTTAGCCCTCTCAATAATCCCATAAAGCACATATGGGATGTGCTTTTTTTCTATTCCCTACTTGATAGATGAAAAACTGAGGCCTGTGTATTAAATATCCAATAAGTGATGATCCATGATTTGAGCCAAAATCTATGTGACCACCAAAGCCAATATTGAACTTTTCTAAACAGCTTCTCAAGAAAAAAGAGAAGGAACAGTGAGAGCAGAGTATCCTTTCATGATCAGCCCAGGCAGCTGAGATGCTGGCTCTTAAAGTGGTACTGCTCCATTCATAAAAGCACATCTCAACAACCTCATAATGCTGCTATTTTAAAACAAATTGTAGGAAATATATCTCACAGCAAGGGAAATATAGGCTTCCCTGGTGGCTCAGATAGTAAAGAATCTGCCTGCAATGTGGGAGCCCTGGGTTCGATCCCTGCTTTGGGAAGATCCCCTGGAGAAGGAAATAGCAACCCACTCCAGTATTGTTGACTATAGAATACCATGGACAGAGAAACCTGGGCTACAGTCTATGGGGTTGCAAAGAATTGGACACAATTGAACAATTAACCTTCTACTTTCAAGCGAGATAAAAGACTCGTAAAAAGAGAAGCAAAATCAGTGACCCACATAATGCTGTTTTTCACCCCAGTGTGGATAATTTCTTCTAGTAATTATATCAATTTAAAGAAAGAAAATTGCTAATAAAAATATCCCTGTAGCAAAAGACCTGCCAGATCTATACAAAGCCCCAAGGGTTGAAATGAACCTACAATTTAAGATATTAATTTTAATTAATTGAACAAATATTTTAATAGTATATGGGCATTGAAATTCAACCAGCACTATTTCCTACTAGGCTAGAAATTATAATTATTTAATATCTGTTAATGGCAATCCACTCCAGCACTCTTGCCTGGAAAATCCCATGGACAGCGGAGCCTGATAAGCTACAGTCCATGGGGTCGCAAAGAGTTGGACACGACTCAGCGACTTCACTTCACCATTAGATAATAACATCTGTTTTTGTTCATTGTAATATATCAAGTTGAATGGAGGACTTATTAGCTATGCTTGCAAAAGCTGTGAATTTATAGGCAGACTGTTCTTTGTCCTTAGAATGATTTCCCCTCATATTTGCTTATCTGTATTATTCGTGAAGAAAGAAGTAATTGTAAAAGGGTTGCTTATGTGGAAAAAGTATACTAATTTGACCCAGTTTCTTTGTTCTTATGACACCCAGTGTGTATACCTTCCACTGTACATCAGTTACTATACTCTGTGTCACCCATGACAGCTAATTTGACAATTCAGTGTTTGAATACAAAGGTAAGACAGATGTATTTCCTGCCCTCCTGTAGAATATATTCTAGTGAGTGATGCATGTAAATAGCAAAAATAAACAGAACAAGACGACAAACAAATAAAATGATATGAGCGTGCAGTGTAGAATATATTAAGGAAGACAAAGGAGATCACATTTAGGTATGGTGATAAGGGAAGATGTTTCAGTGGAACTAACATTCTCTCATGCTGAGAATGAAAGGCTGAGAAAAAAAAATTGTATAAAAAGTGGGAGAAAGAGCATTTTAGGCCAAGGAAGCAGCAGGTGCTGTTATCCTGTAGTATAGAAGGTTTCAGTGTGCTGAAGGAACTTAAAAGCATGTTTCTGGGTGAGAAATAGTGATGGTTGGGAGGAAGGGTCGAAATGAACTTACATAGATGGATAGGATCAGATCATGGAAGATCAAAGGCCATACTTGGAAATACCATTCTAAACGTAATCAGAAGTCACTGATTTGGTTTAAATAGGAGGGAAATATGATTCTGATTGGGTTTCCCTCATAGCTCAGTTGGTAAAGAATCTTCCTGCAATGTAGAAGACCCAGGATTGATCCCTTGGTGGGAAGATCCCCTGGAGAAGGAAATGGCAACCCACTCCAATATTCTTGCCTGGAGAATCCCATGGACAGAGGAGCCTGGCATGGGGTCGCAAGAGTCTGATACAACTTTTGCAACTAAACTACCACATGATTCTGATTGGAAGCTTAAGACAAATCACTCCAAATGAGCTGCTGAAAGTGGATTGGAAAGAAAACACTTAAGAGGTATTTTTTACCATCCAGGTGAGTGATGATAGTAGCAAGACTTGGGTGGCTTCTACAATTAGGAATTCAGTCAATGATGGTAAGAAAGATGAATGAATTGCAGTTCTATCTAACAAAAAAATCTAACAATCAAGTTGTCAGTACCAGGTCCTTTGGAAGATGTACTTCAACAGTAGGAAGGGAATATTGAGATTAATTGTTTAACTGGTTTAGTGGAAGCCCAAATATTCCAGAGAATAATATAAGATCCAAAAGAGTGGAGAACTCTCAATAATGAATAATGATTTTATCAATTCAGTTCAGTTGCTCAGTCATGTCCAACTCTTTGTGACCCCATGGACTGCAGCACACCAGGCTTCCCTGTCCATTACCAACTCCAGGAGCCAATTAAAACTCATGTCCATTGCATCTGTGATGCCATCCAACCGTCTCATCCTCTGTCATCCCCTTCTCCTCCAGCCTTCAGTCTTTCCCAGCATCAGGGTCTTTTCCAATGAGTCAGTTCATCGCATCAGGTGGCCAAAGTATTGGAGTTTGAGCTTCAGCATCAGTCCTCCCGATGTATATTCAGGATTGATATCCTTTAGGATTGACTGGTTGGAGCTCCTTGCAGTCCAAGAGAATCTCCAGAGTCTTCTCCAACATCACAGTTCAAAAATATCAATTCTTCGGCACTCAGCTTTCTTTATAGTCCAACTCTCACGTCCATATATGACTACTAGAAAAACCATAGCTTTGACCAGATGGACCTTTGTTGGAAAAGTAATGTCTCTGTTTTTTAATATGCTGTCTAGGTTGGTCATAACTTTCCTTCTAAGGAGTAAGTGTCTTTTAATTTCATGGCTGCAGTCACCATCTGCAGTGATTTTGGAGCCCAAGAAAATAAAGTTTCACACTGTTTCCATTGATTCCCCATCTATTTGCCATAAAGTGATGGGACTGGATGCCATGAACTTAGTTTTCTGCATGTTGAGTTTTAAGCCAACTTTCTCACTTTCCTCTTTCACTTTCATCAAGAGGCTTTTTAGTTCCTCTTCAATTTCTGCCATAAGAGTGTGTCATCTGCATATCTGAGGTTATTGATATTTCTCCCAGCAATCTTGATTCCAGCTTGTGCTTCTTCCAGCCCAGAGTTTCTCATGATATATTCTGCATGTAAGTTAAATAAGCAGGGTGACAATATATAGCCTTGACATACTCCTTTTTCTATTTGGAACCAGTCTGTTGTTCCATGTCCAGTTCTAACTGTTGCTTCTTGACCTGCACACAGATTTCTCAGGAGACAAGTCAGGTGGTCTGGTATTCCCATCTCTTGAAGAATTTTCACAGTTTATTGTGATCCACACAGTCAAAGGGTTTGGCATAGTCAATAAAGCAAAAATAGATGTTTTTCTAGAACTCTCTTGCTTTTTTGAGGATCCAGCAGATGTTGGAAATTTGATCTCTGATTCCTCTGCCTTTTCTAAGGCTTTTCTAAGCTCGAACATCTGGAAGTTCATGATTCATATACTGTTGAAGCCTTGCTTGGAGAATTTTGAGCGTTACTTTGCTAGTGTGTGAGATGAGTGCAATTGTGCAGTAGTTTGAGCATTCTTTGGCATTACTTTTCTTCGGGTTTGGAATGAAAATTGACCTTTTCCAGCCCTGTGGCTTCTACTGAGTTTTCCAGATTTGCTGGGATATTGAGTGCAGCACTTTCACATAAATCATCTCTTAGGATTTTAAATAGCTCAACTGGAATTCCATCACCTCCTCTAGCTTTGTTCATACTGATGCTTCCTAAGGCCCATTTGACTTTGCATTCCAGGATGTCTGCCTCAAGATAAGTGATCACACCATCATGGTTATATGGCTCATGAAGACCTTTTTTGTATAGTTCTTCTGTGTATTCTTGCCACCTCTTCTTAATATCTGCAACTTCTGTTAAGTCCATACCATATCTGTCCTTTATTGTGCTCATCTTTGCATGAAATCCGTTCTGTTCCATTCAGTCACTCAGTCGTGTCCGACTCTTTGCGACCCCATGAATCACAGCACACCAGGCCTCCCTGTCCATCACCAACTCCCGGAGTTCACTCGACTCACGTCCATTGAGTCCGTGATGCCATCCAGCCATCTCATCCTCGGTTGTCCCCTTCTCCTCCTGCCCCCAGTCCCTCCCAGCATCAGGGTCTTTTCCAATGAGTCAACTCTTCGCATGAGGTGGCCAAAGTACTGGAGCTTCAGCTTTAGCATCATTCCTTCCAAAGAAATCCCAGGGTTGATCTCCTTCAGAATGGACTGGTTGGATCTCCTTGCAGTCCAAGGGACTCTCAAGAGTCTTCTCCAACACCACAGTTCAAAAGCATCAATTCTTCTGTGCTCAGCCTTCTTCACAGTCCAACTCTCACATCCATACATGACCACAGGAGAAACCATAGCCTTGACTACAGGGACCTTAGTCAGGAAAGTAATGTCTCTGCTTTTGAATATACTATCTAGGTTGGTCATAACTTTTCTTCCAAGGAGTAAGTGCCTTTTAATTTCATGGCTGCAGTCACCATCTGCAGTGATTTTGGAGCCCAAAAAAATAAAGTCTGACACTGTTTCTACTGTTTCCCCATCTATTTCCCATGAAGTGATGGGACCAGATGCCATGATCTTCGTTTTCTGAATGTTGAGCTTTAAGCCAACTTTTTCACTCTCTTCTTTCACTTTCAACAAGAGGCTTTTTATTTCCTCTTCACTTTCTGCCATAAGGGTGGTGTCATCTGCATATCTGAGGTTATTGATATTTCTCCCGTCAATCTTGATTCCAGCTTGTGTTTCTTCCAATCCAACGTTTCTCATGATGTACTCTGCATAGAAGTTAAATAAGCAGGGTGACAATATACAGCCTTGATGTACTCCTTTTCCTAATTGGAACCAGTCTGTTGTTCCCCATGTCCAGTTCTATGTTCCCTTGCTATCTCTAATTTTGTTGAAGACATCTCTAGTCTTTCCCATTCTATTGTTTTCCTCTATTTCTTTGCATTGATCACTGAGGAAGGCTTTCTTATCTCTCCTTGCTATTCTTTGGAACTCTGCATTCAGATGGGTATAGTTTTCCTTTTCTCCTTTGATTTCGCTTCTCTTCTTTTCTCAGCTATTCGTAAGGCCTCCTCAGACAACCACTTTGCCTTTTTTACATTTTTTTTTTCTCTTGGGGAAAGTGTTTTTATATGTATAAATAATGACTTCATTTTACTGTGAACTCCTTCATGTCACAATGATTATTTGAACTTGCTATTTACATTGAACATCTCATTTGAAGTGCAATTATAAAGATTATTGCTATGTCTGAAACTGTTCTGACTCCTCAGGACCAAAGGTAGCATTGAGTGAGCACTTACTTGGTGGTTCAGATGATAAAGAATCTGCCTATAATGCAGGAGACCCGAGTTAGATCCCTTGATCAGGAAGATCCCTTAAAGAAGGGAATGATAACCTGTCGGGAGCCAGCGTGAGGAATCCCACCCGTGACAAGGTCACGTGGCAAACTCAGATGGCAGGGCAATCTGAGTCATCGGATTTCTCTCTGGTTTTTCCTGAGCATGTGCCCCAATAATAAAAATTTGTTCTGTATTTGTCTGTTTCCCCACTATTCTCTGCCAGTTTCTCGGAAAGACTTAATTCAAAGCTTTAGCTTCCTGCATTTGAAAGGAGTGTTTCAGCCCAACCCCCACCCCCTTTGAAAACGTTCTAGCCTGCCTAAACAGGTTCCCCTGATCTTTTGCAAGCTTGTGAATTGCTCGCAACCCCCAGCTGTGAGGGGCAAAAGGGCCTTGAAGTGTTTTTAAGTTACAAACCTCTTCTAAGGATAGACTTCACTGTTGCCTCAATGATTGCTGCCAGGCCTCCTTATCTGCACCTGGAAGTTTCTGCTATACAAACAATATTTGGAAATAGATATGTAGTAGTTTTTTGATGTTAGCAACACTAGGCATTCGAGTTAATTTGCTTTCTTTTATAAATCATTGTACTCTCGCTTGCTGTGTCCTTGCTATGTGAGAATGCAACTTTGTTTAGCACCTCCCGAGAATGGCGCCAGACCTTGGAAAAAACAACACTTATCAGAAAAGAGCTATAAATTGTCGAATTGGCTTTTGGCTGGAAGATGATGTAAATTACCTAAGACTTGTGTATACAATTAGGTATGCAGAGACTAAGCCTGCTCTCAATAAGATTCAGGGCTGCTGTCATTGCCAAAATTTGTGAAACCCATTGATTTTCATTGTATAAAAAGGACATGTGAATAATAAAGTGGGGGCCAGTTTCGGGACCAGTTTCCTTGGGAACAGTTTCTCTGAGCAGTTTTTCCAGACCAGCTTTTCTCAGACCAGCTTCACGGACCAGTTTCTCAAATGACTCGCTTTCCCGAGCTTCTTCTTTAAAGATATCTGGCTCCCTCCAAGTCTCTCTGTCTCTGTCCTCTTGTACTTTAATTCCAGGCTGAATTCCCATCTGGAGCGAGAGGCTCACCATGTCTACTTATTTTCCCTGGCTATAAGTTCCGCAAGAAAAGAGGGCCCACGGTGGGGTCCCCTTTAGAGACTCAAGTGGATGCTGGTGGCCCACGTAGATGGTGCAAACCTCTTGTCTTGAGGTTTTATTGGCTTTCCCCGTAAACCAAGTTATTCAGCCTTCTATTTTTCTACTAATTTCCTACTATCCTATACTGTCCTGAGCTATCCTGTCCTGACTTATCTCACCAACTCTGTCCCCACTTTGAATATCCCTGGGTCCACGAGGGCTGGACGCCGGCAATAACCCACTCAAATATTCTTGCCTGGAGAATTCCAGGGACAGAGGAGCCAGGTGGGCTACAGTTCATGGGGTTGCAAAGAGTCAGAAATGACAGAGCAACTAACACTTTCACTAAGAGGAACCAGACATGGCCTTTTCCCTTCATTATCTCATTTAACTCTCAACAGAGTCCTGTGAAGTAGATCTAATCATCCTCAATTTAAAGACAAGGAAATGGTATTTAAAACTCTTAAGTATATCTCTTATAAATGAAATGAATGAATTCTATTCTAAGTTTTCCTGACAAGAAAGACTCCAGTATTTTCATCACACACTGATTTAATTGCAATTTGTTACAAATTGAGAGGCATGTCTGAGGGAAATTAAGTTCCTCAATTTGAATAGATTAGGTTAATTTGAATCTATGCATAATTTGCCAATTTATGTAAAGGAGTCTATTAAATTCCAAATCTTCATTACCTCCAATCTAATTTAGTGAGCTTTATCTTTATTTACCTTCAGTTGGGAGATGATGACAAGTCAGTACCAGCCACAAAGTTCACTAATTCAGAGCCAGTGAATTGTTTAGCACTTCTTAAACCTAACAAAGCAGTATATTAGAACACCCAACAAGCTTTATGAGCATAAAATTCACCTTAACTTCTTGAAATTTTAAGTAAAATTCTTGCTTAATATCAGGACAAAGGAAAGAAAATCTCTTGATGCATCTCTATCTTTTCTTGACACTCATGATCTTTTTTTATCTTTTCTACATTATGGAAAGATCCCCTAGTGGCCCAAATGGTAAAGGATCTGTGTACAATGCAGGAGAGTCAGTTTCAATCGCTGGACTGGGAAGATCCACAGAGAAGGAAATTGCAATTCTTGCCCAGAGAATCCCATGGACGGGGTCATAAAGAGTTGGACATTATTGAAGTGACTTAGCACTCACCTTTCAACCATACCTGAGTTTATGTTAATGAGGTGACTTGTGGGAAATACCTATAGATGAGGAGCATTGACAAAGGAAACAACTATGTGATTAGAGGCTTATAATTATCATTCTTATCATTCCTACCCCCAACCTTCTCCAAGAAGGGAACAGGGGCTAGAGATTGAGTTTAATTACCAATAATCAATGATTTTAAAAATCCCATGGATGGAGGAGCCTGGTAGATTGCAGTCTATGGGGTCGCGAAGAGTTGGACACGACTGAGCGACTTCACTTTGACTTTTCACTTTCATGCATTGGAGAAGGAAATGGCAACCCACTCCAGTATTCTTGCTGGGAGAATCCCAGGGACAGGGGAGCCTGGTGGGCTGCCATCCATGGGGTCGCACAGGGTTGGACACGACTGAAGTGACTTAGCAGCAGCAGCTGCCTATATAATGGAATCTCCCAAAGTACAGGGTTCAGAGAGCTTCTGTGTTGGTGAACACACTGAAATGTGGGGAGGTTCGTCCATGGAAATCTCCAGGCCAGGATACTGAAGTGGGTAGCCTTTCCCTTCTCCAGGGGATCTTCTCAACCAAGGGATCAAACCCAGGTCTCCTGCATTGCAGGCTGATTCTTTACGAACTGAGTTATCAGTGAAGCCCTGATATGTCTAGGAGGCAATGAATGTCTAGAAGGCAATGGGTAAAAGAAAAAGCTAAAAAAGAATACATTATCCATTATTTCCTGAGTTCTTGGTGACATTGTCCTGCAGATCCAATGGTGAACTCCATAGCTGGCAGTGAAGCGAACATAAGACAAGTCTCTTAGATTTATAGGATGAATCATGTGCTTTTAATTTTTCCTCAATAACTTCCTAATGGAATTATAGGAAGAAGGTGGTAATTGAAAAAATATCAATAAGAAATGAAATTGTGTGTTTGATAAAACTGAATATCAACTCTCTAAGCATATATGTTCAGCTAGTAAAACCTGTCTATGAAACTTATGGAGATATGTACTTTTACTTTGCTTTTTCATCAGCCTCTTGTTTTTGATCATTTTAATATTTATTAGTATTTTAATGAAGCAACAGCTATTCAAAGGAAACATTTGAGAAAAAAATCAAATTGTTATTTGTTAGTATAGTAACTCCAGGGATTAGCTCAGGGGGCAAGAAGGAGAAAGATATTGACTTCAAAATGAAGTCAACATTCTGATTATGAGTTCAGCCCTATAATTAACCATATTACTATGTACCATCACATGTATATAATTAGATATTGCTATTGATTTGGATTACTTATTTTTATTTCTCTAAAGAAAGGAGTGCATACCAGGAATATTTCTACACCACTTCTGAAGGGCAAGCTGTCTCTGTGGAAAAACAGAGTAAATCCTCAGAATAAATGTGTGCCCATGATAAATTTGATGAATCACCAATG
This sequence comes from Aepyceros melampus, assembly GCA_006408695.1. Taxonomy (NCBI): domain Eukaryota; kingdom Metazoa; phylum Chordata; class Mammalia; order Artiodactyla; family Bovidae; genus Aepyceros; species Aepyceros melampus. Next base: position 523,289 of record SJXQ01012191.1, read on the forward strand.
GAATTACATTTATAAAGATAAATATGTCAGAATTTGTGTCAGAAAAGAAAAAAACTAGAAAGGTTGCCATAATATAAATATTTGTACTAAAGCATTCCTCCTACACACTTAGGGATTCACAATGTAACAATAGTTTTTTCCCAAAGGGTATTTTAAAGAGTATGAACCCATTTTAAGTTTCACATTCAAGAATATGTTTGAAGAACATATTCTTCAAAACAGGGGAAGGAAGATTTTTATAGTCAAATGAATTTTGGGTAAAATATGTATTTTTCGAGGCAATTGCAATATCTAGAAGAAGCATGATGGAACACTATTCTTGAACCATCATTTTGATTCATTAAATGGAGCTTGGGTTCAGTTCAGTTCAGTTCAGTCACTCAGTCGTGTCCGACTCTTTGCAACCCCATAAATCACAGCACGCCAGGCCTCCCTGTCCATCACCAACTCCTGGAGTTCACTTAGACTCATATCCATCGAGTCAGTGATGCCATCCAGCCGTCTCATCCTCCGTCGTCCCCTTCTCCTCCTGCCCCCAATCCCTCCCAACATCAGAGTCTTTTCCAATAAGTCAACTCTTCATATGAGGTGGCCAAAGTACTGGAGTTTCGGCTTCAGCATCATTGCTTCCAAAGAACACCCAGGACTGATCTCCTTTAGAATGGACTGGTTGGATTTCCTTGCAGTCCAAGGGATTCTCAAGAGTCTTCTCCAACACCACACTTCAAAAGCATCGATTCTTCAGCCCTCAGCTTTCTTCACAGTCCAATTCTCACATCCCTACATGACTACTGGAAAAACCATAGCCTTGACTAGATGGACCTTTGTTGGCAAAGTAATGTCTCTGCTTTTCAATATGCTATCTAGATTGGTCATAACTTTTCTTCCAAGGAGTAAGCGTCTTTTAGTTTCATGGCTTCAGTCACCATCTGCAGTGATTTTGGAGCCCCCCAAAATAAAGTCTGACACTGTTTCCACTGTTTCCCCATCTATTTGCCATGAAGTGATGGGATGCCATGATCTTCATTTTCTGAATGTTGAGGTTTAAGCCAACTTTTTCACTCTCTCTTTCACTTTCATCAAGAGGCTTTTCAGTTCCGCTTCACTTTCTGCCATAAGGGTGGTGTCCTCTGCATATCTGAGGTTATTGATATTTCTCCTGGCAATCTTGATTCCAGCTTGTGTTTCCTCCAGCCCAGCGTTTCTCACAATTTACTCTGCATAGAATTTAAATAAGCAGGGTGACAATATACAGCCTTGACATACTCCTTTTCCAATTTGGAACCAGTCTGTTGTTTCATGTCCAGTTCTAACTGTTGCTTCCTGACTTGCATATAGTTTCTCAAGAAGCAGGTCAGGTGGTCTGATCATCCCATCTCTTTCAGAATTTTCCAGTTTACTGTGATCCACACAGTCAAAGGCTTTGGCATAGTCAATAAAGCAGAAATAGATGTTTTTCTGGAACTCTTTTGCTTTTTTGATGATCCAGTGGATGTTGGCAATTTGATCTCTGGTTCCTCTGCCTTTAGCCAGCTTGAACATCTGGAAGTTCATGATTCACATATTGCTGAAGCCTGGCTTGGAGAATTTTGAGCATTACTTTGCTAGCATGTGAGATGAGTGCAACTGTGTGGTAGTTTGAGCATTTTTTGGCATTGCCTTTCCTCGGGATTGGACTGAAAACTGACATTTTCCAGTCCTGTGCTCACTGCTGAGTTTTCCAAATTTGCTGGCATATTGGGTGCAGCACTTTCACAGCATTATCTTTCAGGATTTGAAACAGCTCAACTGGAATTCCATCACCTCCACCAGCTTTGTTCCTAGTGATGCTTCCTAAGGCCCACTTGACTTCACATTCCAGAATGTCTGGCTCTAGGTGAGTGATCACACCATTGTGATTATCTGGGTCATGACGATCTTTTTTGCACCGTTCTTCTGTGTATTCTTGCCACCTCTTAATATCTTCTGCTTCTGTTAGGTCCATACCATTTCTGTCCTTTATCTTTGCATGAAATGTTCCCTTAGTATCTCTAATTTTCTTCAACAGTTCTCCTGTCTTTCCCATTCTGTTCTTTTCCTCTATTTCCTTCATTGATCCCTGAGGAAGGCTTTCTTATCTCTTCTTGCTATTTTTTGGAACTCTGCATTCAGATGCTTATGTTTTTCCTTTTCTCCTTTGCTTTTTGCCTCTCTTCTTTTCACAGCTATTTGTAAGTCCTCCCCAGGCAGGAGCTTGGATAGTATTAGTATTAATATGCACCATCTACTAACTTTCTATGTTAAAAATTGTTCTTGTTATATGGGTACTAAATTCAAAAAGTATTACTAGTATTTTAAAATTTTCAGCTTCTGAACTCTGGAGTCTAGGGACAAGGATTTCAATTGTTATGCCATAAAGTGGATACTGACTTATTCTACTTTTAAAGATTCATTCACTTAAACATAGAAAAGGCTATGTCAAGTTCTGCAGCTAAGAAATCTGTTTAACTTTGTTTTATCAGGACTGTTAATATTTGGTTTGGTTTTTACTCTTTTTTTTTTTTTTGAAGAAGAAGCATGTTTTAGCCATGTCAACAAGCATTATTTTAAGCTTAATACCATGGACACTGTAGGGTAATAAAGATGCAGATGGCAGGGAGAAATAATTTAAAAAATGCAATATTCATTCTGGATCAGTCATTTTAGCCATCTCTTTTCTTATAACTTTCTTAGAGTTTATTGTCTTTTGAGCCTATTTTAATTTCTAATCTGTGCCTGTGGCCACAGTCATTTTAATATCTGCTCTAGAATTAATGTGTTTGGAGGAATAGATAATATCAAGAAAATGAAAGAGTTGTACTCTGATCTTCAAGGATTTGGTGATAAACATTTCATAAGTCTGTCATCACGAATATCTACTAAGCTTTTCCCCTATATATCGTAATAGTGTTCATGTGTGAAATGGTACAATAAGGGTAGAGAAATGTTATCACAGATCACAAGGAATTTTCTATCTAATAATGAATACCAGCTATTCAGGGGAAATTTTAGCAAAGTTGAAGCAGGCACTGTTTTCAGTCTTGAGATTATAGCATAAAAGATTGAGTTCCTGGAAGTCTAGAGGTTATTGTCAAGAGAAAGCATGCTGCTGCTGCTGCTAAGTTGCTTCAGTCGTGTCCGACTCTGTGTGACCCCATAGATGGCAGCCCACCAGGCTCCTCCATCCCTGGGATTCTGCAGGCAAGAACACTGGAGTGGGTTGCCATTTCCTTCTCCAATGCATGAAAGTAAAAAGTGAAAGTGAAGGCTCTCAGTCGTGTCAGACTCTTAGCGACCCCATGGACTGCAGCCTACCAGGCTCCTCCGCCCATGGGATTTTTCAGGCAAGAGTACTGGAGTGGGGTCCCCTTGCCTTCTCCAAACAGAAAGCATAATGGTGCTCAAAACCCAGTAGAAGGATGCCAATATATATATAACATTTAGATCCTCTGGATTATATGGTTCCTACTTAATCTGTCAGACTGAGAGAGGTACATTTAAGTTTACCCACTTCTATTATACTCTATCAATTTATATTATGTTCCTTTTGACCATAGCACACGTCTGTGTGTGTGCGTGCCCAGTCTTGTCTGACTCTTTGTGACCCCCTGGACTGCAGCCTGCCAGGCTCCTCCGCCCATGGGATTTTCCAGGCAGGAGTACTGCAGTGGGCTGCCAGTGCCCCCTAGGGGACCTTGCTCCCTCAGAGACTGAACCCACATGTCCTGTATCTCCTGCACTGCAGGCAGATTCTTTATTGCTGAGACATCAGGAAAGCCCCAATAACATGTCTACATTAGAGAAATTAGCAAATACTGTGGATTGGAATAATATCTTGTCACAGTTTCTCCTGATTTAAAGTAGCTCTTATCTCTCCGACAATAAACAGGGGGGTGTTAATAAGAAAATTTTCCCTAAATGATGATAGCAACTCCTTTCATTTGCTTTCACTCAAAATAGGTATAATGGTTTATTCATCTTTCTGGATTATGTAAAGTGTTGCAGATCGCATGTCTTAAGGTAAGTATATCAACAGTGTCTTAACTTGGATGTCATCTCATTTTGAATGTTATATAAATAATTTAATAAATACAGTTAGAAATATCTCCATCACCGATTCAAAGGAAGGTACAATGAAGCTCACTTGAGGAAAGGTTTTACAAACTTCCCTCATGGAATTGAAAAATCATGCTTTAAAATTAATATTATCATGTTATACTTACTTGCTGCCAGGACAAAGAGTGTGTGTATGCATGTGTGTGTGTTTGTGTGTCCATGAGTACAAGTTTTCTCTTTTTTTATTTGTTCTCCCTCATGTATATGATCGGAGAAGGCAATGGCAACCCACTCCAGTACTCTTGCCTGTGAAATCCCATGGATGGAGGAGCCTGGTGGGCTACAGTCCATGGGGTCGCAAAGAGTCGGACACGACTGAGCGAATTCACTTTCACTTTCCACTTTCCTGCACTGGAGAAAGAAATGGCAACCCACTCCGGTATGCTTGCCTGGAGAATCCCAGGGACTGGAGCCTGGTAGGCTGCTGTCTATGGGGTCACACAGAGTCGGACACGACTGACGTGACTTAGCAGTAGCAGCATGTATATGATGACTTATCAGAAATTGTAAGGAGATTCTGAGCTCACATTCCAAAAACTGCTGAGAGCTCTGTGTTCCACCTTCAAATTTAAAGCAATCTAACATTTGATCAGATGAGTTGTACTATTGTGCCTTACTCATCTGTGGCCTTTCAGAAGGCAACTTCTTGACAGAGGACAGAAAGAAAGAAAGAAAGAAAGAAAAAGTGAAGTCTCTCAGTTGTGTCCGACTCTTTGCGACCCCATGGACTGTAGCCTATGAGACTCCTCTGTCCTTTGGACTTTCCAGGCAATAGTACTGGAGTGGATTGCCCTTTCCTTCTCCAGGGGATCTTCCTGACCCAGGGATCGAACCCAGGTCTCCCGCATTGTAGACAGACGCTTTATCATCTGGGCCACCAGGGAAGTTGACAGAGGACAGTTACCGTTTAAGATGAAGTAGGGGTTGCTGATGGTCGGACAAGACTGAGCAACTTCACTTGCACTTTTCACTTTCCTGCATTGGAGAAGGAAATGGCAATCCACTCCAGTGTTCTTGCCTGAGAATCCCAGGGACGGAGGAGCCTGGTGGGCTGCCTTCTATGGGGTTGCACAGAGTTGGACACAACGACTGACTGAAGCGACTCAGCAGCAGCAGCAGCAGCGATGCATGTGTGCTAAGTCACTTCAGTCGTGTCCAACTCTTTGCTACCCTGTGGACTGTTGTTCTCCAGGTTCTCTGTCCATGGAATTCTCCAGGCAAGAATACTGGAGTGGGTTGCCATGCGCTCCACTGAGGATCTTCTTTGTGACCCAGATCAAACCTGTGTCTCTTGTGTCTCTCTCACATGGGCAGGCAGGTTATTTACCATTAGCGCCACCTGGGGAGCCCAAGGTGAAGTAGATCTGAATTTAAATGAAAGCCCAACTTCGGAGGCTTTAGGGAGAGAGAAGTCGGGCTTTCATTTAAATTCAGATCTACTTCAGGGAGAGAGAACCCACTCCAGTGTTCTTGCCTGGAGAATTCCAGGGACAGGGGAGCCTGGTGGGCTGCCGTCTATGGGGTCGCACAGAGTTGGACACAACTGGAGCGACTTAGCAGCAGCAGGGAGAGAGAACACCAGCCATAAATACTTAAGCCATTTTATCCAAGGAGAATAAACTGCTCTATTTTAATTCTTATTTTAAAATAGCAAACACTGATTTAATGATATATATATATATATATATATATATATTACAAAATATTTAAAATGAGAGTCAACTCTTCAGGGTGCCAACACAGCCCCTAACCAACTTGGCAAGGCTTCCAATGAGTTTTCTAGACATAAGTGAAAGTGAACGTCACTCAGTCATGTCCAACTCTTTGCAACCCCATGTATTATAAAGTCCATGGATTTCTCCAGGCCAAAATACTGGAGTGGGTGGCCATTCCCTTCTCCAGGGAATCTTCCCAACCCAGGGATCAAACCCAGGTCTCCTGCATTGCAGTCAGATTCTTTACCAGTTGAGCCACCAGGGAAGCCCAAGAACACTGGAGTGGGTAGCCTGTCCCTTCTCCCCTTCTCCAGCAGATCTTCCCAATCAGGAATCAAACTGGGGTCTCTTTCATTGAAGGTGGATTCTTTACCAGCTGATCTACCATAAATACAGGGAAATTCTTTGAATGAACAACTCCTGAAGGTCCACAGGGCTCTGTGGGTGACCCCAGGTCCTTAGTGTTAGCTAAATTTTCTGTGTGTGTTTTTTCAGTTACTCAGTCCTGTCCGAATCTTGTGATCCCATGAGTTATAGCCCACTACTAGGCTCTTCTGTGCAAAGGGTTTCCCAGGCTGGAGCACTGTCATGGGTTGCCATTTCTTCCTCCAGGCAATCTTCCCCACCCAGGGACTGAACCTGCGTCTCCTGTTTGGCAAGCATATTCTTTACCATTGAGCGTTATTTGCTAAATTTGAGTCTGTTTTATTCTTTAGACACTATAAGCACAGTGCCCAGGGGTGCTATGCTTCTCAGGAGCCTATCACATTTTTGAAGCCAGGAAAAATATTATTCACTTAGCAAGAGAAAAATAAGAATACAAATGAGAAATTAAATATTTACCAATAAACAAACATAACTTAATGCTAGTTGCATTATGGTTAAATTTAGCACTCATAATATTTCTATTGCACTTTGGAACTAGCTGTAAATTAGATTCTCTTCACTTTGCAAGAATTTTCATATATCCATGGTGACTTGAGAGAAATCAGAGTCAATTATAAGCTATTTGCATTGCTTATGGCTAAATAACATTCAAAATAATATTATAAATACCCTTTTAATTTTTTATGTCAATTTATATATATAATGTATGAGGTAAAATGTAATGTATTTAATACAATGTGGCATGAGGCCAGAAATCTGCTGAGCAATTTCATCTCCACTCTTTTTCTTCATATCTTATTGATTCCTGAAGAATTAAAATCCATCTCTGAATATAGTTCATGCTAAGTCTCTTCAGCCATGTCCAGTTCTTTGCAATTCCATGGACTGTAGCCCATCAGGCTCCTTTGTCCATGAGATTCCTCAAGCAAGAATACTGGAGTGGATTGCCGTGCCCTCCTCCAGGGATCTTCCTAACCCAGGGATCAAAACTGCGGCTCTTACTTCTCCTGCATTGACAGGTGGATTTTTTACCACTAGCACAACCTGAGAAAAGCTCAGGGAACTCTATTCAGTGCTGTGTGATGATCTATAAAATAACAAGTATTTTTCTTGTAAATATTTCCTAAAGTTACAAATATTTCCACACAAAGAATAATTCTCACAATTACTAAGACACAGCTTAGCAACTAAATAACAAAAGCCAAACTACCCGTCTAAATGCTGGTTTTACCAGCCAGCTAATTGTGACCTGAGTGAAGGACTCCATGTGCTTCAGCCTCAATCTGCTCATCTGTAAAATGAGAGTGATAATGATTCATGGGGCTGTCTGAGCAGACAATATGATAATCTAGGAAAAGTCATGAACACAAGGCCTGACAGACATTAAATGTTCAATAAAGGTTTACAATTTTCCTTCAGATAATCTTTTTTTAAAAATATATATTTTGGAGGGGGGGTCACAAAGGGTCCAACACAACTGAGTCCATGGCACATATCTTTATATGGATGAAAAACAAACCTCAAACAAAAAGACCCAATTTGATTTTATTCAAATCAAGATCACAATTTTCACAAAGTCCCATCTGCCTGAAAGTGTCTGATATGACCTAAAAACTGGAGACAAGTAGAGAGTTGTAGGAACTATGCATGTAATGTGACAGCGATGCATTCATAATTGACACAACCTGTGAACCACCGCAAAGACCAAGGGAGCCATCTTCTCCATAGAGGTAACATGCACTGCAACATTCCGTCCACCGACTTGCTGCCTCCAAATGCTCTTTAGAGGGTGCAATCCCTTCTCTGGACCCAGGAGAGGGCCTCTGGTTATTATGTGCTAAGGGAAAATGGACTCACATATGACCTTTGATTGTAAACTGACATACCAAATTTCTATTTCTTTTGCTTTCTTCCTTAGTACCTCGAGTTCTGCTTTGGCCACTGTAAAAATGTTTGACCTTCCTACTCCAGACAACAAGGCTCTGTGTGGAGCCCAAATCTCCTAGTTATGACTGTGGTGGCCCTTCTGTTCTCAGCCTTTTCCCTTCTCTGTTATTATATTTGTCAGGATTGGGAACTAGCTATTGTTGATGCAGAAAGGATCTGGATCTACTACTGGATTTAGTCCAGTGCTCTTCATTCTTCAGGAATAATGTTAAGGATCAAACGTGAATTTTGAGCATAAAATTAGATGAGCTTATCTCACTTCTGAGCTTGACTAGAACTGGGATTAGAATTGGAATTAGTATTGCAAATGTATTCCTCCATGGCCAGTCTCCTTCTATTCTGCAGAAATAAGGGGCTCCAACGTAAAGGAAGACCATTAACTCTGGATAAGCAAGAGTCTATGTTGTTGTTGTTCAGTTGCTAAGTTGTGTCCGACCCTGTGACCTCATGGACTGCAGCACGCCAACTTTGCCTGTCCTTCACTGTTTCCCAGAGTTTGCTCAAACTCATGTCCATTGAGTTGGTAATGCCATCCAATCATCTCGTCCTCTGTCATTCCCTCCTCCTCCTGCTCTCAGTCTTTCCCAGCATCAGGGTCTTTTTCAATGAGCCAGCTCTTCGCATCAGGTGCCCAAAGTACTGAAGCTTCAGCTTCTTCATCAATCCTTCCAATGAGTATTCAGGACTGATTTGCTTTAGACTGATTTGACTGGCTTGATTTCTTTGAAGTCCAAGGAATTCTTAAGAGTTTTCCAGCACTCCAATTCAAAAGCATCAATTCATTGGCACTTAGCCTTCTTTATGGTCCAACTCTCACATGTGTTCATGATTGCTAGAAAAACCATAGCTTTGACTGTATGAGCTTTTGTTGGCAAAGTGATGTCTCTGTTTTGTGATCCACCTAAACAAGTGAGCAGAAGTGTGCAATTTGAGAGAGAAATTCTGAAGGCTTTTTAATATATTATGCTTATTAGTATATTACGCTTTCAAATAAGCCCACTGCAAACCTCCAGACTGCACAAGTATACATCAAGCTATATGCATGGGACATCTTCATTTGATGTATGGCTACTAAGACAAGTCACATTTTTCTAGCCTGATTTCCAGTAGAGCTATCTAACGACACACACAATGATATGTACTCTGTTGGATTTCTTAATTTTTATCTTCACATCTCAGATGTTGCCTGGTGCTTGGAGACAGCAACACAGCCTCTGGCTGAATGCTTTATTGTTTATGATGTTCTCAACATGCAACTCAAGTTGTCAGAAGAAATAGCCAATCTTATTCACTTTACCTTTGCTTTGGATGTTCATGGTTGTTAGAAATGCTTTTGAATAATGCGGGTGGTCTGGATAAATAGTTTCTTTAACTACCTAGCCAGTTTTTTAGTTTTCTTCCCTCTGTATTCACCCTTCTGACTTGGAATCTTATCATATTCTCCTCTACAGATTCCTTAAGCTTACATGTATGCTCATGTCCTCCCCATCACTCAAGGTGGAACCAGATTTCTGCTTGATTCTGCTGCTGCCTCATTAGCCACTATCTGTTTTCTCTGTTTACCACCAGACTACTCAAGAGATTGGCCTCACTTCACTGCCTCCTGTCCCATCTCTCACCAGCCTTCAGTGTGGCATCTCCTACAGCCTGTCTTCTGCCCCAAGCATGTGACAGAAAGTGCTTTCTGGAAGGTTCCACAAATTTCTGTTGAGCTATGATAGTGTGGCAGACATTGTTCTAGCTGTTTAGAATACAGTCATGTGCAAACTGGAAAAAATACTTGCCCTCTAAGTGGAGTGTCCTTTGTAGCAGAGGAAGCAAAAAAATAATTATAATAATACATTGGTTTGCTATATAATAAGTTAAAAGGTGATTAAAAAAGAGCATATTGTGATATGAAATAGGATGTTGGTGTTAGAACTCATTAGAAGATGACAGTAAAGATTTTTTTAATATAAATTTATTTATTTTAATTGGAGGCTAATTACTTTACAATATTGTATTGGTTTTGCCATTTGAAGGAGGTAAGAGAATTCTGGGAAAGAGCATTCCAGCAGGAAAGAATGAAAAATGCAAAGTAACCAAATACTCTTTTATCTTTGAGTCCTGCCTCATCTTTTTATACTCCTAACCCACAAAATGCCATCCTAGACATTTCTTTTATTACATCTTCATTGTCACCATAAAACTGACTCTAGCTTTTTTAGCCCCCATAAAATATGCTTCTTGGTCTTCTACTATACTTGCAAATTTGATTTTAGTGAAGGAAAGGACCATGACCTTTGATTTACTCAAAATCTATAACCTAAATAACTCTGATGATAGCTGTAAAGATTGACAATGTCTGAAACATATCTTAAACTTCTAAGGCTGCAATTTTATTATTTTTTGTCTTCAATTTTAGAATGTCTGCAATGTGTTGTTTTTTTACCCTGGATTCTCTGTGCTAGTCATGCACTTATTATTATGCTGGTTAAAATCTAAAATATTATTTCCTAAAGTGAGATTTGAAGTGTCCATGATTCAGAAGATGGGAAAGGTGAGTCATGGCTACAGGAAGTCAGTAATTTCCTCAGTGAGCCCTGCTCCATTTCCACACACTTTAAGGCTAAATATCTACTTGCTACACCAAGTTTAAAGAGCTGGGAGTCTGCCCACTTCAGGAGTATGTGCTTAATTTTCATGAAAATCATCATTGTCCAAAGTATATTTTATGGAACACCTAATTAATTTCATGTGTCAGCTCAAATGAGTTTAAGGATAATAACTGGTAAAAATAGTATTTCTGAGTGTGTCTGTGAGCTTGTCTCTAGCCTTTGATTCAGTAGACTGAGTGAAAAAAGATCTCTCTACTCAAAGTCACTGGATATCATCCAATCTGTCTAGGGTTTGAATAGAACAAAGAAGCAGAGAAAGGGTGAATGCCCTCTGCCTGAGTTTGAGACATCCGTCTTCTCTGGCCCTCAAACACTGGCTCTCCCCTTCTAGGGCTTTCAGACTCAGACCAGAATTTATACCATTAGCCACCAATGCTTAAGCCTTTGGATTCAGATTGAATGTTACCACCAGCTTTCCTGAATCTACAGCTTGCAGATGGAAAAGTGGGTACTTGGCCTCTGTAATCACTGGCCATTTCCTTTAATAAATCTCCCTTTACCTATATGCGTATCTGCTTTATTGGTGTTCATGTTTCGAATTTCTGTTTTCCTGTTCAGTGTTCAGGCTGATGCTATATAACCTCTCCTTATTTTCTTGCTCCCACTGTTTCACAAACTGCTTTCCTCAGTTTTCATTCACTGTCTCTGCTTTGATTCTGAGTGACAAGGGAGAAGACACTGAGAGTTTTGTTGTTCATTCACTGAGTCATATCTGACTGTTCACCAGGCTCCTTTGTCCATGCAATTTCCCAGGCAAGAATACTGGAGTGGGTTGCCATTTCTTTCTCCAGAGGGCCACTGAACCACCTGGGAAGCCTACACTGATAGTTTATCAAAGTCTAAATAAGAGAGAAAAGTACAATACAATGAATTACATTGCACTTGAAAACTATCTGCTCTATTTATGATGTGTAGTGATTAACAAATAAGCATCTGAATCAAACTGCTTGAATTCAGACTCAGACTCTAGATCTCAATTTTCTCTTCTACAAAGTGAGGGATATAAGTGTGCCTACTTTATAAGGTTGTGTAAGGATAAATTGGACTTTCCTGGTGGCTCAATGGTAAAGAATCTGCCTGCCAAAGCAAGACACATGGGTTTGATCCCTGAGACAGAAAGATCCTCTGGAGGAGGAAATGGCAACCCACTGCAGTACTCTTGCCTGGGAAATCCCATGGACAGAGGAGACTGGTGGGCTTCAGTCCATGGGCTCACAAACAGTCAAATACAACTTAGCAACTAAACAACAACAATAAGAAGGATACATCAGATAACATATTTTTAAAATGCTGGTGTTTAACTGGTAGTAGGGGAAACAGTGCACTAAGACGTTTCATTTATTATTTAATTTGTGATTAGTCCTTGGTTAATCTTTCTTTCCTTGTGTCTTTATTCCAAGTCTATTTTACATTTACTTTATTCCAAATATGAAAGTGTAAAGAACAGAGAGATATGTTATTACTGACCTAGTAGGCCTAATGCATTCTTAACTGATATAAATTGGAAAAAGTAGAGAAAATATCTCTCTTAAAAGAACAGTAAAATATAGAAGATGCATTCCATCATGCTATGTAGTAAGTCTGCTCATTAATAGATGTGAGAATTGGCATCTAACTTTTCCCCCCTCATTTTAACAAAAATAATGAGTAAAGATGTTTCTAATGGCTATAAGACTTGTAGCAGACTTTGCTACATTGGTTTCACAGGAATTGGGGTCCCTGGACAATTACAGGTTCCTAGTAACTTTAACTCAAAGCCTGATGGCCAGTGCAGTGGTCATGGCAACAAGATGCTCATGCTGAGGAGAGGGCTTTGCGGTCTTCATTATGTGAAGCACATTTCCATGTTAGACAAAACAATTCTGATGCCCTGGAGCTGGAAATTCTTTTGATGACTAGTGTAGAATTCAAAATTACTCATTAAGAACAATCTTATTTATAAGTCCATATAATCAGTGGAGAATCATATTTTGGAGCTGTTAAATTAGGAGAGCCTAGCTACTCATGTTCCTACTATATTAACTGCCTTTAGTCAACTTCTGCCTTCCTTTTATCTTTGTTCCTAATTCACATTCAATTGGTATAGCTCAGAGACTCAGAAAAGCATCCCTTACTTAATTTGCCATGAAAAACTGATAACACAAAGAGAACCCTGACTTTCAGGTTCTAAATCAGAGAACATAGATGGTGTTTAATTTGGGAAATAAAATAGCTATGGGGCTTGTTATCTAACATCCGATGCCAGACAAATTGTAGAAGTTAAATGTGGCAACATAGACAAATGCATGGGACAGAGAATTCAGAATTTTAGAATATTAATCCAGCTGGAACAGTTATAAGAACAGAAAGAAAGAGATCGGTTATTTTTCTGTTTTCAAAATAAACAAGCTAAGCAGCAAAGATTATTGTCAAAGGGATAGCATTATAAAGGTGCTAGGATATAGCATCATAAATGGTGCTCAGAAGGTCACAAAGGATTAAGGCAAATGTGTTCTTGCGTTAGTATTTCAAAGCCTTTAAAAAAGATTCAAATGTTCCCTCACCAGAAGATAAATATCCAAAGGATACATGTATATTTATGACTGAGTCCCTTTGCTGGCCACCTGAAACCATCATGACATTGTTAATTGACTATACTCTAATACAAAATAAGAAAGTTTAATGAAAAAATAAAAAAAGATGACTATCAATCTCTACTCCAAATCTACTGAATAATATGTCAGATTTCTAGCTTAAGGAAATACTTGTTTTCTTCCACATTAATCAGGTGGCTATCTAACTAAACTGCATTTCAGTTTTCTCTTGCTGTTTTCTGAAAAAATTCCTTTTGGCTCTCTGCTCATTTTCTCCAAATATGTTTTCCTGTCATCATGAGTTAATCTGAAAAATTACTGAGCTCACACTTTATTGTGAATTTTCTACCAGAAGAGAAAGAGGTGACAGAGACCTTCTTTGTTTTGAGGAAGTCTGGTTATGGTTACACATGTATACAAAACATTTTCTTTGCTTATTGGAGAATTTCTTTTTTCAATAAATAGCCAGACTTCCCTATCAATGGTAATTATTCCATTTTATTTTATCATCACTAGTAAGGAAATGTCATTTTCAGGATTATATTTCTTAATAAACTTGTATGTCCATATAATCGAAGCTATGGTTTTTCTAGTAGTAGTATGGATGTGAGAGCTGGATACTCTCGAATTGTGGTGCTGGAGAAGTCTCTGGGGAGTCCTTTGGAGTGCAGGGAGATCAAACCAGTCAATCCTAAAGGAAATCAACCCTGAATATTCATTGGAAGGACTGATATTGAGGCTCCAATACTTTGGCCACCTGATGTGAAGAGCCGACTCAGGAAAAGACCCCCTGATGCTGGAAAAGATTGAAGGCAAAAGGAGAAAGGATCAGCAGAGAATGAGATGGTTAGATAGTATCATCAACTCAATGAATATGACTTTGTGCAAACTCCAAAAGATAGTGAATAGCCTAGAGTGCTATAGTCCATGAGGTCTCAAAAGTCGGACACGACTTAGTGGCTGAACAATAACAAAATATAACCTGCATCCAAGCTCAGTCACTAAGTTGTGTCTGACTCTTTGCAACCCCGTGAACTGCCACCCACCAGGCTCCTCTGCCCATGAGATTTTCCCAGTAAAAATATGAGAGTAGGTTGCCACTTCTTCCTCCAGGGGATCTTCCCAAGCCAGGGATTGAACTCATGTCTCGTGCATCTCCTACACTGGCAGGCAGACTCTTTACCATAGTCACCCGGGAAGACCCATGTATAACAAACAAATGTGTTTGTAATTATGTATAATTTTGAGAATATAATGCTGAGTTTAATTTATAAATATAACTATTATCCTTAAGCAAGAGTTAGTAAATATTTAGTAAATTAGTAAATTTACATTAGGAAATATTTACAATGTGACAATAGATTGCCTTGACTTTTGACTTAAGCATATTACTTCATAAACCTCTAACTCCCAGAATATTGAGTGGAAAAAATGAATTATAAAGTCCTTGCATGACAAGTATTATTAGCCTCATCTGTTTGTTTGTTTGTTTAAATTTGGCTGTGCTGGATCTTCGTTGTAACATGTGGAATCTTCATGAGCCATGCAGGATCTGGTTACCTGATCAGGGATTGAACCAAGGACCCATTCATTGGAAGTATAAAGTCTTAACCACTGGATCACCAAGGAAGTCCCAAGCTTCATTTATCAAGTCTTGTTTTTTAGTTTTTAAATACTTATTCATATGACCACCAAGTACAGCATATTGGAAATTCAGAACCGAAAAGATTAAGAGCAATGCCAGAGTTACTTCTCTAAAGATAGGAACTGGATCACATCATCACCTCATCTTCCTCCTTTAGTTTATTTGGTTTCTTGTAATTCTGGGCCTTTGCACATGCTGCCTCTTATACCAAGTCTATTCCTTCCTCAAGCTCCATACCCTTTCCTCCTTCTTCTAACTGCTATTCATAATGTAAAATTATCTCACACTTTTTCTGACTCCCTCATACTGGCCTCTTCGTATTTCCATTGTGCCATGTACAGACTTTTAACTACCTTTCTAATAATAAAATATTATTTTAAAAATAAATAAATAAATAAAATATTATTTTTATTATTTGTCTTTTCCTACATTGCACTGTAAAGTTTTGGGGGCCCAAAGTTTTATTGCAGTACAGTGCTAGATGCTAGGGATGTTGAATAACAAATGAAAAAATGAATGGACATAGAAATGATTGAAGTAACACAATAACAGAAATCATCACTGCTTAAATCATCATAGCTTAAAATGAAAAAAAAGATAAAGATTAAAATTCCATAAAAATAATGAATGCTATAGATAAAAGTCATGATTTAAATAACGTTTCATTTTTTTCTATGAAAAGAATGGAAGAAGAACATACATTATTAAAGAAAATTTTCCAAAAATTGATTATAAGTTATTTCATTAGTAAGGAACTAACTTCATCTAATTGGTAAGGAACTAACTTCGTCTAACTGCAAAACTTATCTTGTTGCTTGACAATATCAGGTAAATATGTATAGAATATATATCCACACAAAAACTTTCACTGATTCCTATTCTTTTGACATTTGGTAGTTGTTAAATATTACTGGTACAATTGTTATGGGAGAAAAGGTTTTGAATGGTGAGTGAACTCAAAGTTAGATGATATAATGATCAAAGAAAAATATTATCAAGAGCTCTTTTAGCGCAAAGATAATTTATTTTTCTTTCTTTGGCATTGACATTGATTTATTATGTGACAAGTGAACATACTCAGAATATGTATATATATGGACTGTCTTGTGTTAAAAAAGTATTATTCACCCTGCATTTATTTTTTTAATAGTTGTCAAAATATATACCACTCCTGGTACTCTCTACAAATTATTTGTTGCAATTTTAAAGGAGGATAGTTTAATGAATGCAGATTGTAAAATGCCCCTTAAATGCCCCTAAGTAGACCTCTAATTCTAGTTTAGAAAACAAGACTCCCAGGGATAAAAAGATGAATTATGTTTTTTAAGAAGTTTAGAGTCCACTTGAAGTGTTTTTTTTAAAACAGAATGCAACATATATAGAAAATTTTAATAAAAATAAAGCATATATATATAATTAGCAATGCTGTCTTAACTCCAAGTTCTGCTTACAAAAGCTCACTAAGCATAAATTTCCTTCAATATGAGAAATTATGATTATATTAAAATTTTGCAATGAATCTTTGAGAAAAGAAAAAACAACAGGCATAGAGATCCAGTTCTTAAAGTACCTGCCAACCATATGTGATGAGAAAAAGGTAAAACTGAGATAGACGTAATGAGACAGACAAAACCAAGACACAGAATGGCAGGAAATTGCAAAATTTGAAATTAACAAACAACAAAAAACAAGACAAACATTTAGATGAGGGAGCAAGCACATTTTGGAAAAAAATGTAATTCTTTGGTATGTACATTTTCTGCAAAAAAAAAAAAGAAAAGAAAAGAAAATCACCTATGAGGGAAGTATATAATTGAAGATATCTATCAAACAAGTGATGGACGGTGTAAATTTAGTGGATGGTATTTGTCTTTACTAACAATGAGATAGTGGAGAGCTAGAGCAAGGGGTTTGGAGCCAGAACACCTGGTCTTGGAACTTTCTCTCCAGCTTACTAGCTTTGTACAGTCTCTGTGCTAGTTCTGGCAGTTTACATGATTAGTCTTGCTATGGTCTCTTCGTTTGTAAAATGTAGATTCTACTGATACCTAGGGTACAACTGCTACTGCTGCTAAGTCACTTCAGTCGTGTCCGACTCTGTGCGACCCCGTGGACGGCAGCCCACCAGGCTCCCTCGTCCCTGGGATTCTCCAGGCAAGAACACTGGAGTGGGTTGCCATTTCCTTCTCCAATGCATGAAAGTGAAAAGTGAAAGTGGAGTCACTCAGCCTTGTCCGACTCTTGGCGACCCCATGGGCTGGAGCCCACCAGGCTCCTCCACCCATGAGATTTTCCAGGCAAGAGTACTGGAGTGGGGTGCCATTGCCTTCTCCAAGGGTACAACTACTAATGTGCTAATAGTTACTTATGAATAGAACATGTTGAGCATAACACTTTATAAAGCACTGGGTACCTGTTTCTGTTCTTAATTTAAGGCATGGAAATTTTTACTGATACTGCCCTTTCAGTTCAGTTCAGTTGTCAGTCGTTTAGTCCTCTCTGACTCTTTGCGACCCCATGAATCACAGCACTCCAGGCCTCCCTGTCCATTACCAACTGCTGGAGTTCACTCAAACTCATGTCCATAGAGTCGGTGATGCCATCCAGCTATCTTATCCTCTGTCGTCCCCTTCTCCTCCTACCCTCAATTCCTCCCAGCATCAGGGTCTTTTCCAATGAGTCAAGTCTTCGCATGAGGTGGCCAAAGTATTGGAGTTTCAGATGCAGCATCAGTCCTTCCAATGAACACCTAGGGCTGATCTCTTTCAGAATGGACTGGTTGGATCTCCTTGGAGTCCAAGGGACTCTGAAGGGTCTTCTCCAACACCACAGTTCAAAAGCATCAATTCTTTGGCGCTCAGCTTCCTTCACAGTCCAACTCTCACATCCATACATGAGCATACTATATTTATTGTTTCACTTATATTATTTTATGAGTGAGAAGCTGGGCTAGGTGTCCTTCGATCTCCCGCGGCCAGGCGAGGCGCTGTTGGAGAAGCGGTTCAGTGAGGCCAAGGCCCAGCTCATAAACGAGGAGGTGCAGCGACTCATGGGCTCCGTGCATGCGCCCACCCTGGTCCTGTTCACACGCTGCCGCGAGCAGGTGGACAAGGTGGGCAGGCGGCTGCTGGAGAAGGAGGTGCTGGAGCGGGTCGACATGGTGGAGCTGCCGTTCGCCGAGAAAATCACCTACGAGGAGCTCGTGGAGGGCACGGGCACCCTGGAGGAGGACACGGCCCTTCCCGAGGGTCTGCAGGGCTGGCGTGGGGAGCCCGCTGCAGGAGAGCCCAGCCTAGTGGCTCCGCCTGGAGAGCAGGCTCCGGGACCCCCAGGAAGCAAATTAAAGCACATGTAACCCGAAGCAATGGCACCCCACTCCAGTATCTTGCCTGGAAAATCCCATGGACGGAGGAGCCTGGTGGGCTCCAGTCCACGGGGTCGCTAATTGTCGGACACGGCTGAGTGACTTCACTTTCACTTTTCACTTTCATGCATTGGAGAAGGAAGTGGCAACCCACTCCAGTGTTCTTGCCTGGAGAATCCCAGGGACAGGGGAGCCTGGTGGGCTGCCGTCTATGGGGTCACACAGAGTCGGACACGACTGAAGCAACTTAGCAGCAGCAGCAGCATATGCTCTTTAAAGTAACCAGCAATTTGTACCATTTAAAGGTAGTCATATTTTTCTGACACAGCACCCCTAGAAGCATCTACGTACAGATTTCTCTAGCCTCCTGCAATACTGAAGCATGCCAGTTTTATCTTAGGAGTGTTTAATGATTAGAGATTAAATTTAGATCTAGAACTGTTGTATCTTAATTCACCAGGTCATAAGTATGTGGTTGACAGCCATGAAGTAAAAAGTAGAATAGAAACCAGCCAGCACAACAAAGTAGTCTAGTAATTTCTGTTACCATGTGGACAGTCTCATCCATGGTTATGGTATTAACTTTCCATTTATTACATGCCAATCTCATGCGTGCTCTCTTTCTCGGTCTCTCTCTCATTGTCTCTTTCTCTCTCTCTCTCACACACACACACACACCTACCTTCCTTTCTTGTTTCTGTACAGTGTAGCATTCAAAAGACTCCAAAAGCAGTTTTACTAAAGTCTTGTGGAATGTCTCTGTGAGTGGGGAGAAGAGTGGGGGTTGCCATACAACAAAAACAAGTATTTTTTAAAACTCTTTATAAAAGAATCCTCACTTCCACACACCTGCTTCTTGAAGTCCTCTATGTTGCCCCCCCCCCCCAACTCCAGATTCCTTTCTCCAGGGTTCTAATGCTTTCCTCCCCTAGGAGGCACTTTTCTGTGGACTCCAGTCTATCTTATCTGCTGCTGCTGCTGCTAAGCCGTTTCAGTTGTGTCCGACTCTGTGCGACCCCATAGACAGTAACCCACCAGGCTCCCCATCCCTGGGATTCTCAAGGCAAGAACACTGGAGTGGGTTGCCGTTTCCTTCTCCAATGCACGAAAGTGGAAAGTGAAAATTGAAAGTGAAGTCGCTCAGTTGTGTCAGACTCTTAGCGGCCATGGACTACAGCCTACCAGGCACCTCCATCCATGGGATTTTCCAGGCAAGAGGACTGGAGTGGGGTGCCATTGCCTTCTCCAATGCATGAAACTGAAAAGTGAAAGTGAAGTCACTCAGTTGTGTCAGACTCAGCGACACCATGGACTGCAGCCATCTAAGTGTCTTCAATTCTGCCACCAGGAGGCTCTTTCACTATATCCTGAAGAGATGATGGCAAGTGATAGAAGTGTTTTCTTTTTTCTTTCTTTCTTTTTTTAAATTTTATTGGAGGATAGTTGCTTTACAATGTTGTGTTAGTTTCTGTTCTATAGCAAAGTGAATCAGCCATACGTATATATATATCTCCTCTTTTTGGGATATCCTTCCCACTTTGTTATTTTATGTGTTTATTCAGTAGAGGATTGTAGAAGAACTTTGTTTTGTTTGCCTTTTTTTTTTTTTTGGTTTAAGCTTTGGGAATGATACTATAAAGTAGGACATTAACACTTGTGATCTGAGTGTGAATAACACTTGGGTGTGAATAATTATTTTCTTCCTTGATGCCAAACTATTTGTGGGGGGAGGTGATAGTTTAAAAAGACAGGCAACAGTACTCAGGGAAATTGCTAACCATCAGGTGATTAAAAGCTAATTGGTCAAATCAACAATTTAACTAAAACTATGAGTTGACTCGGAGAAGGCAATGACACCCCACTCCAGTACTCTTGCCTGGAAAATCCCATGGATGGAGGAGCCTGGCAGGCTACAGTCCATGGGATCACTAAGAGTCAGACATGACTGAGCGACTTCACTTTCACTTCTCACTTTCATGCATTGGAGAAGGAAATGGCAACCCACTCCAGTGTTCTTGCTTTGAGAATCCCAGGGACAGCGGAGCCTGGTGGGTTGCCATCTGGGGGTTGCACAGAGTTGGACACGATTGAAGCAACTTAGCATGAATTGACTGGAAAAGAGCAGCTTTGCTGACCAACCATATTAATGAAGCAACACTAGTGTCACCAGAGAAGTGGATGAGCAACCTTTTTACACCCCTGCCATAAGTCAGGATGGGAGAAATTTAGGGGTCATTCCAATTCTTCAGTAAACTCTACAATGAGTTTGCAGAATTTATAACACCTTGTTTTGGTTTAGAATTTGTGCTTTTGTTGACAAATTTATTTCAGTAAATTATGTTTTTCTTGATAGGAATATTTTAAATAAATTAGCTCACCAGCTCAAAGTGTATTATTCAAAAGTGTCTGGGCTCAGAATGTTTTCTAATGTATTAATTGATGTGTTAATAATGCCTGTTGGTTATATTTTACTTATGCATGTGATATTTTGCATCACTTTATGCAGTTTTATTCACTTTTATGAAGTGAAGTGAAAGTGCTCAGTCATGTCAGTCTCTTTGGGAACCCATGGATGATCCATGGAATTCTCCAGGCCAGAATATCGGAGTGGATAGCTGTTCCCTTCTCCAGGGGATCGTCCCAACACAGGGATTGAACCCAGGTCTTCTGCATTGCAGGCAGATTCTTTATCAGCTGAGCCACAAGGGGCGAAATCTCATTTAGAATGAAACTCCAAGCCCGATACGCACCAGAGATGCTCAAAGGGCTCAAACAAAACCTCACGAGCACCAGGAGATCCCACAGAGACTGAGCAAGACCTGCCTTTGAGTGACTTTGTGTCTCCTATGGAGGTACGGGTCAGCAGTGGCCCATCGCTGGGACAGGGGATCTGGGTACAGTAGACCTGACATTAAGCCCTCTTGGAGGAGGTCACCATTAATCCCACCATAGAGCCACCAGAACTTACACAAGACTTGGGAAAAAAACTCTGGGAGGGCACAAACAAAACCTTGTATGCACCAGGACCCAGGAGAAAGGAGCAGTGAGCCCCACAAGAGACTGACCCAGACTTGCCAGTGAGTGTCAGGAGTCTCTGGCAGAGGTGTAGCTCTGTGGTGCCCTACTGCAGGGTCGGGGGCACTGAGTGTGGCAGGGCATGCATGGGACCTTTTGAAGGAGGTCGCCATTACCTTCATTACCTCCACCATAGTTTGGTCTCAAGTCAACAGCAGGGAGGGAACACAGCCCCACCCATCAACAGAAAATTGGATTCAAGATTTAATGAACATGGTCCTGCCCATCAGAACAAGTTTCCCCCACAGTCTCTCCCACCAGGAAGCTTCCATAAGCCTCTAATCCTTATCCCTCAGAGGGCAGACAGAATGAAAACTATAATCACAGAAAACTAATCAAACTGATCACATGGACCACAGTCTTGTCTAACTCAGTGAAACTATGAGCCATGCCATGTGGGGCCACCCAAGACAGATGGATCATGGTGGAGAGTTCTGACAAAATGTGGCCCACTGGAGAAGGGAATGGCAAACCACTTCAGTATTCTTACCTTGAGAACCCCATGAATGGTATGAAAAGGCCAGAAGATATGACACTGAAAGATGAATTCCCCAGGTCGGTAGGTGACCAATATGCTACTGGAGATCAGTGAAGAAATAACTCCAGAAAGAATGAAGGGATGCAGCCAAAGCAAAAACAACGTCCAGTTGTGGATGTGACTGGTGATGGAATTAAAATCCAATGCTGTAAAGAACAGTAATGCATAGGAACCTGGAATGTTTGGTCCATGAATTGAGGCAGTTTGGAAGTGGTCAAACAAGATAGGGCAAGAGTGAAAATTGACATTTTAGCAATCAGTGAACTAAAATGGACTGGAATTAGGGAATTTAACTCAGATGACTATTATATCTAATACTGTGGGCAAGAATACCTTAGAAGAAATGGAGTAGCCATCATAGTCAACAAAAGAGTCTAAAATGCAGTACTTGGATGCAACCTCAAAAATGACAGAATGATTGCTGTTCATTTCCAAAGCAAACCATTCAATATCACAGTAATCCAAGTCTATGCTCCAACTAATAATGCTGAAGAGCTGAAGTTGAATGGTTCTATGAAGACCTACAAGACCTTCTAGAACTAACACCCCAAAAAGATGTCCTTTTCATCATAGGGGACTAGAATGCAAAAGTAGGAAGTCAAGAGATACCTAGGGTAACAGGCAAATTTGGCCTTGGAGTAAAAAATGAGGCAGGGCAAAGACTGACAGAGTTTTCAGAGTTTTGTCAAGAGAATGCACTGGTCATAGCAAACACCCTCTTCCAGCAACACAAGAGAAGACTCCATACCTGAACATCACCAGATGGTCAATACCAAAATCAGATTGATTATATTCTTTGCAGACAAAGATGGAGAAGCTCTATACAGTCAGCAAAAATAAGACTGGGAGCTGACTATGGCTCATATCGTGAAGGCTTTATTGCCAAATTCAGACTTAAATTGAAGAAAGTAAGGAAAACATTAGACACTAAACACTAGACATGCAGGTATGACCTAAATCAAATCCCTTACAATTTTACAGTGGAAGTGACAAATAGATTCAAGTGATTAGATCTGATAGACAGAGTGCCTGAAGAACTATGGATGGAGGTTCATTGACATTGTACAGGAGGCAGAGATCAAGACCATCCCCAAGAAAAAGAAATGCAAAAAAGGCCAAAATGTTTGTCTGAGGAGGCCTTACAAATAGCTGAGAAAAGAAGAGAAGCTAAGGGCAAAGGAGAAAAGGAAAGATATAAACATCTGAATGCAGAGTTCCAAAGAATAGCAAGGAGAGCTAAGAAACCCTTCCTCAGTAATCAGTGAAAAGAGAGGAAAATAATAGAATGGGAAAGACTAGAGATCTCATCAAGAAAATCAGAGATAGCTAGGGAATTTTTCATGCAAAGATGGGCACAATAAAGGACAGAAATGGTATGGACCTAACAGAAGCAGCAAATAAGAAGAGGTGGCAAGAATACACAGAAGAGCTATACAAAAGAGATCTTCCTGACCCAGACAATCACGATGGTGTGATCACTCACCTAGAGCTGGACATCCTGGAACGTGAAGTCAAGGGGCCTCAGGAAGCATTACTATGAACAAAGCTAGTGGAGGTGATGGAATTCCAGTTGAGCTGTCTCAAATCCTAAAAGATGATGCTGTGAAAGTGCTTCACTCAATATGCCAGCAAATTTGGAAAACTCAGCAGTGGGCACAGGACTGGAAAAGGTCAGTTTTCATTCCAATTCCAAAGAAAGGCAATGCCAAAGAATGTTTAAACTAACTCACAATTGCACTCACTTCACAGGCTAGCAAAGTAATGCTCAAAATTCTCCAAGCAAGGCTTCAATAGTATGTGAACTGTTAACTTCCAGATGTTCAAACTGAATTTAGAAAAGGCAGAGGAACCAGAGATCAGATTACCAACATCCTCTAGATCAGAGAACTACTTCTGCTTCATTGACTATGCCAAAGCCTTTGTGTGGATCACAACAAACTGTGGAAAATCCTTAAAATACCAGACCACCTTACCTGCATCCTGAGAAATCTATATGCTGGTTAAGAAGCAACAGTTAGAACTGGACATGGAACAACAAACTGGTTCCAAATTGGGAAAGAAGTATGCCCAAGTTGTGTACTGTCACCCTGCTTATTTCACTTATATGCAGAGTATTTCATGCAAAATGCCAGGCTGGATGAAGCAAAAGCTGGAATCAAGATAGCCGGGAGAAATATCAGTAACCTCAGATATGCAGATGACACCACTCTTATGGCAGAAGTGAAAAAGAACTAAAGAGCCTCTTGATGAAAGTGAAAGAAGAGAGTGAAAAAGTTGGCTTAAAATTCAACACTCAAAAAATGAAGATCATAGCATCTGGTCCCATCTTCATGGCAAAGATAATGGAGGAACTTCTTTTCCTTCATGGCAAACAGATGGTGAAACAATGCAAACAGTGACAGACTTTATTTTGGGGGGGCTCCAAAATCACTACAGAGGGTGACTGCAGCCATGAAATTAAAAGACACTTGCTCCTTGGAAGAAGACCTCTGACCAACCTAGATAGCATATTCAAAAGCAGAGACATTACTTTGCCAAAAAGGTCCATATAATCAAAGCCATGGTTTTTCCACTAGTCATGTATGGATGTGAGAGTTGGACTGTAAAGAAAGCTGAGCACCAAATTAATGCATTTGAACTGATGTTGGAGAAGACCGTTGAGAGTCCTTTGGACTGCAAGGAGATCCAACCAGTCCATTCTAAAGGAAATCAATCCTGAATATTCATTGGAAGGACTGATGTTGAGCTGAAATTCCAATACTTTGACCACCTAATGCAAAGAACTGAGTCATTGGAAAAGACCCTGATGCTGGAAAGATTGAAGCCTGGAGGAGAAGTAGATGACAGATGATGATATGTTTGGATGGCATCACCAACTTGATGGACATGAGTGTGAGCAACTCTGGGAGTTGCTGATGGACAGGGAGGCCTGGCGTGATGCAGTCCATGGGTTCCCAAGGAGCTGGACACGACTGAGCAACTGAACTGAATTGACTGAATGCAGTTTTACTTTAGCATTTTACTTTTTAACTCTAATATTTTTAAAAACAATTATTATCCTTTTCTATGTTTTCATCATTTCAGTTAATTTTTTCCTTTTATATCTTATATTTCAGTGGCTTCATAATATGTAGAAAGGAATAACTTGAAATTTTTACAAAGTGTATTAATTAATGTCAATACATGAGAAATGCTTTATTTGCTAATAATTTTGGGCATTATTGTACCACTTACCATCTTTGCTGCTGCTGCTGCTGCTAAGTCACTTCAGTCGTGTCCGACTCTGTGCGACCCCATAGAGGGCAGCCCACCAGGCTCCCCCATCCCTGGGATTCTCCAGGCAAGAACACTGGAGTGGGTTGCCATTTACCTCTCCAGAGATACATAATTATTCCTTAGCTTCATTATTTATTGTTCATAAATGGAGAGTGGGTATAATCTGCTAAAGTTCCTTCAAATCAATGATCAGAGATTATTTGCAAATAATTTGTCCTTCCTATCAATTTTTAAAGCTAAATTGTCTTTTGATCCTGAAACTTTGTTCTCTACCACCATTAATGGACATGGTGACCAAAAGCCAAGCAAGTTGCAGAGTCGAAAAAAAATGCTGTGATTTTGCTACATAGTGAAGATGATGGACTATAAAGAAAGCTGAGTGCCGAAGAATTGATGCTTTTGAACTGTGGTGTTGGAGAAGACTCTTGAGAGTCCTTGGACTGCAAGGAGATCCAACCAGTCCATCCTAAAGGAGACTAGTCCTGGGTGTTAATTGGAAGGACTGATGTTGAAACTGAAACTCCAATACTTTGGCCACCTGATGCGAAGAGACTCACTGGAAAAGACCCTGATGCTGGGAAAGATTGAGGGCAGGAGGAGAAGGGGACGACAGAGGATGAGATGGCTGGATGGCATCACTGACTCAATGGACATGAGTTTGGGTAAACTCTGGGAGTTGGTGATGGACAGGGAGGCCTGGCATGCTGAAGTTCGTGGGGTCGCAGAGTCAGACACGACTGAGCGACTGAACTGAACTGAACTGAAGATAATGAGGAGATTGGGGAAACCACAATGACAAAGTTGATATTTATTTCGAATTAGTATATGTTAGGGTTTGGCTAATAGTTTTACTTAAGCTCATTTTTAGCAGCAGTTCCACAGTGAAATTTGATAATTCTGCCTCCTATTTGGCAGATGAGGAAACTGAAATCTAGTTAGACCACCCAAGATCAATTCAGGCCTGACGTGGTAGGTGGGATGCAAACCTGAGTCCTCTGCCTTTGCAGCTTAGACTAGAAACTATGGCAACACTGTATCTCCTTGTTACATGATGAAGCCCCCTCCTCTGGATGGTCCTCCTGAGTCACGGGTCATGTGTTTCCATCAATCCTCAGGGTTCAGAGCTGATGGTAGCTTTTCTAAAAACTATCCCGAGATGACACATTTTAAAACTAGAAGGACCCCCTTTTCCTTCTTATCCCATTAGCATTATTGCCACTTTCTCTCTCTTCAAGCTCTGTGGAATGGATTTTGGGAAAAAAAAAAAAAAAAAAAAGTCACCTCATAGCCTCTTATTTTCTTTTGTAAACATAGTATGATGCACCTTGATATGAAAAGAAGAGCCCCTGTCACTTTCTTTGAGCCCCTTTGGAGAAAGTACAAGTAGCAATTGAACTTGATACTATTTCACTTTGTAGCAGGAAAGAACTTGGTTACCATTACTCAGTGATGAATTTAATGATAAAAATTTCAATTGAGCCAGGTCTATACTTCATTAACATTTTTATTGCTACGTGCTCCCAATACAACAATCAGCATCAGTAGTGTACACTTTGATAAAAAGGAATTTTTAGCTTAGTAGAAAAGGAAGCTCAAAGATCAGAAGTATAATGAATATATACATCTTTATGAGAGGTGTATGTGTGTGACCAGCTTTCTTTGTAATCCCCTGTGGACTAGATGCATGCACACGCAAGCGAACTAGAGAGAATTTCATTCTGAAGTTTTAGGGAAGAAAAAAAAGATTTCTGCTTGAGGCTCAGAGATTTACAATCTGGAATTCACCTAATTCATTTGACCTTCAAAAGTCTTGCACCAAGTAGCAGCGATTCTTTAGAGGTATAGAGTCAATAGGTGAAGCTGTTATTTTTACCATGGTTAAAATGCAAAAAGTTTTTGCACATTCTCTGTGTTGAGTAACATATTTACATTTTAGTTTGCAAACTGTATTTTTAGATGGTTCAGAAACTGGCTTCAAAATCATTATGCTGACAACATTTATCTTTCTTTTTTCCTTTAAAGTGTAATTCATGAAATCCTAATTTCTTTCACATACTTCTTTTCTGGTGTTTCTAATTTACTATTTCATTAAACAGCTAGCTGTCTGAGCCCATACAATTTTATGTTTCATTGAAGGGGAACAAGTTACCAACTTTGCATCAACTCCTCTAAAATTGCAAAAAATTTGCATAACATCAATTTTGTTCAAATTTAGTTCTTTGATTTGGCTGCTTTAGTTTCCTTAAATTTCTCCTCTATGTACAGAACAAAGCATGCAGCTCTAATTATGTCTCTCTAGTTTACCAAAATATGTCATTGTATTAGAGTAATATTTAGTACATAAAAATACTATCAAGAAAAAAAAATCAAATTTTAATAAATATCTTCAGTTCTGAATTCTATATACAGATACTTTACATCTACTCCCTGGAATTTCTGGCTTCACTGTAAGTAAACTGATCACTGACATAAATTACTAGCACATTATTGCAGTCAGATGCATTGTGGTTGTGAGCATGTGAATATGAACCATGCGGAAAATAAATATCGCAACCATTGACAAATACTTTCTTGAACCTGCTTCTAGAGCCCTACAGCCCTACTCTATTTGAGTGTTAATCTAGTTTCATGATGCTTTTCTCAGCTACCAACATACAAATGATCTCAGAACATTTTTCATCATTATTACAGTACATTGAGTATACACATTTGTATATGTCAACAATGGGACGATTAAAAACAACACAGGAACAGAGGACAATCAATGGTGTCTATTGAAGCCCTGGTAAAAAGGTTTCTGTTGTGGCTTGCATGGGCTCATTTACTGGTCTCTGTTCCCTGTGACTGCAAGTATGCTAAGACACTAATCTTATTCTTCTTTATTTAAAGGATGGAAGGTAATATCTGCAGCTTATCTATTCTTTTTCTCTAATTTATGTGTCACATCGTTGATCAAACAAAACCACACAACACAACCCTTTGTACTGTCAGTAGCTGCAATTCTAACTTCT
This sequence comes from Aepyceros melampus, assembly GCA_006408695.1. Classification (NCBI taxonomy): domain Eukaryota; kingdom Metazoa; phylum Chordata; class Mammalia; order Artiodactyla; family Bovidae; genus Aepyceros; species Aepyceros melampus. The sequence goes on from SJXQ01012191.1 coordinate 551,611, forward strand.
TTGTAATATTCTCCTTTGAAAGTCAACCCATACAATGTCAAATAAGGCAATACTCAATGACAGGCACCTAGAACATCCAGAAATGTAACACAGTAAACACCATTTGAGAACACATCTCTTAAAATAATACTGATTTCTGCAATATACAGTATTTACACAAACAGCTGCAAATTTGCTCATACAATATTTCTAATATAGATAAATAGGAATACAAGTCTAAGAATTCTTTGCTCCAGAACTTTTTGTTAAAGTGTAAACCACTGGCATCTCTTTTTTCTCTTTACTGTAATTTTTTAAAATTAAAAAAGAAATCAGCTAATATGCACAATTGGTTCCAGTCCTTTCCTGCTTTAGAAAATGACCCACACACCTAGCAACTTACTTTCCTCCGGTCAATAATCTTTGGTGCTTTCTTCCAATGAATTCTGGTAAATAAGTCGAGGCAGGACAAAAGGAGGATGAAAGCAACTAGAAAGTGAACCAGCACTTTTTTTTCTTCCACTCACAGAGAAAATGAGCTGATGATTTATGGAGAGTTCCACTTTAAACAAGCTGTATGCACCATGGAGAGAGGCAGGTCCTCCAGATTTTTCACTGACGTCGAGCCTTTTGGCTTCACTTGTTCATCTTTCCAACGTGGATGATCTTAGCGGACGTCTCTTGTCAACAAGCTTTTCATCTTTCTTTGAGGTTCTTGCCTGAGAAGAAGCACCTGTGGAATCACTGGCTGCAAGGAAGGGGGCAGCAGCCAGTTGTGGAGATGAACTGAGGTGGCCGCTCTTGGTGGGTGGGGAGGCCAGTCCCAGAGTTTTATTTTCTGCTAGTTGTGCTTGCCTCTGGGATAAGTTAGCACCATTGGATTTACTGTTTGGCCTGAAAGCAGCATGCTCATTTGGACCTGCTATGGAAGAGATTCTGCTCAAAGATTTCTTCTTTTCAGCAGGAGTCTCTGAATAGTACGGAACCAAAGATGTAGGCATCACTAGAGATCCGGGGAGGTCACTGGGGTTAAAGATAGCATCATCATGAGTTTCAGCAGCTTCTGAAAGGTACGGCGGTGGCAGGGTGCTACTGCGCTTGCTGCAGGACTCACAACATAACTTGTTATAACCTGGTATGGAGCAGTATCGTGCCAGTACCTCCATTTGACAGAATATGGACTTATCTCCCAAACATGGCTCATCTACAGAGATTCAGAGAAAAACAAAATAAGACATATGTCCAAACATAAACAGTGGAAAATATGCATGGAGCTAGATGGTATTATGCTAAGTGAAATAAGACAGACGGAAAAGGATATATATTGTATGAACTCACTTATATGTGGAATCTAAAAAAAAAAAAACAGAATCATAAATTCAAGAACAAAGGAGTGGTTGCTAAAGGAGGGGCAAAATAAGTGAAGGAGACTAAGAGGTATTAACCTCCAATTATAAAATAAATAAGCCATAGGGATGTCCCACAGAGCATAAGGAATATGGCCAGTCATCTGGTGATAACTTTGTATGGAGACAGATTTATTGTGGTCCTCATCTCAATGAAATGACATAATATTGTATGCCAACTATATCTCATTTTAAATATAAAAATAAATATAACTAAAAATAAATAAAAGGAGGAAAAGCATGAAAATCGTTTATAAATATAAAAAGATTTAACTAAGATTTAACATTGATGGGTGTTTTCCACAATTAAAATACGAATATTAAAATAAGTTTACTAAAAAAGTTGTTCTCTCTGTGCAGAGCACTTGAATTGACCAGCACTTTCACATTCCCATCAGGAGTTTTCAGATCGAGGGTATTTTTTTCTTCTTAGGAATGTATTTCTGATTTTAGAAAATAGAATATTGGATTTATCATACTTTTAAGATAAAGAGAGGCATCTGTTTTTTAAAATTCTATGATAGTTCTGTCTTTTTGATAGTCTCTATATTAAATTTAAATTGAAAATAAAAAATACTAAGATCTGTTGGAACATATTAAATCTTACAACTATATTACTAAAAGAAAAATCAAGATACAATTTTGATTCAGAGAATATTTTCCAGAGTGAAGCAATAGTTTCATGTTTACCATTGAATGTTCTCAGGTTATTTGTTATTTGAAAGCACAAATCTGAGTAACATGTGCCAACTTTCTTATGAATAATACATGGTTAATTTTAGCAAATTGACAGTACTTTAAAGAATACTAAGTACCACTTATAAAACACTTGGTAGGTGTGTTTTTACATACTATTTCCATTATTTTAAAATTTTATTAATCATAAGTTGTAAGAATTAGATTTAAAAAAATCCAAACGTTGAGTTCATAAAAAGTCTGTACTTCTTTTTAGCCATTCCAGGGCATATTCTATGCAGAGCCCATGTGCATAATCCAACCAGAATACTGATCTCATATCCAAGTAATAGATGCAAAGACTTATAAATTGTGGCATTTATATAATACAATCACCACAACAATGTAATGTTGGGTAATTCTACATTGCTAGGTAAGGAACTTGCTATATATCTTGCCAAAGAAATTGAATCTCTTTCCTAAAGTTTGAGGGGGGGATCAAAAAAGGAGGGTCAGTTGGCAAGACCAATAAAGATTAAACCCTATCTCCTTTGTTAGAGTTAGAATGTCAAGTACACTTCCTAAACTCTAAGATGACTTGTCTTTGCCTGACATCTACACACCTATGATACAGTATGATGCATTTGAATATCTCATACTAGAAAAGAATTAGGTTGTAATCCTAATTAGGTTGCAAATCCCTGCAAATTAATGGGTTTTATGTCAAGTATCAATCCCTTATTGTATCCAAATTATTTTTTCTATGCTTATGTCTTTCTATGCCTACAATATTTTCTTTTGGATTAAGGAAGAGAATCAAGCACATACCTGCTGACAATTGGGCATATTTGCAGAAATATACAGTTATTTCTACCAGTTATTAAGATCAATAAAGTTTACTCACAAAGTGTTTAGCCTTCTGATAGTAACAATTCTATGAGTAAAATATTACAGTGACAGTAAATTTTACAGCTTCTGAGTAGGTAAATTTGTTATTTTGGTTTTGACTTGTGCTTTGAACTTTCAAATATACTTTCCAGAGAAAAATGATTAAGTATGTAAGTCCTTTGTCTCCCCCTCATGGTCATACTTGTTCATGCCACCCCACATTATCAAAGGGAAAAATGCAGAGGGATGATTCACAAGGAAGATTAGACAGGTAATGGGAGAATAGGAAGGGAGAGAAAGAGAAAGACAGGCACGGAGAGTCAGAAGGGAAGGGACACAGGGGACTGGGAAAGAAAGAAAGTGGGGAAGACAAGAGATGGGGAAGAAGGGAAGAGACGGGAAGATGGAGAGACAGACGAGGAGTGGCAGAGACAGGGAGAGGGGAGGAAAGGACAGAAAAAGTGGAGGAGAAAGGACACTTTTAGACACACGTGCCAGAAAGGGAAGGATGAGGGGTATCAGGGAGAAAAAGAGGGAAATGAAGAAAAAGAAGAGTCAGGAAGACACGGGGAGAGAGAGAAGAGGAAAGGGAGAGAGATGAGGAGGAGGAAAGGAGACTAAGATAGGAAGAGAGTGAGTGAGAGAGGGAGAGAAGAAAAAGTGAGTGGAAAAAGCACGTGTGGAGTGCACAGAATGTGAGCGACCCAAAAACAGCAGGTGACAGCAAATCAGAAGCAGAGAGTGAGACCCACAGAGGAAATGAGAGGAGAGTGAAGTGGAGACACAAAATGAGACAGACAGCACACAGGCAGATGTAGAGAGAGTGACAGAAAAGGAAGAAGGAGAGAGTTACAGAAGCTGAAACCATCCAGTATATGCTATTTATTGCAACAGCAAATTGGATTACACAGACATCCCGGACTCATGACAGTTCCACTTTTGATTTATGGATTTCACAATGGCGTGAAAGCCATATACATTCAGTAGAAACTGTACTTCAAAATTTGAATTTGGATCTTTTCTGGGTTAATGATAAATGGAATGATCCTCTCGTGACGCTGGGCAGGGCAGCAGCCACAGCTCCCAGTCAATCAGGTGATCACCAGGGCAAACAACTTTTAACCATACTGTACCCAGACAACTATTCACAGGCTTTGGGTTAGATGGTTTTGCCCAAGTGTAGGCTAAGATAAGTGTTAAGAGCATGTTTAAGGCTAGGGCATGGTGTTCAGTAAGTTGTGTCCATGCAATGACATATGCATGCATGCTCAGTCATGTCTGACTCTTTGAGACCCTAGCCCACCAGGCTCCTCTGTCTATGGAGTTATCCAAGCAAGAAAACTAGAGTGGGTTGCCATTTCCTCCTTCAGGGAATCTTCCCCACCTAGGGATGGAATCTACATCTCTTGTATTGGCAGGTAGGTTCTTTATCACTGAGCCACTTTGGAAGCCCTGTTCTGTAAGTTAGTTGTATTAAATTATTTTTGACTGAATGTATTTTCAACTCAGAAAGAGTTTATCAGGATATAACTCTCCTGTAAACTGAGGAAGATCTGCACTTTAAAATAAAGAAAAGAGACTGTTTTTGCAATACTGAAGGAATAGGTCAAGCAAATTTTAGCCTAGGTACAAGGTGCCTATTTTGCAAGCACATTTGTTGAATATTTGGGCTTTCCTCATAGCTCAATTGGTAAAGAATCACCTGCAATGCAGGAGACCCGGGTTTAATTCCTGGGTTGGGAAGATCCACTGGAGAAGGGACAGGTTACCCACTCCAGTATTCCTGGGCTTCCCTTGTGGCTCAATTGGTAAAGAATACGCCTGCAATGCGGGAGACCTGGGTTCGCTCCCTGGATTGGGAAGATCCCATGGAGAAGGGAAAGGCTACTCACTCCAGTATTCTGGCCTGGAAAATTCCATGGACTGTATAGTCCAAGGGGTTGCAAAGAGTTGGACATGACTGAGCGACTTTCACTTTCATGGATATGGATGCAGGTATTGGAAACGGCTTTGTGAATGACATTTATCATCTGAATGTCTCAACTGAATAATTTTAGTAAAATATTGCATACCATTCTGCATTATTATGCCTTCAACAATAATGTGAAGTTATAAAGAAAATCAGAGAGAAAATAAGTAGCTTCTTCTAGAGACACAGATTGACAGAAACTTCATATGGGGTGTATGGCCCTCACCCCAGCATTACCATCCACTGGGGACCATGGAGGCTGCAGTGGTGATGGTAACTAACTGGAGGGGATGCTGCCTCAGACACCCATCTTAAATAACTGCATTAGGCTAATATTTCAAGTGTGTTTTCCTAAAGTTATTTTTCAGTAAGTAAATTATAATTCCAGAGCTTGTCCCCAAAGGAAATTCTCCTTTTTTGAGGCTCAAAAACATGGTCATAGAGTTTGATGCATGAAGCAGGGTACTCAAAGCCAATGCTCTGGGACAATCTAAAGTGATAGGGTAGGGGAGGGAGGTGGGGAGGAGGTTCACATGGGGGGACACATGTATACCTATGGCTGATTCTTGTTGATGTATGGCAAAAGCCATCACAGTAAAGTAATTATTCTCTAATTAAAATAAATGAATTAAAAAATCAAAATAAAGAAAAAAGTTAACCATGGTCAGAGCAGTGAAATCAATCAGTGTCACACCTACCATTACAGGGAGGCAGCTGACAAGCTCGGACAGACTCAGGCTTCTCCCCGTCGCAGTGGTCGCCGGCCCTGCAGAGGACCTGCCTCACCTCTGTTCCCTCACCGCAGGTCACTGAACACTACAGAAACAAAGGCTATGATTGTAGATGTTTTACTCCACCAAGACAGCCTTTCTTCCTTTCCCCGTGTGCACACTCAGACACACACATGCACACACAAGCATACATGCATACACAGCTCTGGGGTTCTTTCTCTGCTGTGCAGTGTTACAGTGACTTTGGAGACAGCTGCTGCTGCTGCTAAGTCACTTCAGTCGTGTCCGACTCTGTGTGATCCCATAGACAGCAGCCTACCACGCTCCCCCGTCCCTGAGATTCTCCAAGCAAGAACACTGGAGTGGGTTGCCATTTCCTTCTCCCATGCATGAAAGTGAAAAGTGAAAGTGAAGTCGCTCAGTCCTGTCCAACCCTCAGCAACCCCATGGACTGCAGCCTTCCAGGCTCCTCCTTCCATGGGCTTTTCCAGGCAAGAGAACTGGAGTGGGGTTCCTAAAACCAGCAGTGGAGTCCATTTTCAGGGAGTGGATCTCAGATTGAGCTTCCCCTTCTCTCACCTTCCTTACAGATGTCAAACTGACTCATGTGCTACGCTGGAACTACTATTATTTAAGGAAGGGGGCTAACTGCTCTAAAACTAAGCCCAGAAACAGCCGTGCTATTGATCTAGGTAGGATCTTTAGAGGAAGAAGGCTTGTTCTGGGGCTCTGAAGAGAGTGAAAGGTGAGTTCTTCCAGGCCTGTACAGGTAACTTTCATTGGTTTGTTTCTTCCATCCTGGGTCTGCTCTCCACTTCCTCCTCATTCTCTGTGTGCTTTTTTTGAGTCCCTGTCCTCCTAGCCACTCTTCTATGGCCCCATAATTCCTTATTTGGAATCTTTAGAAACATCAAAGATCTGTGGTTAATACGTGGACCGAGACACTGATTCAGCCAGTCACCAAACAGACGTGATTCAGACAGGTACCAACTGGGCACTGGGGAAGCAAAGTACCTTCTTTTTTTTTTTGAGAAATTCTTGGACTAGTGCTGAACACAGGCTGAAAGACAGGAGTTATGATACACTACTGTGATCAGCAAGCCATTGGTAGGCTTCTGCTTTTGGAATGAAGAAGGACCGCAGAAAAGGCACCCCTGGAAGGTGGTATTTTGGACCATGAAGCTGAGCCTTGACGGATGATGGGTAGATGGTCAGACAGACAAAAAGGGAAGGGCAAGCCAGCCAGAAGGGAGGAGGCTCCAACCAGCTGGTCTTTGGAACAGTGAACAGTTTCCTCAGACTGGGACAAAGAGGTGGAATAAAGGAAGACAGATTAAGAAGAGTTATCGTGGGGTTTATTTATTTATCGCTGGTGAACATCTTGCAATGTATACAAATACCAAATCATTAAGTTGTACACCTGAATCTTAGGTAGTGTTGTATCAATTATACCTCAATTACACACACACACACACACACACACACACACACAGAGCAGTGGGGTGTCACACAGGGCAGGGCCCTGAATTCAAGGTTAGGGATTTGAAACGTATCTAAAAGGGACAGTGCAGTCAACACTAATATTAGAAAATCAGTCACCTTTTAGACAGCGTTGTATCCCAAAGCATCCAAATGTGGCTTGCCCCCATCAATGAATCTTACATGCAAACACTGTTTTAAAATACCATTTTTTTTTCTTAATACGCCCAGGTGCTTACTGATTCCACACAATGTGACAGTTTCTCCATTCACACAAAGCCCACCTAATACAGAAGCGAAATTAAGACATGTTTCACATGCTTCCACACACATACCTCCTCCCCCCCCCCCCCCCCCCCGCCCCCCCCCCCCCCCCACCCCCCCCCCCCCCCCCCCCCCCCCGCCCCCCCCCCCCCCCCCCCCCCCCCCCCCCCCCCCCCCCCCCCCCCCCCCCCCCCCCCCCCCCCCCCCCCCCCCCCCCCCCCCCCCCCCCCC